>CM052901.1:15023161-15200041 GCA_028534135.1 Potos flavus
CAAATGACATATCATATAAAGGGCTAGTATCCAAAATCTATAAAGAACTTATCAAACTCAACACCCAAAGAACAAATAATTCAATCAAGAAATGGGCAGAAGACATGAACAGACACTTCTGCAAAGAAGACATCCAAATGGCCAACAGACACATGAAAAAGTGCTCAACATCCCTCGACATCAGGGAAATACAAATCAAAACCACAGTGAGATACCACCTCACACCAGTCAGAATGGCTAAAATTAACAAGTCAGGAAATGACAGGTGTTGGCAAGGATGCAGAGAAAGGGGAACCCTCCTACATTGTCGGTGGGAATGCAAGCTGGTGCAGCCACTCTGGAAAACAGTATGGAGGTTCCTCAAAAAGTTGGAAATAGAGCTACCCTACGACCCAGCAAATGAGCTACTGGGTTTTTACCCTAAAGATACAAATGTAGTGATCCAAAGGGGCACGTGCACCCGAATGCTTACAGCAGCCATGTCCACAATAGCCAAACTATGGAAAGAGCCTAGATGTCCATCAACAGATGAATGGATAAAGAAGATGTGGTATATATATACAAAGGAATATTATTCAGCCATTAAACCCCAAAATCTTGCCATTTGCAATGATGTGGATGGAACTAGAGGGTATTATGCTAAGTGAAACAAGTCAATCAGAGAAAGACAATTATCATATGATCTCACTGATATGAGGAATTTGAGAAACAAGGCAGAGGATCATAGGGGAAGAGAGGCAAAAATGAAAGAAGACGAAACCAGAGAGGGAGACAAACCATAAGAGACTCTTAATCTCAAGAAACAAACTGAGAGTTGCTGGAGGGGAGGGGGGTGGGAGGGATGGGGGGCTGGGTGATAGACACTGGGGAGGGCATGTGCTATGATGAATGCTGTGAATTGTGTAAGACTGATGAATCACAGACCTGTACCCCTGAAACAAATAATACATTATATGTTAATAAAAACATCTTTTTTCAAAAAAAAAGAAGGATCTCCTTTTACTTCTTTGACAGTCTCTCGTGTTGCCTTTACTGGCTCTTCTTCCTTGTCTTATTTCCTAAGTGTAGGTATGTCCTCAAGATCCTGTGCTCAAAATTCTTCTTTTTCTACCTTATCTCTCTTAGCAATTTCATTTCAGGCTTATGTGAATGACTTTTTTTTTTAAGATTTTATTTATTTATTTAACAGAGAGAGAGATCACAAGTAGGCAGAGAGGCAGGCAGAGAGAGAGGGGGAAGCAGGCTCCCTGCTGAGCAGAGAGCCCGATGTGGGGCTCAATCCCAGGACCCTGGGATCATGACCGGAGCTGAAGGCAGAGGCTTAACCCCCTGAGACACCCAGGCTCCTTGGCTTTTTTTTTTTTTTTTTTTTTAAGTGAGCTCTACATTCAACGTGGGGCTTGAACTCATGACCCTGAGGTCAAGAGTCGCATGCTCTACTGACGGGGCCAGCCAGGCACCCCTTATGTGAATGGCTTCTAAATGTGTATCTCTGATCTCAACTTTTCACTGGAGCTCCAGACCTGCTTTCCAGACTCCCAACTGACCATCTTCACCTGGATGTTTGGAGGGCCTTGCACATCTAGTATATGCTAACACCATCTCTTCCGGTTCTGCTTTCCACCCCACCTCAAACCTGCCCTTCTGATGATTTTATGTGTTAGTGGACTCACCGTCTTCTCACATCCTCGGTTTAAACTCTCAACTTCTTATGGTTCTAAGGAACCGTCATGCAATTCCCACATGCCCATTGTCACTGATGTCAACCAATTTCATACTTCAGCATGTTGCTGTCCAGTAGAGGCAATCCCTTTCTGGTGAAGAGGCTGTTTGAGTTCTGTCTTATCCAGAGTACTCCCTTTTCCTAATACCAAGATTGCGGGGAAATACAATTCAGAAATTTGCTTGGTGAGCAAGGATTTAAAACAAAGGGAGGGGAATAATCTTGAGGGATATTTCATTCCCGCTATGGTGAAGCCCAAGGAAATGTCCCTGTACTGCGGCAAATGATACTTAGATTCAACCTTTCTTTTCCCCGTGTGGTGTCAGATACACGCCGCCAAGGCATGCTCTTGGAACACCTTTTTTTTTTTCAGTGCTGAGTTCTACTAAGAAACATTATTGAGGGGTGCCTGCGTGGCTCAGTTAATCATCTGACTCTTGATGTCGGCTCAGGTCACGATCTCAGGGTCGTGGGATCCAGCCCTGTGTTGAGCTCTGTGTTCAGCACGGAGTCTGCTTGTCCCTCTACCTCTGCTCCTCCCCGCACTCCCCCCTCCCCCGCCGCCGCTCTATCCTCTCTCTCTAAAATAAATAAATAAAATCTTTAAAAAAACCCACATTATTGAGTGTGTTAACACCACTGGCCAAGTGACAGTGCAGTGTGTAGTTGACAGTCTCCTTCTATTATGAGTTTACTTAATCAGTTGACATCTCAAAAAAGCAATCCTAATCCTACCCATAAATCCCACTCTTAGGCCATTATACCCTAGGGAAAACTTGAACCTGTGCTCCAAAGACATGTAAATGAGACTTGTAGTAGCAAACTGTCCCAGACTGAAAACGACCCAAATGTCCATCAATAGTAGAATGAATGAGTAAACTATGGCATATTTGTAAAATGGAATACTGACAACAAAAAGAATGCTCTACAAGTACACGCGAAATCACAAATGTGAAAAACAAAGCTGAATAAAGTAAGTCTGAGAACACGTGCAGTATAGTTTAATTTATATAGAGTTCAAAACCAGGCAAAACTAAGTAACACTATATTGGTTGAAGATAAATGCATATGTGACAAAAACTATAAAGATAAATGAGGAATAATTTTTTAAACAATTTTATTTCTTTATTTGACAGAGAGAGAGCACAAGCAGGGGGAGTGGTAGGCAGAGGGAGAGGGAGAGGGAGAAATAGGCTCCCCGCTGAGTAGAGTGTGATGCAGGGCTCCATCCCAGGACCCTGGGATCATGACCCAAGCCAAAGGCAGACACTTCACCAACTGAGCCACCCAGGTGCCCCTAAACAAGGAATAATTAGCACAAATTCAGGAGAGTTTTTGGGCCTTTTGGAGGTGGAGAGGAAGATGGTAGGCTGAGGAGGGAATTGGAAGGCTTTAAAGGCATCACAGATTTTCATATCATTACTATTCTTCAAACTGTGGATCAGCATTAAATACACCATTACATGTACAACCGACTTCACAATTTTTAAAAGTTACTTCTTCAGAATGTAATATCATTTCCAAGTTTTTTTAGATGAGAGGATGGCCCTCCCTTTAGCTAATAGCTCTTATCCACCTTCAAAACTCACTTCAAAACTCCTTTTGGAAGCCACCTCTGGACTCCCCAGGTTGATTTAATATGGAAAATTTCAAATGTCCACAAAAGTAAGAAAAATAATGTAATGAATCACCATGTAACCATCTCTGAGCTTCAACAATTATCCACACACAGCCAATCATGTTTCTTCTATACCCTGACACATTCCCCTCACCATACTGGGCCATCTGAAAACAAATCTCAGCCATCCTATTACTTCGTCTGTAAATATTTTGGTAAAAGTCTCTAAAAGATAAGGACCTCTAAAAAAGGGCACAACTCCAATACCATTATCCACTTCAAAAATCTGACAGACTCCTTAATAGCAAATATCCAGATAATGTTCAATTTTCCCTGTGTCCTATAGTGTTTTTTGTTTTGTTTTGTTTTGTTTTGTTTTGTTTTTTAAGAGAGAGAGCAATAGCGAGAGAGTGCAGGTTGCGGGGAGGAGCAGGGGAGAGAAAAATCCCAAGCAGGTTCCACGCGCAGAGCCTGACATGGGATTCAATCTCACAACCCTGAGATCATGACCTGAGCTGAAATAAAGAGTTGGACACTTAACCAACTGAGCCACACAGGTGTCCCTCCTATAGCTCTTGATTTGTTCAAATCACCATCTAAACAAATTTCACACTGTTGGTTATGTTTTTTAAGTCTCTTTGAATCCAAGGTTCCCCCTCCCTCTTTTTTTTTTTTTTTTTTTCTTGCAATTTATTTGCTGAAGAAACCAGATCTGCTCAATTTCCTACATTCTGGATTTCTGGCTGATTCAGCTGTCCTCTGCTCATTTCACAAACCTCTCTACCTTTCCTTTTCCCACCATTTTCTATTTCTATCTGGACATTTTTTTGGTGGGAAAGGTACTGCTTATGTGCTATGCTCTCTTTTCCAACTTTGCAATAAGATTAAGACTTCGTGAAACTTTGATTTCAACCCCCTGGGGTAAGGTATTATGCAAACTTCTTTTGATAGTTACTTTTCTTGAAAAGTTTGACAAATTTCATTGTGAAGAGTGCTTTGTTTATTGTACTTTTCTTTGTTGCCCATTTCCTGAACCACCGTGGTCTTGATAAGGTTGTTTGAAATTAAGCATAAAAGTTCCCTGCTCTGTAACTTGATTGGAGGGGCTCCCAGCAGCCTTGCCCTCAGGGGGAATTGTGGGTTAGCGGCTTCTGAGTAATGTATTACTCACCACAGCTTCTTAGAAATCTGAAGCAAATTATCACTTTCTGAGATATCTTTGCTCTGTTCCTTGAATTCTATGGGCCGTCCCCTCTTGTAGATTTTGTAGATTTTCCTCCCTTACTATATGAACAACAACATCACCGAGAAAGCTGGGAACAAACTCCCTTTTCCGCAATTACTCTAGTATTTTCTCTTCATTTATGGTTGAGGCATACGTCCTCTCCAGTGCACATGGCTAACCCTCCTTTCTGTTAACAGGTACTTGAACCCATATTTACACTGTGTTCGTCACAAACACAAAACGTACCAATGCCACCAAATAAGAAAAACAGTCTATGCTATTGGACTTGATAATAATTGTACTCCTCATACATCTGATCCTGTGAAAACAAACCACTGATGTCCTTAGAATTGTTTTAGAAATACTTCCTGTCTTCTTAATCCAGGAAATGAATCTGGTTCACGGACTTGCAATATTATTTTTATAAAATTGTTATGAACTGGACTGAGTAATTTAAAATTCAACTGAACTAATCTTGCTGTAGCTCTACATGTGTAGGGTTTATGGAATTATGTTTGAGATTGTAGGTGATGATGTTCCTTCCTTGGTATTTTTTAATGTAGCAGTTAGATTATAGTGAATTAAGATTTCCTGGAGAGCCAATTTTAAGCCATCGACTGACAGTGAAGGATGAACAAAGACTGGATGACATACTGAAATTATACCTGGTACATAAACGTGTATCAAACACTTCTAATCTGGCAAACAATACAATGAGTGACAGTAAATGCAATCAAACAGAAACCTAGATCAAATTATCTTAGAAAGATTGCAGTCAGCAGATAAAAATGGGACCATGGAGTCTTCTGAATTAACTAGCACTGAGAACATGAATAAGTCTTTCATCTTTTATTATTTCATCCTTTTCCTTTGAAGTAAACTTAAAAATAATCTTTTCGCCAACTCATCAAAATGAAATATTCACTATATCACTCTTACTCCTTATTAAAAACTGGTATTAGTGTGTCTTTATACTGAAGACATCAAAGAAACTATGGAGTGTACTTGTATAAACATAAGGAAGCCTGCAGTATATTGCTTATTTTTCTATGGAATAAATGCAAAATCACGGTACTTCAGTGAGCATTTACTGGATTCCCTGAAAGAGATTGGATTTTCTGAAAGAAAGTTCTCTTTCCTTTTTGAGGCAATCCTTGTTGAATGGATGAAACATGTGGTAATTTGTTTCTAGCTTCTTGAGATTAGCCCCACTTTTCATCCATCGAGTAGAGAACTGTGCTATTTTAGGTTTTCCAGTGGGTTTGGATTTTAATAGGTTTATTCCATTGCTAAGTAGTATCTATCTAACTCTTCTATATATGATTGTGCAAGTACATCTGGATGTCATTTGCTCAGACATTTTTAAACTTCTGAACATATCCTTTACACGTTGTAGACACCATTGATTGCCTACCACTACCCCCGTTTCCATGATAACAGAACCCCAATTTGTGCTGGTATGAGACACCATGGGTTTTAAGAGAGACTGGGTCCCTTCCCAGCCCCAGTCCTTCCCCTGGCTAAGCCAGCCTTGGTAATTTTTTTTTAATTAAAACTTTATTTTTTATTTTTTTTTATTTTTTAAAGATTTTATTTATTTATTTGACAGAGAGAGAGAGATCACAAGCAGGCAGAGAGGCAGGCAGAGAGAGAAGGGGAAGTAGGCTCCCTGCTGAGCAAAGAGCCCGATGCGGGGCTCGATCCCAGGACCCTGAGGTCATGACCTGAGCTGAAGGCAGAGGCTTTAACCCACTGAGCCACCCAGGCGCCCCTAAAACTTTATTTTTTAGAGCAGATTTAGAGTCATAGCAAAATTGAGAAGAAAATAAGAGATTTTCCATATACCTCTTGTCACCACACATGCATAGCCTCTCCCATTAATAACATCCCCTCCAGAGTGGGACATTTGTTACAATTGATGAACCTACACAGACATATCATTATCACCCAAAGGTCTGAGTTTACATTAGAGTTCACTCTTGGTGTTGGACATTCTATGGGTTTGGACAAATGTGCAATGACATGTATTCGTCATTATGGTATCATGCAGAGTATTTTTACCGCCCTAAAAATCCTCTGTGTTCTGCTTATTCATCCCTCCCTGTCTCCCTGGCCACCCCTGACCGATCGCTCTATTATCTCCATAGTTTAGCCTTTTCCAGGATGGAAATCATATAGTACGTATCCTTTTCAGATTGCTTCTTTCTCTTAGTAAGATGCATTTAAGGTTCTTCCTGTCTTTTCATGGCTTGATAGATCATTTGTTTTTAGTGCTACATAATATTCCATTGTCTGTATGAACCCGTTTATCCATTCGCCTACCGAAGGACATCCTGGTTGCTTCCAAATTTTGGCAATTATGAGTAAAGCTGTTATAAACATCATGTGCAGGTTTTTGTGTGGACATGAGTTTTCAGCTCCTTTGGGTAAATACCAAGAAGTCTGATCGCTGGGTCATAGGACAAGAGTACTTTTAGTTTTGTGAGAAACTGTCATAATGTCTTCCAAAGTGGCTGTACCATTCTGCAGTCCCATTAGCAGTGAACGGGAGATCCTGTTGCCTCACCTCTTCACCAGCATTTGGTGTTGTCAGTGTTCCAGGTTTTGGCCACTCTAATTGGTATCTAGTGGTATCTCATTGTTGTTTTAATTTGCATTTCCCTTATGATATGGTGAGGAGCATCTTTTCATACGCTTATTTTCCATCTGTATATCTTCTTTGGTGAGGTGTCTGTTAAGCTCTTTGGCTTTTTTTTTTTTTAAAGATCTTATTTATTTATTTGACAGAGAGAGAGATCACAAGTAGGCAGAGAGGCAGGCAGAGGGAGAGAGAGAAGCAGGCTCCCCGCTGAGCAAAGAGCCTGATGCGGGGCTCGATCCCAGGACCCTGAGATCAGGACCTGAGCTGAAGGCAGAGGCTTTAACCTACTGAGCCACCCAGGTCCCCCTCTTTGGCTGCTTTTTTAATCAGGTTGCTCGTTTTCTTATTGTAGAGTTTTAAGTGTTCTTTGTATATTTTGGGTAATAGTCCTTTATCAGGTGTGTCTTTTGCAAATCTTTTCTCAAAGTCTGCAGCCATGGCAATTTCATTAATCTTATTAATGACTGGCTTAGGCATGGACATATAATCCTGGTAATGACACCTGTGGAAAAGTCTTTGGAGAGCTTTTGGGAAAGCTTTTTTTCAGAAAAGGGCATCAGAAAAGGATGTCCTCTCCTTCGGTCTTTGGAAGTTAATGTTTGAGGACATGATCCCTGGGGCCGTTGTAACAATTCACAGCTATGAGGAGAGTAGCAAACAGAACCTCAGAGGAGAAAAATGCAAAGAAGATGAATCCTTGATCATATTGTTGGGCCGGTGAATTACCCAAACTGCCTTATCTCAGTTGTCCTTGCCATAGGACTTAATAAACTCACAATTGTTGGAGCTAGTTTGGGTTGTTTTCTATTACTTGTATCCAGGCATCCTAACTGACATACTTACATAGAGTTGATGGTTCCTATATAACATTAGGTGACATCATTCTTTGTCTCCTGACACTACACTAAAATGTCATAGATTCAGCCCCATTAGGGTGAATATCAACATGAAATAATTAAAACAGATTTATATAGTGTGCCTTTCTTTTGTCATTACTTTTACTTTATTAAGAATGTGTAGTTATAAAAGCAATAGTTTTATCATAGAAAATTAGGAAGAAAGCCTTTGTATTTTTTCTTTTTAAAACTGCAGAATTATTGGAGGTGTGCTCATTAAATTTGCAATGACACAGAGATAGGAGAGCACCATATGACAGTCAAGACTCAGAAATATTTCGGCAAGCTATAATGATGAGCCCAAAACAACAAGGTGAAATGTAATAGAGAGAAACGTACATTTTTGCATTTAGGTTAGAGCTGAGGGCTGTGGTTGTTCAGGCTGAGTTAAAGGCTGTTTATATGAAAAGTATCTGGGGGTTTCAGTTAAGCGCTAATTCGCTAAGTGCCAGGATTAGGACAGGGCAAAAAAAATTACTAAGAGTGTAAATATATAAATCCTGCCTTCATTCAACAAGTATTTACTAAGCATGTATTCAACAAATGCATATGGCAGCTGGTTAAGAGGAAGGGCTTTGGACTTCAACTGCTCTCAGCTTGGACTGTGTGATCTTAGGCAAGTTACTTCACTGCGTCTCAGTTTTCTTAACTGTCAAATAGGACTGATAACAATGCATGGCGGCTGAGAGAACCAAAATAAGAATATATGTGAAGTACTTATCAGCAATAATATTTTTTAGTACTTGGCCTTGTATTAGATCAATTGTGGTAATTTACTCACAATAATCTGCTTTGTTCATTTTATACCTGGAGAACTTATTTATTTAAAGATTTATTTATTTGAGAGAGAGAGAGAGAGAGAGAGAGAACGAATGGGAGGAGCAGGGGGAGGGGGAGAGAGAGAATCTCAAGCATACGCCATGCTAAGCATGAAGCCTGACACGGGGCTCCATCTCATGACCCTGAGATGGTGACCTCAGCTGATACCGACAATCGGATGCTTAATCCACTGCGCCACCCAGGCGCCCCTGGAGAACTTTATTTTTATACCATATTTTGAAGCACACCGAGAGACTAGGGAATGAGCAGGCAAGCATAAAAAGAGGATCTCTGGAAATAATATCGTAGGAGGAGTCATTTCAGGCATTAAACATTTGATCTGAAAAGACTTCATATATTTAAACAGGAGCCCTATGAATCAGGTAATACATTTATTTAGTGTTGCTCCAAAGGGAACCTTGGACACAATAAGGAGAAGGAGAATTCAGCTCAATATACCGAAGACCTTAACTATGATTGTTATGTGAGAGTTGCATGGTCTAATTGGAAAAGCAGTGACCTCCCTGTCATTATTGTAAGTACTTGGGCAGAAGCCAGATGGGCATCTGTCAGAGAGGATGTGGGGAATTCAGTGAGTCCTGCAGTTGTAGATTTGACTTGGGCTCCTTTTAGTAGTAAGGTTCTGACTCAATTTTTCACCCACGTATCCTTGGAAGGTTTTATAACCTACAGGGAATATTAACGCACCATCAGGGAAACTATTGTCCTGTCCATTTTGCAGAGTCAAAAATTGCAGAATTCAAATGTCCTCTGGAGACTAAATAGATGTATTTCTCAATTACTGGTCTATGAATCGGTAAGAGAATTAAAAAACAAATTACTCTTATTTTTACATTTTATTAATTTTCTTCCATTATAAAAGCAATACAAATACATGAAATAAAATGGTAAAAGAGAAAGGAAGGAAAAATCAGTTCTATATCATTTTTATGCAAAGTGTTTAATATATGACCTGTATCTCATATATATAGAAGTATCAACATAATTATATATAATTATATTTGTATATATATAAATAACATAATATGCAATATATGCAATATATAAATATAGTAAATGCAATATAAATACGGTACAAAATATAAATATGGTATATAATATAAATATATAGGGGTGCCTAGGTGGCTCAGTAGGTTGGATGTCCGACTCTTGATTTGGGCTCGGGTCGTGGTCTTGGGGTTGTGAAATCAAGCCCCACGTCAGGCTCCATGCTCAGCACAGAATCTGCTTGAGATTCTCTCTCTCCCTCTCCCTCTGCCCGTTCCCCTGTGTGCTCTCTCTCTCTCAAATAAATAAAATCTTTAAATATAGATATATCTTTAAATAATAATCTTTATAATCTTTAATACATAATCTTTAAATACATAATCTTTAAATATATATATTATACATATCGGGTTTTTCATATATATAGGGTTTTTGCTCTTTTCAGTATGTAAGAGTTGTACTAGTTTGCTAGGGCGGCTATCACAAAATACTACACAGTGGGTAGTATAAACAGCAAAATCTGGTCTGAAATCAAGGTGTCAGCAGGATTGATTCTTTCCGAGGGCTATGAGGAAGAATCTGTTCCAGGGCTCTCCTTTAGGTTCTGGTGGTTTGCTGGCTGCCTTTGGTGTTCCTTGGCTTCTGCTACATCGTCCCAGTCTCTGCCTTCATTGTCACATGGCCTTCTCCCTGTGTGCGTGTCTGTTCCCCGATTCCCCCCCTTTCACAAGGACAACAGTCACATTGGATTAGGGACCCACCCTCATCCAGCATGATCTCATTCTAACTTAATGAATCACATCTTCAATGATCTTATTCTCATATAAGGTCATATTCTGAGGTACTGGGGGTGAGGACTTCAATGTATGAATTTTGGGGGTACACAATTCAACCCATAACGAGGATCAAACCAATTTACGGTGCCATCTACAATGTATAAGAGTGCCTGTTCTCCTGTATCCTCGGTGACACCAGGTTTTATTTTAAAAAGTGATTTTTTTGCCAACTAGCTGAAGGCTTGCACCATCGTGGTGTTTTAATATATACTCCTTTCTCAGAGAGTATGAATGGTTTTCTGTTTGCTTACTAGTTGAATGTCTTCTTTTATGAAACGTCTGTTTGTGTCTACTGCCTCTATTTTTTAAATTATGAAAGTAATATATCACAAAAGATTTGAAAAACAGAGAAAATAAAAACCACCCCTAATGCCACTACTCCGACACAGCTATTACCGTTTTTATTGCCTTCTAGGCAATTTTCGTATGCATGTTTTACTCTTGTAATTGTGGTGTACACATAGTCTTATATCCTGCTTTTCTCACCTTACAGTGTATTACAATATGGAAATGGGTTAATCTATGATGTACTAGAATAGCTCATTCTTCAATAATTATGAATTCGGAACCAGGCTTCTGGTATTAGACAAATAAAAGCTTTCCCAAGGATATACTACCTGGTCATTATTGGGGCACAAAATAAGAGGATCCCTGGTTGTAAGAAAGTGAAAATTCCATTTCTGTGCCATGGCTTATCTGTGGGCATCTGGCACACAGATGTCTAATACATGTTGGATGAACTGACAGCTTAGTTATTAGACATGATTTTTATTCATTATTTTGGTGAGACGAGTCAGTTTTCAGGGTTTTCTTTGTCTGAGGCTACATGAGTCATACATTTAAGAACCAGCATCTTACTAGGCAAAGCAGAAGCTGAACCAGTGTTAAGACCCACTGTTTTAAAAATATATTTTAGAAGTCATTAAGTGAAAAAAGGTTTTACAAAGTATTTTTCAAAGTAAACTTATGTATATCAAAAATTACGGTTTCACAAAAACAAATATGTTCCGTGGACAAAATCTAAACATGGAATCCCTTTTTTTCCCTTTGTAAAGAAAAAAATTCATGTTAGAACTGAGAGATGTTGCCACTTATCATTTGTCCATCTTCTGAAACAAGTTGAGCTAAAAGAAATATCTGATGGTGTCTGTAATGCTTCAGGTGTATATTGGTAATATACACCAATGATTTATTTTTCTATTTTGCATCCTTCCTCTTACTTCTTTGGTAACATTTTGCCCATATTGTCTCTTGTATTTCAGTCTTTCTAATTAAAATGTAAAGACTGACCTCAAAATGAAACTCAAAGGTTTCATGTATTAAAAAAAAGTAAAAGTTGTATAAAAAATAGTGCTTCTCAAACTGTGAGGCTCTTCTCTAAGAATTTCCAATTCATACTAGACCAATACATTTTTTTAAAAGATTTTATTTATTTATTTGAGAGAGATACACAGCGAGAGAGGGAACAGAAGCAGTGGGAGTGGGAGAGGGATAAGCAGGCTTCCCACTGAGCAGGGAGCCGGATGTGGGGCTCAATCCCAGGACCCTGGGATCATGACCTGAGCCGAAGGCAGACGCTCAACCACTGAGCCACCCAGGCGCCCCTGGACCAATACTTTTATAAAATACAATAAGAATGAACTATTAGAAGAATATTTAAAAATCACCATGGCATAGAGAATAAAAATCCAAAAATTTAAGAGATTTTGGAGACATGAAAACTACCTTGTCAAATTTCTATAACTTTTTTTTTTAAAGATTTTATTTATTTATTTGACAGAGAGAAAGAGATCACAAGTAGGCAGAGAGAGAGAGAGGGGGAAAGCAGGCTCCCCACTGAGCAGAGAGCCCGATGCGAGGGTCGATCCCAGGACCCTGAGATCAGGACCTGAGCTGAAGGCAGAGGCATTAACCCACTGAGCCACCCAGGCGCCTCTATAACATTTTTAAATGCTTAATCTTTTTTTTTTTTTAAAGATTTTATTTATTTATTTGACACAGAGAAAGATATCACAAGTAGGCAGAGAGGCAGGGAGAGGGAGAGGGGGAAGCAGGCTCCCCGCTGAGCAGAGAGCCCGATGCGGATTAAAAGTTGATTAAAAGTTGATGATTAATCATGCCCACATGAGGAAGTCTCCCTAAAATCTCGAAAGTAGGAGGTTCAGAGAGCCTCCAGGTTGATTAACATGCCCACGTACCAGACGGGTGACCCACCCCAACTACATAGGGACAGGAGCACCTGTGCTTGGGACCATTCCAGACACTGCCTTATGTATGTTTTTATCTGGCTGTTCATCTGTATCCTTTATCACATCCTTTTATAATAAAAGGATAATATAATAAAATACTGTTTACTTACTGGTAAACAGTAAGTAAACTGGGTTCCTGAGTTCTGGGAGCCACACGAGCAAATTAATTAAACCTGAGAAGGGAGTCATGGGAAAATCCGATTTAGAGTAGGCAGATCAATGCAGAGGTGACAATCTGGACTTGCTGTTGGCACTTGAAGTAGGAGCAGTCTGTGGGACTGAGCCTTTAACCCGTGGGATCTGATGCTATCTCCAGGTGGATAGTGTCAGAACTGAGTTGACTTGAGTTGAGTAAAAGAGATACATAGGAGGAAGACTGAGGTTGTTTCTTATCTTAAAGGTAAAAGTGGGTACAACATGGACAAAAGAGCACACATCTACCTTCCCAGAGACACAAAAGATCTTAACAGTTAAAAGAAGTAAAACTGTCAAAAACAGATGAAAACAGCTATGTAAATCGTAAAACATAAGTCATGGTTAATTCATGGTTCTTTTAGTTGTATGACTGTAAAATTCACAGATTTCATGGAGAAAACTGCCATTATCTCGATAATCACAATGTGGTCAGAATAAGTCACGCATAGCATTTCTCTCAATTTGCTTCCCTCAAGTCTTGTGGAATCTCCAGTTCTCTTCTATACCAACCCCCTCCCAGTTATTTCTTGGAATCCCTGAGACCATAATCTCATTCACACTCAGCTCTCAAGTGGTCTTGTCCATACTCTTCCATTATCTGGTGACCTGATGTCAGGGCTTTTGATGCTGATGAAGTTATCATTACTGGCAGGGTCTACCACAGGTACTGCTGTCTTCAACTTTTTAGTTTCAAGTATGGGAAACAAAAGTTTTGTCAGTTAGGTTTAATGAACCCAAGAGGTGCCGGTAACCTTTCCCAGGCCCTCAACCCCAGACTCGCGTACTCTGACAATGAGAAAAACAACACTATCTATGTGCTATTAGTTGGTTCAGAGTGATTTCACATCCTATACCCCATCATCCTAACCATGCAAGGTGTTAATTTCCCAAGTGGTATGGTAACTGAATCTTCAGTAAGCCTTTCTGGCAATCCATGAGACCTGACGCTTCTGTGATAATGTATGTAAAACCAGTGAATCTCATGGACCTCAAACCAACTTTTCAGTAGAAGCAACAAATTCTGAGCCCCTCATAATGTACTCTACTTTGAGGTGACTAGCCATAACCTTATGGCAGGTCGATTGCACTAAATCCCTTCCATTATGGATGGGGTGACAATTTCCCTCAGTAGAAAAGGAACTGGGACACCTGGGTAGCTCAGTTGGTTAAGCAACTGCTTCGGCTCAGGTCATGATCCTGGAGTCCCGGGATCAAGTCCCGCATCGGGCTCCCTGCTCAGCGGGGAGTCTGCTTCTCCCTGTGACCCTCTCCCCTCTCATACTCTCTCTCAAGTAAATAAATAAAATCTTAAAAAAAGAAAAGAAAAGAAACTATTTCTGGACTTGCTCTCCCTGATGCCGTTGGTACCATTCTTCTGCAATGGAGACTAGGGCATTTTGGGATGCATTCTACTTGAGACATGCAATTTCTCACTGTCTATGTCCATTTTCAGTAGTTCTTCACATTTGCATCTTTCAAAGGCTTTGGTAGTCCGGTAAAGTTTATGGAGCCCTTCTCAGAGTAATATTTTTAAGTGCAACATATAAAACACATAAGACTGTTAAGGAAGCCAGCACTATACAATATTATATTGTTATATTTTCAGGCCACTTAGGGTTCTGGGGACCCCAAATCAAGAGGTTAAACTTGTTACCAATCCTCTACTTTCACTTCCAGATCCATAACCGTCTGACCGGACACTTAACCTCTGCCGATGAACTGGTATAGATGAGAGGTTGGCAAACTCTAGTCTGTTACCTGGTTTTCTGAATGAGGGTTTCTTGGAACACAACCAGATCCATATATTTACTTCCTGCTTACGGTCGTTTTCGCACTGCAAGGGTGGTGTTGAGCAGTTGCCACAGAGATCGTGTGTGGCCTACAAAGCAGAAAATACTTACTATCTGCACCTTTAGGAACAAAGTTTGCCAAGTCCCGGTATATCTCCTGGCCTAAAGGCCAAGCAAGCAAAGTGGACCAGAAGTACTCCTTGAAGTTCTTCCCCCTGAAGGATTTCCCTTCTCCGCTCTCCCTCGGAGATACCCCTCAGGGCTCTAATGCTGGACAGTTCGCTTCGGCCTGTTGCGGGCCTATTATGCAGAGCCAGGTGTAAACAAGCCTTGAGCCCTCTGTGAGGCTGTAGGTGGGAGTCACTGGAACAACGGCTGTATGGTAGGGACCGCTGTGCTAGGACCTCTACCTGAAAGAGCCGTTCAAGCCACGTTCCAAACACACAGCTTCCTCTGAAGATGAAATGCTTCAGGGCACGCCCGAATTTAGAGCGAGCCAGTTCTCTGCATGCGATTCATGACAGGCAGTTTGGATTATGTGGTCGCTTGAAGATACACGTTAGAAATCCAACCTCGATCAAAAACTAGAAGCAAGACAGGAACTGGTTTCAAAGGAGAAGAGTTACTTCCTTAAAAGAACATACAGGTTCGTTCCAGAACTCCAGGGATGTCTTGGTGTGATTCACTGGAATGGACTTTCCACACGTTGTCATAAAATTGCAACCTGCCAGAAATGTTTTTGGTACCACTGTGTTTCTTGGGTGACAAGGGCCAGGTGGTAGAGCCACTCCCACTACAGTGTGCGCCAGATGGAGCACCATCTCTTGCTCTGGGCCATCTCAAAGATGGAGGGTTACAGCTTTGTAGGCCAGTACATGGAAAGAAGCAACCAATCAAATGAAACATATGTTACCTTCAACGGCCATTGAAGTCCATTAAATAGTAGGGGCTCCACGATGTAACAACTTTTCATTCCCAGTGAATGGGATATCCAGTATGTTCAAGGTCACTGGACATACCTGGCCTCCCCTACCCCCATTTTACTGAGGTGTCAGCAGGCCCTTGTATTTTCTAGCATCTGGGGTACCTATTAATTTTTGCTCTCCAGATTCAGTCAACATGATGTCATCGATGGTAGACTAGCATAATGATGTTTCATGGGATGATGAGATGATCAATATTCCCTGCAAATTAGCAGCACATGGCTGAAGAGTTGGCATACATGTGGCAAGACAGTGGTCTGCTCCTGGTGTTCTCTCTTTATTGCTATTTTGTCTGTATTTAAAAATTTGCTGTTTTGTATATCATGGGTTTTTTTGCATCAATTTTAGTTCTATACAACAGTGCATTAAAATATTATTTATCTTGGTTACTGAGTGCTTTGACATTCCCTTAAATTTTGTGTCTGAGATGAGTGCTTTGCTCATCTCACCCCAGCCCCATCCTGATTGACATATAGAAAAGATGCGTCCATTAGATCAATGCTACTCGCCAAGTGTTTATAAGATCATATTTGGAACACTAGCCACAATTAGAGTTGACATACAATTAATGATAATCTAAGGTCACTTTGAGACCCACCTGCCTTTTAAAGTAGCCAAATATGAATTAGATCATCACTGTGACATCTTTCAAGTCATTGATGGTAACATTTATCCCTGCAATTCTATCTACCAGGGAGGCAGTATTGCTTTCTTATTAGGGAACTGGAGCTCCGAGAGTTTCTACTTGACCCTTTCTTCTGTAATAGTCTTAAAAGCCTTGCCTCTGTGGCTCAAGGAGCCCGGGTGGGAATTCTGTCATTTACTAAGGACATGCATGTCATTTATATCCTCAGGGACCGAAGATATTTCTGCTGGATTGGGTTTGGTGGTTTCACTGGGCCTGTGGCAAGACCAACAAGGGTCAAAAACTGCACTTATATCTTGTCAATCCCTATCCTAAGTCTATAACTGGTAGCTATAGTGTCCTGACTGATCAGAAGTGTGTGTTTAACTCAGAACTAGGATTTACTATTCTTCAAAATTTGGGGTATTTCCTTTTCACCAGGGAAAATGGCTGCAGGTTCACGGGGGTGGGGGGAAGCTAGGAGAAAAATGCATACTTGAGGTGTTCTTCCTTAAGGGTATCTGGCCTCCTTTCATTTATGGGATCCTAAATTTATAAATCAACTTAGATCTGGTAACTGAGTGAAAGGTTATGACTCACTATTGTGGTAGATCAAGTCAGGTTTCCATTCACCAAACCAGGAGTTTTGTCAGTTACAGAAGGATGTCATGGGCTGCCCATCCATTTGTGTCCTAGGGCTCTTGCTCAATTATATAATGCCAAAGATCGTTGTGAATTACAATTTCTAGTTACCATACAGGTCCTGCTATGGATTCTAGTAGTCACCCCAACTGTGTCTATGTTGGGTCAGTGCTCCCATCTAGTCTTTGCTAGCCCAGGCCCTTAATTATTCCCATTGAGATTAGCAAGCTCACTTTGACCGCAATATGTCACACTAGCATCCTCACCTAGAGAAAAGAGCTAATAAGGCTGTTTTAAAAAGATAAGAGGGCTTTGAGTAGCAAATGTGGAGGGAGAACTGGAGTTGGAAAAATCATGTTTTCCAACCATCGTAGTAAAGATTGGTTTAGGCAGGAAATCATCCCATTGATGCTAAAACAAAGGGGGAAATTGTGATGAGGATCAGAATATTTGCACTGTTCTTAAAATGTCTCTCCACAGACTGCTTATTAGTTGCTAGAGAAAAACACAGTAATTGTAAAAGTGGAAAACCCAGAAAACAACTTGACTGGCTGATCAAAATTTACATCACCCATGGGGGGCAGCCAGACATCCTGTGCCTCCCAATATTATGCTCTGAGAAGGACACAACATCAATTATGCAGTTGTCTAGCCAGGAATGCATAATGTGAATCTAAACATGAGGAAATATTAGACAAACTGCAAATGAGGAGCATTAAAACAAAAGGAAGGACTGTATTTATCAAAAATCTCAATGTCAGAGAAGAAAGACTGTGCATGTTGCGGACTAGAGGAGACTAGAGAGACATGACAACTCAATGCAAGACTGGAGCCTGGGCTCAAGGGTAAGGATGTGCTAGACAGGGCATTATTGGTCAATGGACAAAATTGAACTATGGGAGTCAGATCAAAGCTCTGTATTCATGTTACTTTTTTTTTTTTGATTATTCGATATGGCTTTATTTTCTGATCATCCAACTATGTCCCATAACCAGCCCGAGCTCTCAACAGTCAGCGGTCCTGACAACCTGCCTTGGGGAGGGACGAAGGGGGAAGGATGAGCTAATGCTGGTGCCTGTGTCCAGCACCCCAGAGGTGATCAGTTTGGCTGGGCACGCAGTAAACAGTCTCGGGGGGGAGAGAGGCCACCCAGCGGGGCACAGAAAGGGGGAGAGGCAAAAGAGAACCTGTGACCTGCATGCCTGCCCCTCCCCAGGCCCGGCTTAGCCAACATCTGGGGCCTGGAAGGCTGGGATGGCATCCCTGCCAGGGAGTCTGGCTGGGAAAAGGCAGGAGGCCCCAGGTGGAGGCAGAGACACGGTCCTCCAGGAGCCTGCCCTTCCAGCGAGTGGAGAGCTGGCTTCTGGGTAGGGAGTGGCTGGCCGGGTGGCAGACCAGAAGATGGC
This sequence comes from Potos flavus, assembly GCA_028534135.1. Classification (NCBI taxonomy): domain Eukaryota; kingdom Metazoa; phylum Chordata; class Mammalia; order Carnivora; family Procyonidae; genus Potos; species Potos flavus. The sequence goes on from CM052901.1 coordinate 15,041,818, forward strand.
AAGACCTCCCTGGGGGCAGAGGAGGCAGGTGCCTGAATGCCTCATCCCTCATCCCTCATCCCTCATCTTGACCCTCCTCCCAGCACAAAACACCTAATGGATTATACCGCTAATGAATCAGTACACCTGGAAGAAACACCTGGGCCTCCCTGAGGTCAATCTCAGCGGGGCTCGAGGTGTCCTCCCCACACCCCTCCCTTACGAGGCACCTGATCTGTGGGGTTCAGGCCCTGACTCTCCTCTCCAGGTCCTGGGAAGGGCAGCTCTGCCAGCCCCATGGTCAGTTGCATCTCCTGCAGAAAACACTCTCGTTCCACCCCCAGCCTGAACGCCCTCCTGGGACCCCGAAGCAACAGTTGCCCCAGAACACATCTTCTTTTCTACAAGTGAGGAAACCGAGGCCCAGAGAGCCTGAGATAAGAGGCGGAGGAACCAGGGGGCCTACTCTAGGGCTGCCTCTTGCCCCAGGGACTCTGAAGGCACTGGGACCCTAGGGGAACAGGCCCAAGCTCCCTGGGGTGCGGCAGGAGGGCAGAGGCATTGAGAAGCACAGGGGAGGGTGACTGATGCAAGGAGCCCGACAGGGAGGCTGCTGGGTGTTCAGGGCATCAGCCGTCCATGGGGACTTGGGGGAGACGCATCCACCCTGAGCTGGCTCCCCTCAGCCCTGGCCAAGGCTGGGGGGGGCACAAGGCTTCTGAGGAAGGGGCCAGAACCAGGGACCCAGAGGCTGGCCCTTCCCGGCCTTCAGACAAGAAGAGAGAGTATCCCAGTCACCAGAGGGCGACTGGGGCAGGGTGGAGGACAGACACAGAGCTGGGAGTCCCCGGTGAGCACTGAGGGCAGGAGCAGGGACACTGAGGCTGCACATTTCCTCTGTCATCTCTGCTCACAAGCCCCGAGGACCATGGGGTCGCCTCCAGGGCTGTGGGCTCACTGGCAGGCTCGTTCCCAAGTCCATGGCCTGGCCCTGGGACTTCCACCTAAATGCTCCTCCAAGGGAGTTCAAAGGACAAAAAGGAGAAAGACTCCCCCAAGTCCTCAGGAGCAACACAGAAAAGCTCTGTGATTCCGGGTTGGGGCCTCTCAGCAAGGGGTGAAGCCCTGCCTTTCTGCCGGCTGCGGAGCAGGGAGGGGTGGCAGGTGCAAAGCTCCCCGCGCTGATGGGTGGCCAGATTACGGCATCTTGGCCTTCGGGAGCACTCCCTGAACTGTTTTGTACAAGATGTCCAAGTGCTGGGGGTGGTAGGAGGGTTTGAGTGAGGTCAGGGGCAAACCCTGCCTCAAGGAGGGCCTGAGGGTCACCTGTGGGGTCACCTGCTTCTAGGCAGGACGGGGGAAGGGGGATGCCGAGGACTCACCTGGCCAGGTTGACCCTCCCACAGAGGCCTTGCCTCCCACCTAAGCTCCTGCCTGCTCACCTGGACTGCCGTGTAGGCCACCCCGAAGTAGGTACCAATGCAGATGGCCAGGAGCATGGAGAAAACGGCTGGCTTGACCCAGTAGGCTCTTATCACCTGCTTCAGCTGGTCATGGAAGACAAACTCGGGGTCCCGTTTGTTGGCTTTGATGTGGTGCTGCTTCCCCTCCTTCAGGTAATGACTTGGGTAGTGTTCTCGCATGCTGAGGTACGTGCAGTATTTGTCCACCAGCTGGGTGGCCTGGGGCTGGCTGGTGGGCCAGCGCATCGCCAAGTTCAGCTGTTTCTGCTGGATCATCCGCTCCAGGAAGACCGGTATGCGTCAGGGGTTCCCTGCGTGGTCAGGTTGTAAATGACTCGGGTCAGGGCTTCTGCGATGAGCCTCAAGTTGCAGGTCAGAGTTTTAGAATAGGCCTGAGACCTCACATCCATGCTGCTGCTGCCCTAGCTGTCATGGGGGTCTCCCCACGTGGGCCAGGGTGAAGGCAGACAGCCAGAGTATGGCAAAGCACTCATGCTCCCAGGCCAGGATGTCCTCAGCAAGGTTGATCTTGTGCACCACGGAGAACTGCAGCTCCAGGAACTGGCGGCCACTGTCTCTAGCTCTGGCAGGAAGGCAAGCTGCAGCATCTCCTTGCAAGGTAGCTTGGACGTGGGAAGATACAGGCTGTCTGCCTGGCCCATGGTGTCAGAGGACGAAGGCAGAGGACAAAGGCCACATTGTACTGGAGTGTGCTGGAATCTGTGTGGTCCAGGTTGTCTTCCAATCAGTGCTTGGTTCCCTGGTAGTCGAACTTGCCCCTCCAGAAGCAAAGAACAGAAGATTGTATACTGCGTGGGTGCGCTTGTTGGTGTAGAGCTTGGAGAAGGGGCGGGTGAGCCCTAGCAATACAGAGATGCCGCTCTCGTTTGAGTCCACGCCATGCGACAGCCAAAAGACCACTCTGAAGGCGTCGTAGTGAGCCACGGTGATGATGGTGGTAAGGTCCTCTCCACCCAGCCGCATCAGCCACCAGTCTCTCGTGGCCTTGCCGTGGACCCCGCTCATGACCATCCGAAAGCTGTTGGCAGGGGCGGGGCGGAGCGGTAATTTGGCAACAGAGGCAGAGCCCTGGGAAGCCGAGCTGGCCTGCGTCTGCGTGTAGATGGAGAGCAGGGCCTCATCGTGCACAGCAAAGGACATAGGGACAATGGTCTGCATGTATCAGCACCTTGGGCCGCATCTCCATGAATTGCCAGATGACGTCCTGGGACACAGAGGCCATGACCTGTGACAGGATGGAGAGCATGGCGCTGGCCGCCTGCCGCAAGGCCTTCTGGTACTGCTCGTGAAAGCGCAGCTGCCGGAAGCACGCAGCCACCGCTTGGCTCCGCACGTCCGCATCGATGCGTGCGCCTGCGCGTTGAGCGCTGTGGTCCCAGTGCCTCAGCAGCTGGGCGGGGAGCGGTCAGGCTTGGTGGACGCCTCAAGGGTGGGCCCTGGACCCGTGGACATAAGGCGGTGCTTCTCAGGATGGGACCAGACGGTAAGGCTGCCCATGTGGGGCATATTGCTGCCTGCAGTAGATGGACTCGTGCGGCGCGTCGGAAAATGGAGCCAAGCGGGCAGGCACGACCCCTTCGGCATGTTCTCCAGCCCCTCCCCCGCTTCTTCCAGCATCCTAGGCCGCCGTGGGCCACATGGGGCGATTCCTGCACCCTCACTTCAGCGTGGGTAGCCGCTGGGGCCCCTGTATTCATGTTAAACTCAGTGAAATTCATACCTGTACTGGGATTCCCTAAGAGAATATTCCTGTTCTAAGAAAATACGGGGTAAAGGACCACGATGTAGGCAACTTATTTTGAGAAAGTTCAGAAAATATTCTGTGTATATATGTATATACAGACACAGATATATAAAGAGCCCCACAAAAATGCTAAAGCAAATAGGGTAAAATCTTAACAATAGATGTATTTGGTTAAAGGGTATATGAGTATTTTTTTTTTGTGTTATTATAACCCTTCTGAAAGTTTCACATTCTTTTCAACAAAACAAAAAGATATTTGGGCTTAACTCAGTAATTTGTCTCAAGTTTTTAGTGAAAATATAGTCATCTGGCCTTTCAGAGGATGTAATTAGAGAGTAAGCAGGCAAGTCGCTCGCAATAAATTTACACGAGTATATTTCTCTGGCTAAGTCCTTGAATTCCTTCCTTTGCATCATGCTGGGGGATTTCTAGGGTTTCAGCATTTAGTCTAGATTTGTGCTAATCAAGATCAGTAAGATAATAGAAGTATATCCGGATGCTCTAGCTAGCAGACATATGGCCAAACTCGATCATCCTTACTACAGCATCCCAGGTTTCTGGTAACATATAAACTAACAAATTCCTGCAAGTCTTTTGGGATCTTCTATAATGACTTTGTGTTTGGGGTGAGGGGTGGTGGGAGGTGGGGAGCTGCTTCCTCTGGCTAGATGTGAGATTCTTTTAGGAGAGTCAAGTAAACCCATGAGTTTCAGTCTATACTTTGAAGTGAGAAATGAGGGTTGTTGTTACTTACACTTTTGTTTTAACTTATCCAGTGTTCTAAAATGCAACATCTCTACTCCTTAGGTCCTGTCATTTCTTAATGTTCCAGAGTGAAAGTTCTGCAGTTCCCAGATGCGCCCCCCCTCCCCCTGCAGCGAGCACTTTGTTCCAGGTAAGCACTGGTTATAACTTACATTGGTCGTTTTGTTATAATTATTGGGCGCTGCTAGATTTCTGTCTTGTATTACAAACTGGAGCTTCATTGCCTCCTGCCCTACCTCTGCTAGATTACTGGTATGTACTAATTATGAGAAATAGATTTGGAATAAATCTTGCACTTACTCTTGTCAAAGAAATTTAACATAGATTGTCCTATATTCTCTTTCATCATCACAAAACCATGTGAGATGAGGAGAGAAGCTATTATCTGCATTTTATAGTGAGGAAACTGAGGCACAAAGTGGCTGAGGTCCCATACAACATAATGATGGAACTGGTATTAGAATTTAGGCTTTCTGGGGGTGCCTGCCAGCTCAGTCAGTAAAGCATACGACTCTTGATCTTGGGGTTGTAAGTTCGAGCCCCATGTTGGGTGTAGAGATTACTTAAAAATAAAATATTTTTTCTAAGAATTTATTTATTTATTTTGCAAAGAAAAAGAGAGAACGAACAAGCACAGGGAGTGGCAGGCAGAGGAGGAGGGAGAAGTAGGCCTTCTGCTGAACTGGAGCCCAATTTGGGGCTCGATCCCAGGACCCTGGGATCATGACCTGAACCGAAGGCAGACACTTAACTGACTGAGCCACCCAGGCCTCCTAAAAATAAAATCTTAAAAACAAAAAAAGAATTTAGGCTTTCTGTTCCTCATTTTAGCAAAGCATCCCAGGCCCAATGGAAATATCGTCAAGTCCCCCCAAATATTTTGGAAATACTAAATATATACAAAGAATTTTGCAGAGATATCTTTTAACCAATGTGAAATAATCATTAGGATACTAAATATCAAAAATGATGTCTCAACTCAAACTCAAAATTTCCCACTTTCCTACCAGCTTTCTCTCTCATTGTCTCAGTTTCTGCCAATGATACCATCATTTGCTTGCTTTTCTTTCCCTCAGCTTCCAGCTCTGGCTGGCTGCACACCCCACCTAGATTGTGATGGTTAGGATCACCTTGCCCTAGCATGTATACTTCTTTAGCAGGAGCATTTCTAGAAAATTCAAGCTTGGATATCTTCTTTAAGACCCCTTCTGTCCCATGGCGAATATGCCATATTTATGCCCCACCAGATACTCGAAGTTCAGTTTATACTCACTGCAACCCACTGTCTTTGCTCGACAGTCATAGACAACTCCAACCAGTCTTTAAATTTATTATTTTAGGTAAACCTCAATCACTACTCCTTGGGCCTTCTGAACCTCAAAGGACACATATCAACTGTTGTTCAAACTCTAGAGAATACATATCAAGCTTACAGTAGTTCCCTTGTAGCCCCTTTAATTTAGTTTGAAGATCATGAGAGTCGGGAGAGAAATGCACAACATTATGATAATCTTCTAAGTAATCCTCGCTTGTTGGTTACCCTTCCTGATCACTCTTTTCTTCTCTTGAATAGACCAGAGGTTGGCAGTGGGCTATTTTACAATGCGCTAAGCATGTCCTTCATTGGATAAATTGATATTTCTTTTTAGAATTGCTTTAGTTGGCTATAACAAATTATCCTAGACAAGGTATCTTAAACAACATACATTTCTTTCTCATAGTTCTAAAGGCTGGAAATTGGAAATCATGATACCAGCATGGTCAGATTCTGGTGAGAGCCCTCTTCTTGGTTGTACATGGCTGACTTCTTGCTGTATCCTCACTTGATAGAAAGAGAACTATCTAGCTCTCTGGTCTCCTCTTTTTTTTTTTTTTTTTAAAGATTTTATTTATTTATTTGACAGAGAGAGATCACAAGTAGGCAGAGAGGCAGGCAGAGAGAGAGGGGGAAGCAGGCTCCCCGCTGAGCAGAGAGCCCGATGCAGGGCTTGATCCCAGGACCCTGAGATCATGACCTGAGCCCAAGGCAGAGGCTTTAACCTACTGAGCCACTCAGGCGCCCCTCTGGTCTCCTCTTATAAGAATGTTAGTCCCATTCATCAGGGCTCCACCTTCATGACCTAATTACTTCCCAAAGGCTCCATCTCCAAGTACCATCACATTGGGATTAGGGTTTCAGCATATATGTTTTCAGGAAATGGAAACATTTAGTTTGTAACAGGAAGAATGGGTATTTGGATGGGTGTTTCCCATGCTGGATGGGTATTTCCCACAGCAATTTGGAGACAAATATTCCCATTTTAACACTGTGCTTCATGGGTAGGGGAGATATTAAAACATAAAACGACAAGGATCCTGGCTCATGTAGCCTAATCTTCTAGAAATCCCAATAGTTTTAGGCTGACTTATAGTGCACATGATAATTTGTGATACTGTTATTTACTTAATTCCTAGAGAACACAAGTTGGGTCAACAACATTTGGTGCAAAGAAGGAGAAAGTAGTGGAGACTAAAAGCTCAGATCTAGATGATATCAAGAATAGTGAAGTAGGGAACTCTGAGAAACTTCTTCATAAAAGCGATGCGGGGGTGCCTGGGTGACTTAGTTGGTTGGGTGTCTGACTCTTGATTTTGGCTCAGGTCATGAGATCAAGGCCCGTGTCAGGCTCTGTGCTGGGCATGAAGCCTTCTTGAAATTCTCTCTCTCCCTCCCCCCCCCCATTTGCTCTTGCTCTTTCTCTAAAAAAGAAAAGGCAATACTAGCCAAAAAATGTAAAAGCAACTTTTCCAGAACTTTAGAAATTGACTATAAAGCTTGTAAAAATTGAGAGAGCATTTCCTCGGGAAAAATGCTTTAATCTTGGTAAGAACACTAAGCTTTGTGTCATTAGAACTTCCCGTATTCCCATATTCTCTCCCCAGCTCTGTGGTAACTTTGAAAATCAACAGCCCACAGTAACAGTGAAAACCAGCAACTTAGCAGCCATGGGAGGGATCAGAATGATAGAGAATATAGACTTTATACTTCCTGATTTAAAAACTTACTGCTAAACCACAATAATCAAGACAGTGTAATGCTGGCCTATATAGATCAATGGAGTAGGATGGAAAGTCCATAAATAAACCTTCACATCTGTGGTCAATTGATTTTCAACAAGAGTGTCATAACCATTCAAGGGGGGAAAGAGTGGTTTTTTCAAAAAAAGGTGCTGGGACAATTGTATGTCTTCATACAAGAGAATGAAGTTAAGCCCTTACCTTACACTATATACACAAAATGAATTCAAACGGTTCAAAGACCTAAAACTATAAAACTCTTAGAGTGAAAATAGGTATAAATCTTCATGACCTAGATTAGGCAATTTAGGCACTTTTTAAACAATATTTTTTTTAGAGTAATCTCTGTATCCAAAGTGAGGCTTGAATTCACAACCCTGAGATCAAGAGTCGCATGCTCCATTGACTGAGCCAGCCAGGTGCCCCAATTTAGGCACTTCTTAGATATGACACCTAAAGCATGAACAACAAAAGAAAAAATAGATAATTTGGATTTCATTAAAGTTAAAAAGTTTATGGGGTGCCTGGGCAGCTCAGTTGGTTAAGCAACTGACTCTTGGTTTTGGGTCAGGTCAGGATCTCGTGGTCATGGGATCAAGTCCCGCATTGGGCTCTATGCTCAGTGTGGAGTCTGCTTCAGATTCTCTCTCCTCTCTCACTCTGCTTCTCCCCCACTTGTGTGCTCTCTCTTTCTAAAATAAAATGACAAGACAACTCATAGATTAGAAGAAAATATTTGCAAATCACGTGTATGGTTAAGTGTCTTGCATACATTATATATATATATATATATATAAAATATATACACACACACACACATACATATATGGAGCTCATACAACTCAACGATAAAAGGATACCCCAATTAGAAAATGGACTATAAATTTGAATGTAAAAAACTTCCCAAAAGATGTTACATGAATGGCTAATAAACACGTGAAAAGATGTTCAGCATCATTAATCATTTGGGAAATGCAAATCAAAATACAGTGATACCCACTAGTCTGGCTATAACGGCTAGGAGATATATATTAGATAGATAGATAGGCAGGCAGGCAGGCAGGCAGACAGACAATAACAAGTGTTGGTGAAATAGGAACACTTACCCATGTTAGTGGTAATGTGATATGGTGTAGCCACTCTGGAATACAGTCTGGCAATTCCTGAAATGGTTAAACATAGAGTTATCACAAGATCCAGTAATTCTACTCCTAGGTCTATATCCAAGAGAAATGAAAACTAATACCTACACAAATGCCTGTACACAAATGTTCATAGCAACATTATTCATAATAGCCAAAAGGTGGAAACAACTCAAATGTCCATCAACTGATAAATGGGCAAATAAAATGTGGTACATTCATACAGTTGAATAGTATTGGGCAATAAAAAGTACTGAAGTACTGATACCTTCTACAACATTGATGTACCTGGAAAATATTACACTGCATGAAAAGAGCCAGTGAGAAAGACCACATATTGTATATGTCCTTTTGTATGAAGTCCAGTATGGGACAAAATGCATTAGTGGTTGCTGGTGGCTAGTAGGAAGAAGGAATGGGGAATGACTGATAGTGTGCCTGGGATTTCTTTTGGGGTAATGAAAATTTTCTAGAATTTGGGAGTGGTGATGGTTGTACAACCTTGTAAGTACACTAAAAATCACTGAAAAATTGCTTACTACTTCCTCCTAAACAAATATAAACAGATGGTATAATGTTCTAGAGTTCCACTTACCAACTTAAGGCTGAAATATAAATGCAACTCACTTCTTTGGATTTCCAGCAGGAGGCAGAAAGACTGTGTGCCTTGGTGTCTCTTAAAAGTATACTCTTGCCTACAAATGAAATTCAAAGGGGATAGTAGATGATGTTTTTTAAGATGATGCTTAAACGTTGTTTACAAATTTGTCATTCCCCTCCTCCTGTGAGAAAACTGTGTAACTCTCTTTAAAACGATTTTGTGTTTAAGATGTGTTTAAAAATACCAACTCTTAAAAATGGAAAAGCCTCTTTACATAGAGCCGCAATTGCTTAAAAATTGTCAGCATCTACATATTTGAGAATTTTCATTGCGTGTTAAAGATTGATTCATTCAAAAGAAGTGGAAACAGAAGACTGAATATATAGGAAAGAAAGAGCAGGAGCTTCCTGGTAGAGTCGTGATTTCCTAGGTACCATATTTAGATTTCACAAAAGTCATTATAGGATCTTACGCTGTTGGCATAAAAGAAGGGCAGCATGGTACATCATCCATTTTTCTCCCTTCAATTTTTGATTAGTGTAGACAAAGAAGTAAGTAGAAGACATATTGAAATTATGAAGAAATATGGGCATCCCTCTGGTGAAAAGTGTGCTATCACCTTTAAAGCAAGGTGTAATGAAAGGACTCTGGAAGACCTCTCCCTTGGGAGCATCTGAATGATGAGTCATTATAAAGAAAGCAGGAAACAAAAATCAAACACCTTAATCAGATCATCTGTTCTTATCTATTGTTCGAGTTAACCCACTTCAGAGGCGTGGCAGGAAGGCTTTGAGCACAGCCCCATCTGAGACAACCCTAGTGAGGGAAGGCCAACAAAGTGCTGAGAAACAGAGAAGTCGACTGGTAAGAAAACCCAAATAGTTTCCTCTTCTTCGACAAAACCCATATCTTTGTGAACCTAGAACACCATTACAAATTCTGCTTTCTTCACTTTAAAAGGGACTGGATGGAGCTACAGAAAGTCCAGAAGAGTTTTTGAAACTCAGGCAAATAAATATATATATTGATTGTGTAACAAATATTAGAAATATAATATATATAAAGAGATGTATTATAAGGAATTGGTTCATATGATTATGGAGGCTGACAAGTCCCAGGATCTGCAGCGTGAGTTGGCAAGCTGAAGACTTGGGAAAGCCAGTGATATTCTACTCTGAAGATTGGCTTGAGATCAGAAAGAGCTAATGTTTCTGTTTGAGAGTAAAGGCAGGAAAAAGCTGATGTCTCAGCTCAAAGGCAGTCAAGACAGGAGGAATTCTCTCTTACTTAGTGGAGGGTCAGCCTTTTATTTTTATTTAAAAAAATTTTTATTTGTCAGGGAGAGTGCGCACAAGCTGGGGGAGTGGCAGACAGAGGGAGAAGCAGGCTCCCTGCCGAGCAAGGGGCCCAATGTGGGACTGGATCCCAGGACCCTGGGATCATGACCTGAGCCGAAGGCAGATGCTTAACCGACTGAGCCACCCAGGCGTCCCAGAGGGTCAACATTTTAATTCTATTCAGGTTTTCAGCTGATTGGATGAGGTCCACTCACATTATGCAGGGCAATCTGCTTTATTCAGTCAACTAATTTAAATATTAATCTCAGCCAAAAACACCCTCATAGAAACACCCAGAATACTGTTTGACCAAATAGCTGGCTGCTCGATGGCTCAACCAAATTGATACATAAAATTAACCATCGTTGGTGGTAAATAGGAAATGAACCCTAAATACTTATTCTCTTGATTCCTCATGTTTTTCTCTTTCCTGTACCATTTTTGCTAGTCTGCACTTCTAGAATTCTGCCTTGATTTTCTGGACTTTCTCTCCTATTCCTTTTACCAACTCTTTCCCCCACTCTCTGTATTCTGAGTGGCTGATGGTAGTTCTACTCTAAACTGGATGGACTACTCCAAACCACGTTGCTGACTCTCACTTCATTCACAGGTTTATTTAGTCCAATTTGGAGATCCTTGCTGCTATAACTTCACTCTACTGACTGACTCCCTTAGACACTGATGCTAGAATAATTTAAGATCCAGGCTACCAGATCTTTTGGCCAGTAATTTGGATTGTTAGCTATCACCTACAAGAGGGAATCCAACAGTTGATTTCATTTCCCTAACCCAAATCCCCACTGTTCACAGCTTCCTTTTTTCCCTGTGGTCTCTTTGCTACTACTATGTTCACTTAAAGTATAAACATAACAAGATTGTGTCCATCATCTCTTGCTTTACTTTTAGTCCAATTTCACAATTTTAAGAGAATTAGACTTTAGAGAAAAATGGGATAAATTGGACTACATAAAATTTTTAAAACTTTTGTGCTATTGACAATATTGTCAAGAAAATGAAAAGACAACCTACAGAATTGAAAAATGTTTGCAAATATATCTTATAAGGGCACAGTATCCAGAATATATAAAGAGCAATGACAACTTGGGGCATCTGGGTGGCTCAGTCAATTAAGCGTCTGCCTTTGGCTCAGGTTATGATCCCAGAGTCCTGGGATCGAGCCCTGTGTTGGGCTCCCTGCTCAGCAGGAAGTCTGCTTCTCCCTCTCCCTCTTTCCCTCCCCATTTGTGCATTCTCTCTCTCAAATAAATAAAATCTTTAAAAATAAAAGAACAATGACAGCTCAACAATAAAAGGACATATGACCCAATGACATCATGGGAAAAGGATTTGAATAGAAATTTCTTCAAAAAAAGACATACAAATAGTCATTAAGTACATGAAAACATGTGTCATTAGTAGGGAAATACAAATCAAAATCACAATGAAATATCACTTCAACCCACTGGTATGGTTATAATAAAGAAAGACAGTGACCAGTGTTGTCAAGGACATAAAGAAATTGAAATGCTCATTCATTGCTAGTTGGAATATAAAAAGTTTAACCTCATTGGAAAACCCTTTGGACGTTTCTCAGGGAGTTAGACATAAAGTGACCATATGATCCAACAATACCACTCCTAGATATATTGAAAATACCCAAGTGAATCAAAAACATATGTCCACACAAAATAGTGCATATACATGTTCATAGCAGCATTATTCATATGAGCTAAAAAGTGGAACCAACCCAAGTGTCCATCAACTGATGAATGGATAAACAAATGTTATATATTTATACAACAGAATATTATTCAGCTATAAAAGTGAATGAAGTTCTTATACCTTCTGCAACATGGAGGAACCTTGAAAACATTACGCTAATTAAAAGAAGTCAGACACAAAAGGAGAAATACTGTATGATTCCACTTACATGAAATGTCCAGAATAGGCAAATCTATGGAGACAGAAAATAGAATGGTGGTTGCCAGAGGCTGGAGGAAGGAGTAAAGATTGGGGAGTGACTGCATGGGTGTGGGATTTCCTTTTGGGGAGTAAAACTGTTCTGGAATTAGGAAGTGGTGATGGTTGTTCAACCTTGTAATATACTTAAAAACATTGAAAAAGCTTGTACATGGATTTTCATAGGAGCATTATTCATAATAGCCAAAATGTGGAACCAATTCAAATGTCTACCACCTGATGAATGAATGAACAAAATGTAGTATATCCATACAGTGGAATATTATTCATTAATAAAACTATAAACACTGATGAAAGAAATTAAAGCAGCAGCACCCGGGTGGCTAGTCAGTTGAGTGTCTGACTCTTAGATTCAGCTCAGGTCATGATCTCAGGGTTGTACATGAGATCGAGGCCCGTGTTGGGCTCTGTGATCAGTGAGGAGTCTGCTGGAGATTCTTTCTCCCTCTCCCTCTGCCCCTCCTCCCTGCTTGTGTGCTCTCACTCTCTCTCTCAAAATAAATAAGTAAATCTTTAAAATAAAGAAACCAAAGCAGACACAAATAAATGGAAAGTTATCCCATGTCCATTGATCAGAAGTATTAGTTGTTAAAATATCCATACTACCCAAAGTGACCTATAGATTCAATGCATCTATCCCATTAACATTTTTTAAAGAATTTATTTATTTATTTATTAGAAAGAGACAGAGGGAGCATGAGCAAGGGGAGAGGCCGAGGGAGAGAGACAAGCAGACTCTCTGCTGAGCATGGAGTCTGATGCAGAGCTTAATCCCAGGACCCTGAGATCATGACCTGAGCCGAAGTCAGACGCTTAACTGACTGAGCCACCCAGGTACCCCTGCCATTATCATTTTTTACAAAAATAGAAAAACAATCCTAAAATCCACAAAAGACTCTAAATAACCAAAACAATTTTCAGCAAGAAGAACAAAGCAGGAGACATCATACTTCCTGATTTCAAAATAAATTATGAAGTGATAGTAATCAAAACAGTATGGTACTGTTCTACATGGTATGTAGAACAATGGAGGAGAATAGAGAGCCCAGGAACCCATGCATATATAGTCAATTGATCTTCAGCAAGTCAGCCAAGACCATTCAATGAGGAAAGTACAGTCTCTTCAATAAACAGTGCTGGGAAAACTGGATATCCACATGCAAAAGAATGAAATTGGACCCTCGTCTTACACAATATACAAACCCCAACTAAAAATAGGTTAAAGACTTAAATAAGACCTGAAATTGTAGAACTCCTTGAAGAAAAAATAGGGGAAAACCTGCTTAACATTGGTCTTGGCAATAATTTCTTGGATATGACACCAAAAGCACAGCCAGCAAAAGCATAACTAGACAAGTGGGACTATGTAAAACTAAAAAGCTCGGTAGAGCAAATGAAACAACAAAATAAAAGACAACCTATGGATCGGGAGAAAAATATTTGGAGGCTATTCGTCTGATAAAGGATTAAGATCCAAAATGTGTAAGGAACTCCTACAACTCAATAACAAAAAACCCCAAATAACCTGGTTAAAAAATGGGGAAAGGACCCAAAGAGACAGATTTCCAAAGAAAACATACAAATGGCCAACAGGTATATAAAAAGATGCTCGGGGCTCCTGGGTGGCTCAGTCAGTTAAGCCTCTGCCTTCAGCTCAGGTCATGATCCCAGGGTCCTGGGATCGAGCCCCAAGTTGGGCTCCATGCTCAGCAGGAAGCCTGCTTCTCCTTCTCCTCCTCGCTCGTGCTCTCTCTCACTATCTCTGTCTCTCTTTCAAATAAATAAATAAACAAATAAATAAATAAATTCTTAAAAAAAGGTGCCCAACATCACTCATCATTGGGGAAATTCAAATCAAAACTACAATGGGATATCACCTCATACCTGTTAGGATGGTTATCATTAAAAAAAAAAAAAGATAAGTGTTGGCAAGGTGGACAAAAGGGAAAGTAAAGTAAAAAAAAAAAGAAATCTTAACTCTGTCAAAATTAAAAACTACTGTATACCAGAGGACACAATCAACAGAGTGAAAAAGTAACCTACAGGATGGTAGAAAACATTTGCAAATCATGTATCTAATAAGGGACTCCTATCCAGAATATATGAGAACTCCTACAACTGAACAGCAGAAAAACAACACAGTTTAAAAATGGGCAAAGAATTTGAATAAACATGTCTCAAAGATGACATGCAAATAGCCAAAAAACATATGAAAGGATGCTCAACATCATTAGTCATTAGGGACCTGTAAATGAAAACCACGGTGAGATATGACCTCACATCTATTACGATGGCCACTATCAAAAGAACAGAAACTAACATGCATTGACAAAGATATAGAGAAATTGGGACCTTTGTTCACTGTTGGTAGGAGCACAAAATGGTATGGCTGTTATTGAAAATGATACGGTGGTTCCTCAAAAAATTAAAAAGAGATTACCAAATGACCCAGCAATCCCATGCTTGGGTATAGACCCAGAAAAACTGAAAGCAGGATCTTGCAGAAATATTTGCATGCTCATGGTCATAGCAGCATTATTCACAATAGCCAAGAGGCAGAAGCAACACAAATGTCCATCAATAAAAAAAAAATTTGGTCTATACATACAGCTTTAAAATAATAATTCAGTCTTAAAAAGGAAGGAAATCCTTGAATCGCTCTATTGTACACCTGAAACTAATATAACACTGTATGTGAACTCTATTGGAATTAAAATAATAAACTTAATTTTTAAAAAAGGAAGGAACTCCTGTCACATGCTGCACATGAGTGAACTTCAAGGTCATTATGCTAAGTGAAAATAAGCAAGTCACAAGAAGACAAATACATGCAGTGTGATTCCATCTATGTGAGGTATCTAAAGTAGTCAAGTTCATAGAAACAAAGTAGAAGGGTGGTTGTCAGGGGCGGAGGGGAGGAGGGAAATGGGGAATAGAATTTCAGTTTTGCAAGATGAAAAAGTTCTAAAGATTGATTGCACAACCATGTGAATATACTTAATACAGCTGAACAGTGCACTCAGAAGGGGTTGAGATGGTGAAGTTTATGTTGTGGGTTTTTTTTTTTAAGATTTATTTGTTTTAGAGAGAGAGTGCATGTGCATGTGTGCATGGGGAGCAGAAGGAGAGGGAGGAGAGAGGGGAGGGGCTCAGGAAGAGGGAGACAAACAGACTCCCTGCTGAGTGAGGAGCCTGATGCAGGGGCAGGGCTCGATCCCAGGACCCTGAGATCATGATGAGCCGAAATCAGGAGTCAGGCACTCAACCAACTGAGCCACCCAGGAGCCCTTGTTGTGTGTTTTTTTTTTTTAAACCACAATTAAAAAGTTTAAGAAAGGAAGAAATGCTGGAGGTGCTACTTTACACAACAGGCAGCAAACTCAAGGATTAATTAGTCACTCAGGAGCTGGTACAGGTTCCTATTGTAGATAAGTTTTAAAAAGGTTTAAGTATAATTATAAGCGATAACAGTAAAGTGGATTTTTAACAGAATTGGGGATGTTTGACATTCCAGATCTTTAAAAAGATCACTAAATAGAGGATGACAGTCTGTCAAACAACCTAGCTTTTGGTGCATGGAAAAAAGACTTCTGGCCTGGATGGACCACAGCTCTGACAGAATGAGGCTACTACTGTGTTCCAATAAAATTAAAAGTCTACAGTGTGCCAGTTTAATTAATCAATTGCTTACATAATATTACTTTAACGTAAGTTTGTTGAAACCAAGTGATAACCGCACAGAGCTTTGTAAAACAAGCAAACCCAAACAGTGCTACAGATTTAAAAAACTGAAAGGACCCTTTTCATTATTTTATGGTTCTATATTTTCATGGCAGATGTTGACATTTTACCATTGTTCCAGAATCAAATGTCAAGTTATTCCTGTTCAGAATTTTCCATTTCCATTTTCAAAGAATTCCATGTGCAGCTGTATTTCTAAGTGAACTCTCTGTTTGCAAAAGCCCAGCATTTCTAAGCAGGTTTGTAAATAGGCTTGAAGGAGGACATGCAGACACTGGAGACCTGCTTGGGTTAATTAATTCTCTTTTCAGGCATTAGAACCTACACAAGTAGGCCAGCTGGAGGTGAATGTTTCCTTTGAAAGAGATAATTATATGCCTTACCAATTGTTTGCTTTTCCACATCTCCCCCAGTCAGATTCCTCAGAATTCATAAACTAAGTATCAGGAGAGGTTTTTTCACCTCCTGGGAAACTGAATGTGTAGATGAGCCGAGATAATAATTGTGGATAATACAGATAGTTTGAAGGTCTGGATGATGCATACAAATAATTATAAAGAGCGGACTGTGGGCTTCTGCTAAGTATAGCATCTAGAAACTGTGATGGCATTGTAAATTGGTAATTATGCTTCAATTCACATTTTCTTTCCTTTGTTAGTTATGAGATGTTATTCCTTCAGATTTCACACGATCCGCTTTATTTCCTGCAGAATGCTTTGGTAAATGGCTCTCTGTACCACCTCGGGTGTGTAAAAGCAAGGGGGCCCGGCCCCTCTCCCTCCCCAGGGGACAGCCCACAGCCCCCCAGCAGCAGCAGGGGGCAGTTGGGAAGGGCTCGGCTTTGGCTGGGGGGGGTCACCGCTCAACTGGCCTTTCCTACGCCAAAGCGCACCTCACCCAGGAGATGACTTCTCGTCGTGCTTTGTTAGCCAAACCCAAGTGTTCATTCTTCCTTCCTGGTTAATGGATTCAAGTTGGCCCAGCCTGCTTCTAGAAGTGGCGTGAGCCTAGGGAGGCAGTTCTGTGTTCCAGGCCGCTTAGCAGGATGGTGGCGTGAACTTCGATGCCAATCTGAGTCTCACTGCTACTGGTCTTTTCTTTACAGCCATTTAGAAAACAACCTGTAAAGGCTAGAAGTTTCATGTGCTTCTCTCCTGCCTTGCCGAAAATCTTGTTTGTTCTATGCTGTTGGAGTAATGGAGCTTTATAAAGATAAAGGACCGCAGTTCCTTAATGTCTTTCCTTTTCCAGCTTTATCTACCCCCAAGGGAGAGACTATCTGAGGAACAGGTCAAGAATGACCTTTGCTTCCCTTGCAGGAATGGAAGCAGCCCAGAGGGGGGCTGTCTGGTAGCACCTAATTGAGACACAAGTTAACAGCTGTCTCCACGGTAAAAGCCGCAGGGACAAAGGAACAGGTGACTTTGCTGACCGGTTCATAGCCGCTCTGGCTTCCCAGGTCACTGCGGCTCTGTGCCTCAGGCTCCTGTCGATTTCCTTTCTCATCTTACCAGTACTGCTGTGTTAGTGCCTCTGCACAGGCGAGGAGCCCATGGTGACTAATGTCTTCTCCCCATCTTGCTCTTCAAGGGGAGAGTAGGGGGTGGCTCTTAAAAGGAATAGATGGACGGAGGCTCCAGACTTGCTCATTGGGATGGGAGTCAGTCCAAAGGGAGAAAAAGTGGGAGGCCCTGGTGAGGGCCTCTGGCATTAGTCCCCAGCGGTGAAAGCTGAGCTGTGGACCCCATCCTATTGCTCGATTATAGCACCAGGGGCCTGGAGCTCCTGATGGCCTCCCTTTCCCTTGCTGTTCTCTGGTCACATGCAAGAAGCATCTGTAGAGAGGCGAATTGGGCACGACTGAATCTTGCCTTAATTGGTAGAATGAAAGGTTCGCAGAAGGAGATATTTGGGGGGACAGGTACCCAAAGAGTGATGCCGTCTATGTTGTTTTGGAGCAGGAGAGAAGCTAGTCTGTAACGTTTTCACTGTTAACACCAGCATCTCCTTCGTGAGCCTCTACTGCCCTGGGCCTGTGAGTTTTGGCAACCTTGCTTCCTCTCCTTGTGCGAGACTGAAACAGCAGCTGCCTTAATGCTTTCACAGAGCTTGGGGACTGGAAACACCATCAGATTTTCCATCTTCCTACAGCATAATCCATTTCTGATAGAAACAACCCTGTGGTGGCTGCAAGGGGGCTGGATCAGGAGTGACCGACACCGCGCTTCCCCTGCTGGAAGGCAGCCCCAAAGGAGACTTAGGGGGAGCTCTGGTGTATATCTGTGGAGAGGAAGTCGTGGTGGAGGAAATGCTGCTGCCCTGGGAAGTCTAGACCTTCTGCTGCCCTGCACCTGGGGGCTTTGGAGAGCTCTCCTTTCTCTGCTTTTGTTAAAATAAACTTAATTTTAAAATCATTCCAGTTGCACAGAGAAGTTACAAAGAAAGTACAGGGAACTCCTTTGTTGCTCACACCGTTTCCCCTGTTTTCAACATCTGACATTGCTCTGGTCCATTTGTCATAATGAATCAAAATTGATACATTACTATTAGCTGAACTCCACACTTTATTTGGATTTCATTGATTTCCCCCTAATATCTGCTTCCTGTTTCAGGATCCCATTAAGGCTACCACTGGTACTAGGGCTGCTATAACAAAATGCCACGGATGGGGTGGCTCACAAAACAGAAATGTATTTGCTCACAATACTGCAGGGTTGGTTTCTCCTGGGGCCTCTCTCCTTGGCCTGCAGATGGACCATCTTCTCTCTGTGTCCTCGACATGACCTTTGCTTTGTGGGCATGTACTCCTGGTGTCTCCTTCTCTTCTTATAAGATCACCAGTCCTACTGGATTGGGGCCCCGCACTCATGACCTCCTTTAACCCTAATTACTTCTTTAAAGGCCTTCTATCCAAAGAAGTCACATTGGGGGGTTACTGATTCAACGTGGATTTGGAGGGCACCTAGTTCAGTTCATAATACCACTTCTCCTCTCTTTTTGCTTGGTTGAGGCTGAGCAACTGTGTTTCTGCCTTTACAGAGGCTGGGGAGGAACTACTATCAGCGTTTCCATTTTCCCAGAAGTTTGTCTATATTAAAAAGGAAAAAAAATGGGGTGGTCATTTTAAGGTAAATGGATCATGACAGATCCTTTCCTTTTTGGCAACAGAAGGCTGTTTAGATATAAAGTTAGAGGTGAGACTCATGCGGGCACCTCTGCTTATCAGTCTGCAATATTTGAGAAACACTGGTGAAAATGAACCTGCCCTGTTCACGCTGGATCTTTCTTCACTGGGCTTTGTTGCTCTCTGCCTCTGGTCCTACCCTTCAGGTGTATGAGAACACTGCTGGTAGCCCATGTATAAAACTTGATGCCTCATGTTCATAAAGGCTATGATCATTTCTGTCACCCAGTTTATGTCCCAAGAAAATGTGTGGGGGAAAAAGATCCCAAAGTGATCCTTGAGAGAGTGATACCAGTGAATATGACAGAATGAGGACCTCAGAAATGTCCCTCCTGCACCAAGGAACAGGAAAACTGTCAAAAAATGTTAGATGTGGTCCACACACACAGAGGAATATTATTCAGCCATAAAAAGAATGAAATCTTGCCATTTTCAGCGACATGGATGGAGCTAGAGAGTATAATGCTAAGTGAAAGAAGTCAGAGAAAAACTAATACCATTTGCTTTCTCACTCATATGTGGAATTGAAGAAACAAAACAAATGAGCAAAGGAGAAAAAAAAAAAGAGAGAGGCAAACCAAGAAGCAGACTCTTAACTATGGAAAACAAACTGATGGTTACCAGAGTGGAGGTGGGTGGGGGGATGGGGGAAGAGGGGGGTTATTAAGGAAATTTAAAAAATTCATGTAGAAAAAAAAGGGAGTATGGGAGAGACTCATACACATAATAAAATGAAAGTGCTGGAAAAATGTCAGAATTAATTTTTTCAGAACTTTGGAAATTAACCAAATACTTGCAGCAATCAGGGAGTGTGTCTATATGAAAAAAATGTCTGGCTAGGTGAGAACAGTGAGCTTTGTGGCCTCTTAACTTGCTTTAGTCCCGTCCCCAACTCTCCAGCTCCCTAGTAGCCTTGAAAAACAACAGCTGACCTCACCTTGGCAGCCAACAGAGGGAGCAAAACCAGTATGGAGTTCTTTCAAAGACTCATTCCCCACTAATGATCCATCTGGTGGCTCCCTGGAAGACCCCACTTGCAAGTGTGTCTGTATTTGACCTGACTCAGAGCTTATTTCGTGTGAAAAACTTTTCCCCATGAGGCATTTGTCAAAAGCAATTTGCGAGGCAGTTGTTTAACTTCCTGGCTGTCTGGGAAGGTGATAACAGTTGTAGAAAACAACTAGCTGACCAAAAACTTAAAAATCAAGCTAGGGGATGAGGTTTTGCAAAGCTCTCTGATATACTCCTGGGAATCTAGAAGGCCATGTGCATGCTCAGGGTTATTTACATACTCAGGAAAGACCCGAGAAGGCCCTAAGCTCTCACCTCTGGTCGACTTGAGGCTCTGCAAAAGCAGAAAGTGAAATTGCTTGCTGGAGCGTTGAATGTGGGCCCTATCACATACACAACCCCTCAGCCAAGATTGGTAGACTTGTTGGTTTCCGTAGTTTAAAGAAATTCTGACTCAATGGGTAACTGACCACCAAGCCAACTGAGCAGAGATTTTTAATGGTCACACATGACAATACGGACTTAAAAGAATCACTTCAGGAAAATCACTAAATAAGCAACAACAATTACAAAAGACAGCAACAACAACTTCCTCTGGGGAGGGGAGAGAATTCGATTTCCAAAGTTTTTATATTATATTACTTAAAATGCCCAGTTTTCAGCAAAATATTACAAGACGAGCAAAGAAATGGGAAACCATGGTCCATCCACAGGATAAAAAGCAATAAACAGAAACCATCACTGAGGAAGCCCAGACATTAGACTTACTAGACAAAGATTTTAACTCAGTCACTTACAGTATGTTCAAAGAACTGGAGTAAAATATGTCAGGAGATCTAAAAGAAAGTATAAGAATGATGTCTCATTAAATAGAGTGCATTAATTAAGAGATAGAAATGATAAAAAGAACCAAATGGAAAAAGAGAATGAGATCTTGACATTTGTGACAACCTGGATGGACCTAGAGGATGTTATGTTCAGTGAAATAAGTCAGAGACAAATACCAAATGATTTCACTTGTATGAAAAATCTAAAAAACAAAACAAATGAACAAATAGCAGAAACAGGTCCACAAATATAGAGAACAAACTGATTGTTGCCAGACGGAGGGGAGTGGGGGGATGGGTAAAATGGGTGAAGGGGAATGGGAGATATTTATTCTATTTACAGAATGAATAAGTCATGGGGAAGAAAAGTACAGCATAGGGAATATACTCTATGGTGTTGTAATAGTGCTGTATGGTGACAGATGGCAGCTACACTTGTGAGCACAGGATAACATACAGACTTGTCGAATCACTATGTTGTACACCTGAAAGCAGTGTAACGTTGTGTGTCAACTATACTTTGATTCATAAAAAAAGAACCAAATGGGAACACCTGACTGGCTCAGTCTGTAGAGCATGAGGCTCTTGGTCTCAGGGTCGTGAGTTCAAGCCCCATGTTGGGCGTAGAGATTACTTAAAAAAATAAGTTAAAAAAAAAAAAGAACCAAATGGGAATTCTGGAGTTGAAAAAGGCAGTAACTGAAACGAACAATTCACTAGAGGGGCTCAACAGCATGTTTGATCAGAGAACTTGGAGATAGGTCAGTTGAAGTTATCTAGTCTGAAGAACAGAAAGAAAAAAAATGAGAAATAAACAGAGCCTCAGAGACCTGTGGGGCACCACCAAATGTACCAACATATGCGTACTGAAGAGAAGAGAGCAAAAGTCAGGAAGAACATTGAAAGAAGTAATGGCCCAAAACCTTGCAAAAGTTGATGAAAAACATTGACTTACACACCCAACACACTCAACAAACCCTAATTTGATTAAACTCAAAGAGATCCATACCTAGACACATCAAACTGTTGAAAGATAAGGACAAAGTGAGAATCTTGCAGACGGCAAGAGAAAAAGTGATCCAAACCGCAACATGGGATTCCCGATAAGATTAGCAATGCCTTCCATCAGAGACCATGGAAGCCATATTACCTGTGTGAAGGCAGCGGCATGACCTATTCCAAGTGCTGGAAGAAAGAGTCTGTCAACCAAGAATTCTAAATACATCAAAACTATACTCCATGAAAAAAGAAGCAATTAAGACATTCCCAAATGAATAAAGACAAAGACTTCTTCACTGGCCGGCCTGCCTTCCAAGAAATACTGAAGGGCATTTTTGAGGTTGGCATGGAAGGACACTCGACCATAACTTGAATCCACATGAAGAAATAAAGAGCCTCAGTCCAGTTCGCCCCATAGATAAACATAAAAGACAATATCAGTGTATCTTTCTTTGTAACTTGTTTTTCTCCTATCTGATTTAAAAGACAGCTGCATAAAGCAGTACTTATGAATCTGTGTTCATGGGCTCTTACTGTATAAAGACGTAAAGCAAAAAGGAAGGGAGAGCCAATGCAGTTTTATGAGAGCAAAGTTTTTATAGACTATTACAATTAAGTTGATATTAATATGAACTAGATTGTTATAAATTAAGATGCTAATTGTAATCACCAGAGCAACTGCTAAGAAAATAAGTCCATGTCATTATGCCAACCAGACAGTGATAGGTTACTTTCCTTACATCTTCTCTCTGCTTGTAGCCTGGTTTGCTCACTCCCTTAGCTCCCTGTGTTTTCCCTCCAGTGCTGCTGCTAAGTGAGGACCTTCACAGAGCTGGGGGTGTGGAGGGCGGGAGAAATTGTGCATTCTGCTGTACACATATCTAAGGTAAAGGGACTCATTATGCTCAATCTTGTATTAGTCACTGGCTAATTTCATCTGAAGCGAACTGAAGTGAAAAGAATTCTTTGGTGGAATTATCTTTGACGGGGAGGCAGTTCCGACTGGAGGGGTGGTGGGTGGTCTTCCTGGGGCCCTCTCTCCATCTCAGTCAGGCCGGCCACATGCAGGCCCTACCCAAACTGCGTCAGTAATACATACACACACGTGTGTGTGTGTGCGTGTAGTTTATAGCACGTCTATGAATGAATAATATATAATTATATACATTCTATAAACTATATATATAATATTGTGATTATAATAATATGATAATAGTAATATTATATATATAGTTTATAGCATGTCTGTGAATGTAGGCATTCATTCGAAGGAGTCTGGGGACCAAAGGATTTGCAGAGAAAGCGTCTGTATAAGGTACACACGGAGGCTCAGTACAGCTTAGAAGGATACAGTGAGTTGATGAAAAGTAGAGGAGTTGGACGTTTCTCTGTAGCTCCTTCGTGGGCCTCAGCAGCTTTGTGCTGACAGCCTTTGTTGATCTCTTCCCATTGTATGTCCCATTTTGCATTTTGCTTGCCTCTGCCCCCTCTCTCAAATGCTGGGTGAGTGATTTTGGTGTTTTGTTCCCTCTTAAAAAAACACATTTTCTACCCCAAGCCTGTAGTACTCCATACTGCCCTACGGTTTGAGGAGAAAGGAGAAATTTCTGTTGTGTTCTTGCCTTTCCTTCCCACTCTGCTTTCCTCCCCTTCTCTTCAGGCTCAGGAGGTTGCCTCGGTCCCTCGAACAACAGGCCGTGGCTCAGATTTCGGCAGTCTGGCACTTTGTCAGGGCTGTGAGGCTCTGCTCACACTGGGATCAGACAGGCCCGGAGACGAACCAGGAAGCAGGTTCCATTTGGACGTATTTGATGTAAAGGCTTCCCCCCCCCCCTTTCTGTTTTTCTTTCCATTGCAAAGGCCAGACCAGCAGGCAAAGCGTGACCAAAATAGGCGATCAGTGTTGGGCGAAGGAGTGGGCAATATCTGTGCCAAAGAAGTGGCAGGTGCCACCTGGAGGCTGGGTGACTGTTGCGGGGAGGAATATGGTGGATAATGTGAGAAGTCAGGGTAGGCTGACTACCGACCTTGGAAAGTGGGAGACTGTTAACAGGTCCCATAGTCTGGAGGTGATTAAGAGTTCGGTCCCCAGAAGGGGAGCCAGCAAGGCTGGCATCATGGGATCAGGGTACTAGGTAGGACACCAGAGTGAGGGCTTAAGCTCAGGGAAGAGGCACAGTTCCTGGGACCTGAACTGGGTCACAAGGAGGACCTGGAGCTCAGGACAGGGTGTGTGTAGAGCAGTAAAACCTCGCTGTGCGTCCTTTCATTCATCTCGAGATTCCTATGTGCTCGATGCAGGTGACGAGCTAGATGCCACATACACGATGACGACGGGGACAGGGTAATCCTGGCTTTGGAAAGTTGGGGAATCCAAACAGCCTCAGCACTACTGTGTGAGAGCTGTGTGACCTTGGGCAAGTCACAGAACCACCCTGTGATTCAGTTTTCTCTACTGTAAAATGTTTCTGAGGCTGCGGCGGCTCCGGTGGATTTCCAGGCTGGTTGGAAGGAGCAGACTTGTGGTCGGCGAAGGAACTGGTTCACAGTGAGATGCTCTCACACAGCAAGCAGAGCTGGTTTTCTCACCACTGTTTTATTATGAAAACTTTCAAACACATAAGAAAGTTGAAAGAAGGGCAGAAAAAAACACCAAATGCCTGCCACCGAGATTCTATAGTGGTGAACATTTTGCTATGTTTGCTTTATCATCTGTCTGTCCATCCTTGCACCCACCAATTAAAGTAAGTTGCAGACATCCGTACACTTCACCCCTATATGCTTCCGCATGCATATCATTAACTAGAATTCAGTGTTGATGGTACTTTTTGTTTTTGAGGTAAACTTTACATAGAGTAACATGCACAAATCTCGACTTTACTATTCGATGAGTTGTGGCAAATGTATACGTTCATGTAACCCAAACCTCTAACAAAATACAGAACATTTTCTTCACCCTTGAAGAGACCCCTAATGTTTCTTTCTAGCCAATCCCTGCTCTTCTCCCCCCCCCCCCCGTATTAGTCTCCTAGGGCTACTGTAACAAATTATTACAAACTGGATTGCTTGATACAACAGAAACTTATTCTCTCACAGTTCTGGAGGCCAGAAGTCCAAAATCAAGGTGTTAGCAGGCCTCTGCTCTCTCTGAAGGCTCTAGGGGAAGAAGCTATTCAATTTGTTTCTTTTAGCTTCAGGCGTTACTGGCAATCTTTGGTGTGCCTTGACTTATAGACACACCACTCCAATCTCTGTTTCTGTCATCACATGGTATTCTCCTTGTGTGTGTCTGTTTCTGTCTTTCTTCTTATAAGGACCCCAGTCCTATTGGATTAGGGCCCATTCTAATGACACTATTTAAACTTCATTTTATTTGCAAAGACCCCATTTCCAGATAAGGTCACATTCACAGGTATTGAGGATTAGAACTTCATCATATCTTTTGGGGAGACAAAATTCAACCCATAACACGCCCCTAGATGGCAGCTGCTACTTTGATTTTTTTCCACCATTGATTTTGCCTCTTCTAGAATTTCATATAAATGGACTCATGTAATATATATTGTTTTGTGTCTAGCTTCTCTCAGCATATTTTTGTAATTCATCCACATTGTTGCATGAATCATTTATTTCCTTTTCATTGGTGAGTAGTATTCCACTGTATGGATGTTTCACAGTCTATCAGTTCTTCTGTTGATGGACACTTGGGCTGTTTTTAGTTTTTTAGCAATTAAAAATAAAGTTGCAGGGGCACCTGGTTGGCTCAGTCGGTAGAGCATGGGACTCTTGGTGTCGGGGTTGTGAGTTCAAGCCCCACATTAGGTGTAGAGTTTACTTCAAAAAAATAAATGAATAAAATTTGAAAAAAAACCCCACAAAAGTAGAAAATCTTTTAAAAAATAAAAATAAAGTTGCTATGAACATTGAGAGTCAAATCTTTTTGTAGACATATGATTTCATTTCTCTTGGGTAAAAACCTGAGAGTAGAATTGCTGGATGATGGGGAGGAAGGAGGGAGGGAGAGAGGGAGGAAGTAAAGGCAGAAGGGAAAGAGTGGGGAAGGAATTCCATTTTTAAAAACTGGGCCACAAGCACAGGACTTGCAACAAGTTGATGTTGAGCCTCCGGGTGTTGGGGGGGAGCTGCTTACCACTCTGCTAGTGAGGCTGTGTCTGGACCTAGCGCCGAGCCACTAGCTGGGATCGGATTGATGTTCCGGCCCACAGTAGAGGAAGCCTCAAGAGACTGGAATCGGACCCTTGTAGATGATCTTAGAGTTCTGGTCAGGAATTGAGATTCATTTATCTTGAGCTGTGCCTATTCCATCAGCACCCCCGCCCCATTTTTATGGATACTGCCTATAGTGACCAGGGTCCATGTGTTTCAGGGTTGTTTTTTGAACCATTTGCTATTTCTATGTCTGATAGGTATTTTCCAACCAAAGGCCCTGGAGGCTTAAACTAAATCATATTCTGGTTTCCAAATGTCACGGTAGTGGCTCTGGTGCGGCCACGTTCTCACAGAAGAAAGAAGCAGATGAAATGAAGTGGAAGCGTAGAGTCCAGTTCTCTAGGAGCTACTTCCTGGGACTCTCTGGCCACGCCAGAGTAAAGCGATCCCTCCAGACACTCGGGCTGCTGGCCAGCCTGTGCCGCTGGCGGCGCTCCAGCAGGTTGACTGCAGCCGGCCTTGCTGCAGGCCACGCTTAGCTCCTCTCTCTGTGTCTCTGAGTGGCATTCCTCTGACTCTCCTCCTGGCTGGATTCCAAGCAGGTATCTCTCTTGCTCTTAATGAGTTCCAGGGAAGAAGATTCCACAGCCTCCTTTGACAGCTTATATTCCAGTGTTTTATAATATTGTCAAGCAATGCCTTTCTATTTCTCCTACACCTCATTTCCTCTTTTCCTGAATCAGTGAAAATAGAGATGAGGCCGCCCCTGCCTTCTCTTATGGCAGCCCTTATGTCCTCTGAGCCTCTGAAGGTAGTTTGGTGCATTAGCCTTCACACTTTCTAGGAAAAACAGACTACATCTTAGTGCCCTCCCGATCTGAGGTATTACTAAAGATGAGTGAATCAACTCCCTTGAGAGCCGAAGTGACTCTTTTGGTTACTTGTCCCAACTGGACTGTTATCACACTAAGCCTTTTTTCTTCTCCAAGTTTGCATTCAGTTAAACCCTTTTGCACAAGCCCGAGGAGGACAGTTTATTTTCTTGCAGACCGGGCAAAGTTCACTGCTCTGACACTAACCTGTCTGGTCCTGCTTAATGTGTAGCTCCTTGCACTCATGTCTGATCCTTGATTCTGGAAACCTGCCTGCTGTCTTCAGTATGGGCACCTCAGTGTTTGGCTTATACTGACGAGGGCTTTTACTTTACCTTTTGTGTGTGTGAAAGGATCTTTTAGATTATTATAGATTATTAGGGGAGGAGGACCACGATCCAGGGCCAGACTATGACAAGAACTGATACGGCATTGGCCACGGGGACCGCACATATTTGATGTAGAGTGCAGACTGGTTTTCTCAGTTTGGAAAGATGGTGTAACATAACGGTTAAGAGTATAAACTCTGGTATTGGACAGACCTAGGTTTGAATACCAGCTCTACCACTTACTTGCCTGTGATTTAGGACAATCACAGCTAACTTCTCTCCATGCCTCACTTTGCCTTATTTGTAAAGTGGGTGTAAATATAATATTACCTGTCCGAATGGATAAACAAATTGTGGTAGATCCATACATTGGATATTATTCAGCAACATAAAACATGTCCTAAAATGGCAAATTTTATGTTATGTATATTATGCCACAATTTATTTTTTTTCACAATTTAAAAATTAATAATGTAATATACCAAAATCATTGAGTTATACCCTTGAAATGGGTGAATTACATGGTATGTGAGTTATATCTCAATGAATTTTTTTTTTTTTTAAAAAGAACGGACTGTTGATACCTTGAAGCAGTTGGATAAATCCCAAAATCATTATGCTGAGTGAAAGAAGCCAGACAAAACAGTATATGCCATATAATTCTATTTATATAAAACTCTAGAAAAATGCGTACTAATCTATAATGACAGAAAGCAGATCAGTGGTTGCTTGGCAGGGGAGATAGGAAGGGTCAGGAAGGAGGGATTACAAAGCAGAGCAAGGAAACTTTTGGAGATGATGGAAATGTTAATTATCTTGATTATGGTGATGGTTTCATGGGTTGTATACATATGTCTAAGCTCATCAAATTTACACTTTAAATATGTGCAGTTTATTTTATGTCAGTTATACCTTTGAAGAGCTGTTTTACAAAATGGTACTTTTTTTCATATGGCTGGTATGAGGTTGAAATGAGACAGTGAGTGAAAATGGCCTGGCACATGGTAAATGCTTCATAAATCATAACGTTACAAAAATAATCAGATATACAAATTATCAATAAGCTCATGACAAGATGCTCAACAGCATGAGCTATCTGGGAAAAGCAAATGAAAACCACAGTGAGATAGCACTTCACATCCACTGGGATAGTAACAACAACAAGTGTTGTCCAGGATGTGGAGAAATTGGACCCCTTGTACGTTGCTGATGGAAATGTAAAATGGTGCAGGCGCTCTGGAAAACAGATTAGGTCTCCTCCAACATTTAAACATAGAGTTAACATGTGACCCCCTCCTAGGAATATACCCAACAAGAATTGAAAACATACGCCCACCCAAAAACTCATACACAAATGTTCACAGTAAGATTATTCGTAATAGCCAAAAAATGGAAACAACTCAAATGTCCGTCAACTGATGAATGGGTAAACAAAAGGTTGCATATGCATACAGTGGGATATAACCAACACGAAAAGAAATGAAGTATATGCTATAACACCGACAAACCTTGAAAGCATTATGCTAAGTGAAAGAAGCCAGTCACAAAAGATCACGTATCCAGAATAGGCAAATCCATAGAGACAGAAAGCAGATTGGTAGTTGCCTAGTGCTGGAGGGGTTAGGGTGAGATGGAGAGTGATCGGTAATGGGTACCGGATTTCTTTTTGGAGTGATGAATATGTTCTAAAATTAGAGTGTGGTGATGGCTGCACAATTCTGTGAGGATACTGAAAACCACTGGATTATACACTACAAAAGGGTGATTTTATGCTATGTGAATTATGTCTCAATAAAGCTGTTCTTTTAAAAACTCAGGCAGCCAACAAGCATTTATTAATTATTTTCTTTGTGCTTGATAGGAAGCAAATGTCCCTAATGCCAACATTGACTATGGAGCAATGTGAATAGAGAGCATTTTTATCCAGAGGAAATATTTTTAGTTTTTGTTGAACATGTTGGAAGTGTGAATGAAAGAAGTGGGAGCTGAAAACATATTTGTCATCAAGTTTCCTGCAGAATATAAAGTGTTTTTTTGTAGCCTAAAGCCTTGCTACTCCAACTGTGGTCAGTAGCATGAGTACCACCTGGGAGCTTGTTAGAAATGCAGAATCGTGGGTCCCACAGAGACTTACTGAATCAGAATCTGCATTTTAACAAGATCCGCAGGTGTTTGGCATGCACGTTAGAGTCTGAGAAGCACTAGCCTGAAGGTTAGTGGGATGACTTCATGACACTTTAATTTGCCTTGTAATCAGTCTGTAAGTGAGATGATGACAGCTATTTAATATTATATTATGTTGAATATTCTCTATATAGATTAATCATAGATGTAATCATAATCCTAAAAAATGAAGGTGAGTCCATTTGAGTATAATTTCTGTTCTTTTAATCTATTACTTTCCATAGTTCTTTGTAAAATCCTCTAATACATTTCTTTGCAGTGATAATATTTTACTGGTAGTTTGTCATGACATTGATTAATATTTGCATATTTCAAGAAGACACACCCGCTTAGTGTACTGCAAAAAAGAAATCTTGGAATTTATAATTTAAAGTATGGGTACAAAGAAAAGTTGTGGCTTTAAAGTTAAACTCAGTAGTAAGAAAAACTCTTTGGTATTTAGTGTGTTGTTTAGTGTAAGTAGGTAAGTTATATTACTCAGTTAAGAGCTGTTCATTTTCAAAGGATTGTTGTGTTCTTGTTAAATTCCTAAATTACATTTTCAACATTATGGGGCTGCTCCTTCATCTGTGTAAAAATTAAGATAAAATGACAGACTGGTTTCGTAAAATAAAATGTTAGGTACATTAATTTGAGCAATATTTGATAACTATATATTTCATATATTTTGGAGAAGGGACCACATAATAAACTTTGAAAACATTTCTGATGTATCAATCATATGTATGCATCTTGTGAAATTAAAATAATTCTCTTCTTGCCTTCCTATAGTAATATTATGCCTTTTGAATATCCATTTGATGATAAAATGATTTTCTTGATCTTCCTATATTGCTGGAGGTTTTATTTTACAATTCAACTGCAGGATCTCTCAAGTATGAGCATCTGGCTATTAATAATCACCGAGTAGGCCAGAACCTGTCTTCATTTTTTCCCGAAGTTATTGTGGCATAAAGAGAATGTAGTTTATTTGTGGTTTATTTTAGATATCCTTCATTAATATGGTTTGATAATATATATGGCCACATTTCTGCTTCTTGCCTTTGCTCTCTTTTGGCCCATCACTTTTCAGAAGAAAAGGGACAAGTTACTCTTTAAGAATTACTCTGTTGGGGTAATCCATGGAGACTGTGAAGAAAGGGTTCAGGGGTGGAAGAGAATGTTCATCCCAGCAGAAGCTAGATCAGAGTGGTCCACCAGTATTTTATCGGTGAAAACATTTCTCAGTATGAACTGCCCATGAAAGGCCCAAATTCTCTACATGGTCTATAGCATGGTCTTCCTCACTCACTGTGAAGAAGCTTTAGGAATATTGTAACTATCTTATTTTGCTTTGTCTATGTCTAAAGTCTGAAAGAGCTCCTTCAGTAAATATAGAATAAAAACTCCATATGAAAAGAAACTATTGAGTTATTGTTTGGTCGGCAGTGTTTATCTTTTATTAGTATTGCATAAGATAACAATGAAAAAATCTTAAAAAAAAAAAAGAAAAGAAAAAAGGGGTGCCTGGCTGGCTTAGTCAGTAAAGTGTGTGACTCTTAATCTCGGGGTTGTGAGGTTGAGCTCCACATTGGTGTAGAGATTATTTAAGAATAAAAAATCTTTTTTAAAAAATTTTATTTTTAAAAAATATTTTATTTCTTTGAGAGAGAGAGAGAGCGAGAGAGCGCACAAGCAGGGGGAATGGCAGGCAGAGGGAGAGGGAGAAGCAGGTTCCCTGCCGAGCAGGGAGCCCCACTCGGGGCTTGATCCCAGGACCCTGGGATCACAACATGAGCTGAAAGCAGTCACTTGACCAACTGAGCCACCCAGGAGCCCCCAAAATAAAAAATCTTTTAAAAAAATTGGGACACCTGGGTGGCTCAGTCGTTAAGCATCTGCCTTTGGCTCAGGTCCTAATCCCAGGGTCCTGGGATTGAGCCCCATGTTGGGCTCCTCGCTCAATGGGAAGCCTGCTTCTCCCTTTGCCTGTTGCTACCCCTGCTTGTGCGTGCACGTGCGTGCGCGCGCTCTCTCTCTCTCAAATAAATGAATAAAATCTTTAAAAAATTAAAAAATAAAATAACAATGTATCTTACAATCACTGGCGGCTTAAGATTCATTGAAAGACAATACTTGCTATTCCTATGCACATCTCAGTGCATTTTCCCATAAAGTTACCCCTGCCTGGCATCTCCTTTCCCTTTCTTTTTTTTTTTTAAGTTAATTAATTTATTTTTAATTGAAGTATAGTTGACATAGGATATTATACTAGTTTCAGGTATACAGCATAGTGATTAAACATTTATATACATCATGAAATGCTCACTACAATAAATGTAGTTACCACCTGTAACCATACAAATTTATTACAGCATTATTGACTATATTCCTTATGTTGTACTTTACATCCCCGTGACTTACTTATTTTATAATGGGAAGTTTGTACCTCTTAATCTCCTTCACCTATTTGGCCCATCTCCACGACCCCAACCAGCAACCACAAGTTTGTTCTCTGTATTTATGAGTCTGTTTCTTTTGTCTGTTTGTTTTTTTAATTTAATTAATTTAATTTATTTATTTAAAGATTTTATTTGAGATAGAGAGAGTGTGTGAGTAGGGGGAGGGGCAGAGGGAGAGGGAGAGAATCTCAAGCAGACTCTGTGCTGAGCGCAGACCTGGATGCAGGGCTCGATCTCTCAACCCTGAGCTCATGACCTGAGCCAAAACCAAGAGTCAGAGGCTTAAATGACTGAGTCATCCAGGTGCCCCAGTTTGTTTTGTTTTTTAGATTCCATATATAAGTGAAATCATATGGCATTTGTCTTTCTCTGTCTGATTTATATCACTTAGCATAATACATTCTAGGTCCATCCATGTTGTTGTAAATGGCAAGTTCCCATTCTTTTTTATGGCTGAGTAATATTCCATTGTGTATATATACCACATCTTCTTTATCCATTCTTTTTTTTCTTTTAAAGATTTTATTTATTTGACAGAGAGAGAGGAATCACAAGTAGGCAGAGAGGCAGGCAGAGAGGGGGGAAGCAGGCTCCCCACCGAGCAGAGAGCCCGATGCGGGGCTCAATCCCAGGACCCTGAGATCATGACCTGAGCTGAAGGCAGAGGCTTTAGAGCCACCCAGGCGCCCCTTTATCCATTCATCTTATTGATGGACACATAGATTGCTTCTATATCTTGGCTTTTGTAAATAATGCTGCAATAAACATGGGGGTGTATAGATCTTTTTGAATTAATATTTTTGGTTTTTTTGGGTAAATACTCTGAAGTGGAATTACTGCATCATATGATATTTCTATTTCTAATTTTCTGAGGAAACTCCGCACTCGTTTCCAAAATGGCTGCACTAATTTACCCCACCAGTGCCCGAAGGTTCTTTTTTCTGCACATCTTCACCAACACTTGTTATTTCTTGTCTTTTTAATACTAGCCATTCTGAAAGGTGAGAGGTGATACGTCATTGCACTTTTGATTGCATGACCCTGATAATTAGTGATGTTGAGCATCTTTTCATGTGTCTCTTGGCCATCTGGATGTCTTCTTTGGAAAAATGTCTATTCAGATCTGCCCATTTTCCAGCCAGATTGTTTGTGTTGTCGGTGTTGGATTGTATGAGTTCTTTGTATATTTTGCATGTTAACCCCTTATCAAGCATATTATTTGCAGATATCTTCTCCCATCCGTTTCATTGGTTTCCTTCACTGTGCAAATCTTTTTATTTTGATGTAGTCCTAATAGTTTATTTTTGGTTTTGTTGCTCTTGCCTTCTTCTCCTTCTCTGCATACTAAAACCTTTCTATCTTTCAGGCCCTAGAAACTCCATCACCTCCTCTGTCAAGCATATCCTAATATCACCAGCTAGAAATAATCTTCTGCTTTTGAATTCTCATATCATTTAATCCCATTTATGGTTCTTATTTTCATTATTTTACTGTTGTTGTTTGTATATAGACCTCATCTCTTTCTAGTCTATAATTTTTATTCATATATATATATCTCTCCCACTATGTCTTGGATTTAGTAATTAAATATTTGGAAAATAGTAACAATAATATTTGGATAATACATCAATATTCAAATAACAGACACATGACAGGTACTGGAAGGCCTTTTCTCGTCCATCTGCAAAATGGACTCTTGTTTTCCACCCCAAAATTGAGCTGGACCTAATGGTCTATTTTTATTTACGTATTTCTTTGGGTTAAGCGTTGCCACCCCCACTCTGTAAGTCCTCCCACCAGGGAACCTCAGTGTAAATGAATTTCTAAGATCTTTCGGACAATGACTGGAGAGTCTAGGAAGCATAATGATTAGTGGATCAGGGGAGGAGGGGATGTAAAAGTAGAAAAAGGAAACCAAAAAGGAAGGGGAGGCTCTGATGATGAGGAGAGCCTAGCTTGTCGACGACCAACTTTGCCCAGGGTTTGATGGAGCCATTGGCTTAACCTAGAGTCCAATTTTATCATTAGAGCACACATACTTCTCAGGAATTTCTTGACTGTCATCAGATTGCCTTTGATTTTAAATTTATTGGAAAGACAAAATTAAAGGTAATCTTAGAAGGGAAAAAAAAATCATCCTTAATTCTCCTACCTAAACATGACTGTTTTCATCTTTTCATATACCATTCCAGTATTAGTATGCACAGAAGTCTGTACTGAGATTTCTATGTTATATATATAATGCTAGAATGCTTATATATATCTCATGTTATCACATAATCTTTATAATTTTTACTCTTAATAGTTACATAATATTTTATTGAATATTGATTTATATAACATAGTTTCTTTAAACATTTCTCAGTAGTGCATTTAAGTTCTTACAGCGTTTGCTTCTAAAGGTCATTCATTAATTCATTATTCACTATTCATATAATGCAGAGATAAAGTAAATATTGATACATGTAGCTTTTCTTCATTTGAATTTTATTCCTTAGAATAAATTCCCAAGAAGGAATATCATTACTAGGTTAAAGGTTCCTGATAGGTATATCTAAATTCCTTTTTGTGGTGGACATTGTATTTCTCTTCCTAGCAACCATTCGATACGTGTGGAATTGACCTCACCACCACCTCCAAGTGTGAGCCCTCATCTGTCTTAGCTAATCTGAGTAATCCATCCTTTTTGCCATAATATTTAGTCGAGGTAACCCCGGCCTAACCTATTCAGCATATGGTATTCTCCTGGCCACAGAAATTGGTTCGTCAATGGCCCAGTCATTATGAAGCTCAGGGCTTCTTTCTGTGCTTATAAAAGGCAGCGGACTCTCCTAATATATTCAAGAAGAAGCATATAGTCTTGTTGCTTTGGCAGCCATTTTGCAACAATGGGGGACAGCTGCCTGAGGATGTAAGCCAATGCAAAGAGGCAAGCAGAGGTGAAGAAATTACAACAAAAAAGATGCCTGGGCATTCCAGACAGAGGAAAATAGCAAGTGCAAAGGCCCAGGATTGTGCATGATATGTTCAAGGAGGCCAGTGTGGTTGGAGCAGAGTGAGCAGAGGAGGAGATAAAGTCAGAGAGGAACCAGCAATCCAGATTATATAGATCTTTGTAGATTATCAGAAGGATTTTCAATTTTGTATTGTACAGAAGTTGTTTAAGCAGTACAATCATAAAAGTTTATCATTTCCTTTTAAGTTTCTTTGCCTAAAATATATCTTTCCAATGATATAATACATGTTCTAATTCCTGTTTGTTTCTAATTAAGTCGATTTTCAATACTTGATTTTCTTATTTCTTTTTTTAAAGTAATCTCCAGGGATGCCTGGGTGGCTCAGTCCGTTAATCGGCTGTCTTCAGCTCAGGTCATGATCCCAGGGTCCTGGGATCGAGTCCTGCGTCGGGCTTCTTGCTCGGCAGGGAGCCTGCTTCTCCCTCTGCCTGCTCTGCCTGCCTCTCCCCCTGCTTGTGCTTTCTCGCTCTCTGGCAAATAAATAAGTAAATAAATCTAAAAAAAAAACATTTAAAGTAATCTTCATGCCCAACGAGGGGCTCAAACTCACGACCCCGAGATCAAGAGTCCCATGCTCTACTGACTGAGTCAGCTAGGCGCCCCTAGACTGATATTCTTGACTGGCTATTTTTACCAGCTTAGAGTTGAAAACAAAGGACAAAATGTGAAGGCAAATATTAGAAGCCTTTATGGAAGGGGCGTGAAGAACAGATGGCATCAGTACACAGTGGTGGTTGGTGTGAGGACATGGGAAGGCTGTGAGAAGATGGCGAAGAAGTACACAGGAAGGTAAATGAAGCTTTGCAGATGTGCCCCGGTCGCTGATGAAGGTAGACTTAACCTAGAAATTAATTAGGGCCTCCTCAGTGCCCTGAAAGAATTCCTTTTGACTTGGGTCTGTTCTGAGCAGTTTGGATTTCTCAAAAACACCAGTCGTGGTGGAACAGCTGTTGTCTTACAGCAGAAACTCTCCACAGGACAAACCTTATGCCCTGGATTTGACTATTTGTCATTAACCGAGCTGGAGCTTCTGCAAGAGAAAGCAGTCTTGGGTCTTGGGATTGGAAAGAGTACTGAGCCTTGATGCTTTGGTGCCTTAACAGCAGCTTGCAAAAGGGCATTTTGCAGGGAGGGGATGTTTGAAGAGGCAATGAGAAAAGTCAAAGAAGAAGAAACGGGAGGAGGGAATCAGCAATGAAACAGCCTGTGGCAAAAGGATAAGCAAGAGGATCAGTGCAGAAAAACATGGAAAGAAGTAACTGGGGTTCTGGCAGAGGAGGCTGAGTTTATGAGCATATAATAATTACAAGCCATGTATCAGCCACCTTACGCATATTACCTCATTTAATCCGCATAGCAATTCTAAGGGGTAGTTACAATTATTACCCCAGTTTACAAATAAGAAAACCAAGGTTCAGAGAGGTGAAGTAACGTATCCAAAGTTACCCAGGTAGTAAGTGGCAGAGCCTGGGTTCTGGTCTACACAGTCTGGTGTTGAGTCCATGCTCTCTCTACACGGTCTTTCTCAAGCTGTGTGAAAAGAACTAGGGCAGGATTTTGACATCATCCCAAGGTCAAATTTTTTCTTTTGTTGTGGTTATCATTATTCTGTGTTAAGTGCATGAGGATTTATTTTGTGATATGGGATACTTTGGGTCCCTCGGGTTCCTTTTTAAATGAGGTCTACTTTTGTTTTGTTTTGTTTTGTTTTGTTTCCAAATTGCCCCATGGGAAATGGTTAGACCTCTATATTCCCGAGCCAGTTTTAGGACTAAATCCATGATCACGGGGTGGGCCCATGCTTTCAGTGCTCTGTGTGTTTTATTTGTGAACCCCTCCCCTCCTTGCAGGAGCCCAGAGTGTGTAGGGTGACGAGCATCTCGGGGTGATTTTATGAGCTTCTATGACATCCATCAGTATAAAAGCAATAGGCTTATCGAGCAAAAAAAAAAAAAAAAAAAAAAAAAGTAGGACTCTTAGAAATTATAAGAAAAAGGGAAAAATGAGTATTGAGAAAAGAAGATCTTGAGAAAAGATGGAGAAAACAGAATCAGAACATACAAGGGCTTTTGGACTGCATTCCTCACTGTTAGAGAGAAGGGAGCTGAGTGTGGGTGAGGCCACTAGCAGAGCCAAGTACCAGGGCCTTCCTGTGTTCTGATGAGCTCTGATATGAAGTTACCAGGGGAGAAACCAGAGCTATAGAACTCTTTATACTTTGGACAGGGTTTGGAGAAGACAACCCTAGTGTACTTTGAGATATCTCTTTTAAGGAGATCAAGTAAAACTTATTATAAAAAATACTCAAAGATTTTCCTTTCATAAGTGATCTATATTCTCTGTGTCTCCAAAGTTACTTTTCTGCTGGAATATGGTGCTAACAAATAACAAATTGATTCAAGGAGAATGTATATGCTTACAATATCGTCCATCTGTGAACATGGCATGTATTCTATTTATTGAATTCATCTTTTATGTCTCCTAAAAAAAAACCTTCTAAACTTTATTAATTAAATTAAGCCTAGAACCCTTAACTCTTGTCCTTGCCAATTGTCTTTTCTTAGGGATCTTTTGGAGCAGGTAGCAGCTGGGAGCATAGAGCTGGAAGTTGGACAGAGTTGTGTTTCTGTTCGACCTCTGCTATTTTCCTTGCTGTATAATTTTGGATACATCACTGCGCTTCTCTGAGTTTCAGTGTTCTCACCTGTAAATTGGGGTTAATAAAACTGCCTACCTCATCAGTTTGTTGAGAGAGTTGAATGAGATAATGTATGTAAAGCACTGCCTAACTCGAGCACTCAATTATTCATAATTACTGGCAACCTTGCTTCTGTCTGCCTATGAAAAAAGAGGTCCCACTCTTCCATTAAGCCTTTGGCCTAAATGTAGACGCATTCACCTTTCCTGAGTACCTTCTAGCATAGTCAAGATAAAGCTGGAATATTGAACAAGACTGTCTAAAGACTAGGGAATAACAACAGATAAATGAACACAGAACATAATATGAAACCTCATCATTGTACTTTACACTATAAGGCTTGCTTTTCAGAGCGCCATCTTATTCTCGGTCCTCATTTATTTCCACAAGGTGGGTACCATCTTAGCAACCCACCACCCAGAAGCATAAGATGAGAACTTCTGAATCCTCTGACGTCTGAACCCAAGAGCACTAGGACTGGAGAAAGACAAGTGGTTCATTTCCTGGCATACCCAAGACCTGCCTTCTTAGTTTCACGTTCTTGTCTTCTTGCTCAGATGATTGCTAATCTGGAATAACCACAGTTTTCCAGGGGGATTCCATCCATCGTTTGCCCACAGGAGTGTGGCCTTTCCCTACAGCCATAACTTGACAACAATACTAGAATATAACCTAATAGTATTATATAATAGTATCGGCATTCATACAAAAAACGTACATGGTTGATGGAGGGGGCTTTTTGTTGTATCTTCCCAATAGTATTATAGTTTTCTTTATATGAGTAGTATCACTTATGTTTATTCTTAAGTTCATCTTTTGCATTTTCTATCATAATTTAGTATCTATACCTTATTTCTTTTTTGTAACTTATTGATCAGAAGTTCTAAAACAATATTAAAAATGATAGAAAAGGGGTGCCTGGATGGCTCAGTCACTAGGCATCTGCCTTCAGCTGGAGTCATGATCCCGGGGTCCTGGGATTGAGCCCTGTATCGGGTTCTCTGCTCAGCTGGAAGCCTGCTGCTCCCTCTCCCCCCTCCCCCCCGCTTGTGTTCCCTCTCTCGCTGTGTCTCTCTCTGTCAAATAAGTAAATAAAATCTTTTTTAAAAATGATAGACTATATCTTTATTTTGATTGTTTTTTTAAAACAGAAATGCTGGGGCACCTGACTCAGTGCAGCGTGTAACTCTTGGTCTCGGAGTTGTAGGTTCGAGTCCCGTATTGGGTATAAAGATGACTTAAAAATCTTTTAAAAAAAGATAATAAAAAAACAAATGATGTAGGGGGCACCTGGCTGGCTCAGTCGGT
This sequence comes from Potos flavus, assembly GCA_028534135.1. Taxonomy (NCBI): domain Eukaryota; kingdom Metazoa; phylum Chordata; class Mammalia; order Carnivora; family Procyonidae; genus Potos; species Potos flavus. Next base: position 15,080,688 of record CM052901.1, read on the forward strand.
GGAGCATGTGACTCTTGATCTTGAGGTCAAGAGTTTGAGCCCCACATTGCGCATAGAGCTTACTTAAAAAACAAAACCAACAATAAACAAACAAATGAAGAAGAAATGCTGGTAATATTCTTTGGTAAGTATTATTTTGCCTCATGTTTGACAGAGATGTTCTTTATTATGTTTTCCTTGTCATTTTCATGTATATCCTTATCCTTTAAGCTTACAGTCCCAATTTGACATGATAGGTATTAAATGTTATGATTTGCTTTTTTGGATATCTCTTTGAAATGATTCTTGATCCATCTGGCAAACATTTATTAAGCTTCTACTATGTGTCAGATACTTTTCAGGGATGCTGGGAAGACAAAGATGGATAGTTCCACAGACTAGTCGGAAGAAAGACAAGATAATCAATGATGTTGTAATAGCATTGCATGGGGACAGATGGCAGCGACACTTGCGGGGAGCACAGCATAACATATAGACTTGCCGAATCATTATGTTGTACACCTGAAGCTAATGTAACATCATGGGTCAGCTATGTTTCAATAAAAAAAAAATAAATAAAAGGACAAGATGCCAACCATTACAATATGGTTGATAAATACTAAAACAGTCTTAAAGTGTGGTCTAACCTAGAGCTTCCCAAATGATGCACCTGACGATTTGGTTTGGGTCGCAGCTAGAGCCAATATTCAGCTGGTATACCCCAAAACGGTCAGACCATTTAAAATATTAAAGCACTTCCATAGTAAATCACTACTGCCCTGAGCACCCTCAGTGCTCCCTCCCTGACCCAGCTCCTCCTGCGAATCCACCCACTAAAGGAGTAATACTTGGTATAGAGAGCACGTGGCCACCGGGACCCTGATCTAATGCCATTTCCCAGCATGGCTTGTACATTCTGACTGGTCAATTCCTGTGCCTTAGCACTTGATAAATACTCTGAATAGCCCTCTTGGTGATAGCCAGTATATCCATCCTTTCAACTCTCAGGGTAGCCAGTGGGCTTAGGATAACCTAACATGCCTTCTCCCCTTCTCTGGCTAGGAGCAGCCTCATTTGCATACTCCAGTGGCCCATGCAAATATTTTCATTTTCTATGTATGCCATGAAACGTTGGGTGGCGCTGATTTAACCTATAGATAGTATTATACTAATAGATGGCGTTACGCTTGAACTATTGTTGCTTTCCTAGGATTAATCCTTTGTGATTGCGCTTTGTTCCTTTCAGGCTTTGTTAAATTATGTTTGCTAGCTTCTTACCTAAAGTTTTTATATTTATATTTGGAGTGTATATTGGTCCCTGATTTTTGAGTTTTATTTTATCTTTTTCAGATTTGGGAATCAGGACTGTATTTGTTTCGTGGAATGAGTTAGGTACATCGTAACCTTTTCTGTTTTCTTCCTTGAAGATTTGAAACTACTTATCATTAGGTTCAGGGACCTGGTGTGACAGTTTCTCAATTTACTCCTCAGTTGTTAATTTATTCGGATTTTCTACTTGGGAGTATAAATTTTAATATTTTATATTTTTTGTTGGAAAAAGGCATCCATTGCATTATATTTTAAAAACCTATTAGCATACAATTGTGCATAGAATTTTCTTACAATTAAAAATATTGTTTATACTGGTTGTTATACCTCCCTTTCTCATTTCTAATTTTATGTGTGTTTTTCTCACATAGGTTTGCCAGAGGTTTAGCTACTTTATTAGCCCTCTCAAGCTACCAGCTCTGGAATGTATTTATTAATTCCACTGTTTTTACATCCTCTAATTTATTTATTTCTGCTTTTATCTTTATTATTTCCTTCCTCCTCTTTTCCTGTGCAATTTTTTTTTACTCTTGTTTCTGAGCTGTTAAGCTCAATGTTTAGTTTAGTTTATTGGCCTTAAATGTTAACAGTGAGAGGTAGAGGCAATGCTGTTGGACGTCTGTCAAAAGCCCCTTTCTCTGAGCTAGAGACAGGGAGGGAACGGAAAGTGGGGACTGCCAGGACCCCAAAGCCAAGAAAGCAGAGGATGGCAACGAATGTTTTTCTCTTGCACTTGAGCACTTTCCTCAAAGCGTTTCTCCACAGTGGGGCAGTAGGGAGTAAGGAGTGTGGGAGCGGGCTTGCAGGAGCCCGGGGATTCCGCCGCGCTGGGGAAGCCGAGCAGATTCGGTGGCTTGCCGCCGGCCGCCTGCTGTCGCCGCGGGGGCCAGGCTTCGGGTTCTTGTTCCCTGGTGTTTGCTTCTTCTGGGTCTCGCCTTCCTTCCGCTGTGGTGAGCGGTGAGGGAGTTCAGTTCTCTGGACCGTGGTTTTCGCCACGCAAAAATTGCCTGACTCTCCAGGGCTCAGACAGAAGGAGTCTTTGAGCTTTGACCTCAAGCTGGGCCATGTCTGCCGCCGCTGTCACCGTCACTCCCTCCTCTTATCTGACCCAGGGGTTTTCACGTGAGAGGCTCAAGGCAGGGACTGGCTGTCTCACGGTCCCAGGAGGAGTTGAAGGAGATGGCTTGCATGCTTAAATGGTTTTAGAGATGTGTGTGGAGGAGGAGGAGGAAGGGTACAAAATGGGAGTAGAATAGGACAAAGAAAGGTATCCCCAGGGAAAAGAGCAAGCCAGGATGGGGAAGGCCCATACTTTCCTTCCCCAGCCCAGAGATCCTGCCTCTGAATATCCCCCTTTCAAAAACTTATTTCTTCCACCCTGGCTCCTGTTATGAATCAATATGGGGCAGCAGTCCCAATCCTAAGTGTAGGGACAATAGGAAGTGCCTAATGCCTATGATCCCCGTCAGAGCTGACATCTCTCCACCACCACCCCTCTGCTCCCTGCGCTTCACCCACACTAGCCCTCTTTCCCTCCTCAAATGTGCCAAACTCTTTCCCAACTCCTGGCCTTTGTACAGTCTTGGCCGGCTCTTTCTTGCAAGTTCGGTCCCAGCTCCAGTGAACTGTCTCCTGCTTAGAGAGGCCTTCCCTGACCACCTTGGCCTCCTGAAAACTGCCCACCCCCACCCACACTACTCTTAATCACATTGTCATCATAGAAACTCTTATTTGTTTACTGGTCTGCTCCACCTGAATGGAAGCCTCACCAGGCCAGAGATCTTACCGCCTTGTTCACCGCCGTGTGTCCGTGTGCCCCGAGCCGGTGTTCAGTTTACAGTCCACGCTCAGTAGCTCTGTCCTGAAGGAATGAATGAACCCGTGTGCCAAGCATTATGCTGGGTGCTTACGGTACAAACCCAGAGAGAGCTTGTAGCATAGTGGGAGAGAAGGATTTTCAAATGAATAATTACTAAATGATGGGAGGCGTATGTCCTGTAACATTATAGGCCGTGCCTCTGTGTTCAGAGAGGCCTGGTTTTAAACCCTGGCTCTGGGGGCACCTGGGTGGCTCAGTCGATTAAGCATCTGCCTTCGGCTCAGGTCGTGATCCCAGGGTCCTGGGATTGAGTCCTACATTGGGCTCCTTGCTCAGTGGGGAGTCTGCTTGTCCCTCTACCTGCCACTCCCCCTGCTTGTGCACTTGCGCTCTCTCTCTGTCAAATAAGTAAGGAAAACCTTTAAAAAAAAAAATAAACCCTGGCTGTACCACTTACTAGATGCATGACTTTGGGTGGTTGCTCAACCTGTCTGGGTGTTTCTTCATTTGTAAAATGAGGATGATAATAATAATAATAAATAATAATACTGATCCCATAGGATTGTTATGAACATGATATGAGATGACATAGATAAAGGGTCAATACCATGTTCAGTACATGAGAGTTATCTTATCGAGTACCGTACACACTTGGAGTGGTGTATGTAGAGACTATGCCGTGATTCTAAATCGTTTTTGTTGCGCGAATGGAGAGCAGCCCCAATCCGGAAGGAGCCACAGTGGTATTTATTAGTGGCAAGCCCACTCAAAATAGCCTGGGCCTGGCTGATGGAACCAGGAAGTGCTTCTCTGAGAGAAAGGAGTGCCTCCTACTTTCCGTTCCATCTTACAAAGCAGGGCCAGGGCTGGGAAATTAATTCAGGTCTTTAAATGCTGATAAATGCAGAGACACTTACTGCTAATATTTCAATCAAGTGTCAAGATAGAACTGATTAAAAGAGGATTCAGAAGCTTCTAGTTGATGGAGGCTCTATCCCTTAACCATTCTAATGTAAGACATCATTTAAATTTTTTGTTTATTTGACCGCAGTAAATGCTACATTACTAATGCTATAAGAGAAAAAAAAAAAGTACAATTCGTACAGTGCCATTTTGCATTCATTTGACAGAAATGTATTTTTAATGCATTTGGCATCCTTCCGGCTCTCCTAAGTAATTATAGGACTAATTAAACATATACTTGTAAGCAATCAGTGTCAGAACTAAAAGGGATTGCAGGGATTATTCAGGCGAGCGCTTCAGTTCGTAGAGGCAAAACTGAGGCCCAGTATCTCCCTCGAGGACATCAGGCTTGAAGAAAGCAGTGTTAGAAAGTTTGGGCTGGTGGCACATTAGCAAGCCTCCCCTTGCTCCGCTACCAGTGGAGCCTCCACCTTTCTGTTCTGGGCTGCTCCCCCTGCCTCCCCAACCCCCGTGTTCCCATTTCATTCATTCAATAAAGCAATCGTGGGCCCACTGTGTGCCACCTACTGTGCTCAGTGTGGGGGATGAGCAGTCCGCACACATAGCCCTTGTTGTTCGGCTGGGAGACAGGCAGACAAAAAGACCAGCAACCAGGGAAGCATCTAGGAGGCTTACCTGTTCCAGACTGGAGAGGGAGGGGAGATGGGAGGAAGCTGTCATCAGAGGCTTCCAGGTGGAAATCTTGTCATTCCACCTAGACCGGAGAGCCGAGGTTGGAGTGGGAGTCACCATGCGAGAATCCACGTGTTCCCGACAGAGGCCTACCACGGACAAAGGTCAGGCAATAGGAGAGGACGTGGTGTGGCCGGAACAAGGAATGAAGTACCAATACTTGCTACCACATGGAGGAACCTTGAAGACAGGATGCTCAATGAAACAGGCCTGTCAGGAAAGAACAAATAGTGTATGATTCCACGTCTAGGAAAAGTCCAGAATAGGGAAATCCCTGGAGACAGAAAGTAGATTGATTAATGGTTGCCTAGAGCCAGGACAGCTGGGGAGGGGGGCAATGAATAAGGGATGTGGAGTTTCTCTTTGGAGTAAGGAAAATGTTCTGAAATTGAGTGTGGCGATTAATGTGCAATTCTGTGAATGTAAAAGAGGCCATTGAAATGTACACTTAAAAAAAGAAAACAGAATGTGTCATGCTGTAGAAACTAAAAAACATGCTATGGCCAGAGCATGGAGAGAGGGGAAAGACCTGGCAAGAGATAAGGTTAGAGAGATCTATTACTACTCAAAGCTGACATTTAGAGGGCACGGTTTCAGTACGATGCACATATTGACAAAATATTCAAAAGAACCCTAGAAGGGATGGAACCGTCATTACCCCATTTTACAGATGTGAAAACTAAGACACAGGGAGGTTCACACGCTCAGTTACATAGCTACCAAAAGTGGTAAAGCTGGGATTTGAACACAGCCAGTCTTGCTCCTTGGTCTGACCATTACACTGTGAGTGAAAGCAAGATCTGATCACGAAGGGCCTTGGAAACCCTGCGAAAGCGTTTTAATTTTTGATTCAGGTTCCTTTGTAGTGTTTTAAGCCGAGGTGATAAGATCAGATCTGTGTTGGAAGACGTTGATTGCATTCATGTTGCCACGTGACCAAATGGATTAGAGGGGAGTGACACCATCAGAAGCAGTGAGTTTTGTAAGGAGTTGGTCTGAACTTGGGGGCCTGGAGTGAGAATGGCAGTAACAATGGGGATGAAGAGAAGCGGAGGGATTTCAGAAGTGTTTCGGAGAATCCACTGACAGAACTTGCTGGTTGACTGAATGTCAGAGAGAAGGGGTTGAGGCTGATTCTCAGGGTCTCCCTCGGGCGGCTGGGTGATGCTTTCTCTGGGGTCGTGGCAAGAGGGCAAATTCAGATTTGGGCATGTTGAGTGTAAGTTCAAGTTTAAATGTTGAGGAAGAAGCTGGATATTAAGGTCCGAAAACCAAGAGGACAGACCACACTAGAAATACATATTTGGGGGGCCCTGGCTGGCTCAGTTGGTAGAGCATGTAACTCTTAATCTCAGGGTTGTGAGTTCAAGCCCCATGTTGGGCATAGAGCTTACTTTAAAAAAAAAAGAAAAGAAAAGAAAAAAAAAAAAAAGAAATACACATTTGGGGAGTTATCAGCCTATACATGATGTTCGAAGCTATGGGGGTACGTGGGAGTGCTCAGGATAATGTGCCAAGTGAGAAGAGAAGCAGGCCTAAGACATTGCTGTGTACCCCACTATTTAAGGATGGACAGATATGAGGAGCCTGAGAGTAGGACCAAAACCAGGAGGACATGGCATTGTATAAGCCAAACGCACAGAATGTTGCAAGAACAAGGGAAGGCTGACTGTGTCACATACATCTGAGAGCTAACGACAGCAAAGTGCCCATTGGGTTTTGCAGTAAGGAGTCCATTGGTAAGTGCAATTTCAGTGGAGTGTGGGAAGAGAAAGACTGATTATGGTCATTGAGAGTGATTCATAAAAAGCTTGCTTTTTTCCTTTTTTCGCGGATCCTACCAGCTGATTTTTCTACTTGAGTTTTTCTCTGTCTAGGCCAGTCTCTTCAGCGCTTCTCCCTACCCTAATTTTGGTAGCTCCTTTCGGACATTCAGGCTCCTTTCCTTTTAAAGCTGCATTTTGGAGGTGCCTGGCTGGCTCAGTCAGTAGAGCATGTGACTCTTGATATTGGGGGTGGTGAGTTTGAGCCCCATGTTGGGTGTAGAGATTACTTAAAAAAGAAAACAAAAGAAAGCTCCATTTTGCTTTAAGAGTTTTGTTTTTGTTTTTGTTTGCTTTAAGGGTTTTCCTGGTGATAACTAAATGGAAACAGGCAGAAGACAAAAAACAAATCTGGGAAAGTGACTTAAGGTAGAACTCTGATAACTTTCTTATGATTATTTCCTAAAATATTTTCTGCAGGTATTATATGATAAAAGGGTTCTATAATTAAGCTTGTTTCTTTGCTATCTGACATCTGAGAGCCTTTAATATGCTAATACACACTGTGAATCTGTCAGTGCCCTGAGCGGAGAATTAATCATGCAGTATTTCTCAAACTTTCTTGATCATGGAACCCTCTTGCTGAGAAGCATTTGTAGGATTAATTTTCCACAGAAGATACTTTGGGAAAGTCTTACCTGGGTTTAATAATTCCAAATACCCTTTTCAGATAGTTCTAGAGGTTTAAAAGCCCCCTCACTATTACTCTTCCACTCCTGAGGGTGGCGCTCATGGTCCTTTACCTCCTCTTCACTCTTTGCCACCATTCAGGTCAAGCCTGAGAGGGAGGTGCATACAAGACTGGAGAGATGGGAGTTGGGGGCCCAGCTGGGAAGCAGTGGCTTCATTCTTTATTCATCCATCCGTTCATTCCGAGATTTATTGAGTGCGTGCTATGTACCACGTGGGGCACAGTCCTGGGGATCTGTTGATGAATCTAATAGCAAAAAACCCCAACTCTAACCCCAACCCCAAAACAAAAAATTGTTCTCATGGAGCTTACTTTCATAGCAGGGGTGAAAGACAGGAGACAAATAAACAAAATTATAGAGAGTGATTTAAGGGATGAATTCCTAAGTCAAGCAAGGTAGAGGAAGTAAGAATGGATGAGCTTTCAGGAGTGGGTTTAGGGAAGAGGGAGAGAAATTTCAGTTTTGCAAAGATGAATGAATGAGGAACCCCCTCCAGAGCTTGGCATCACCAGTCCTATTTTGCTTACACTTTTCACCCTCAGAGAAGCTTTGGGCAGTTGTTTCTCTGCCTACTCGTAAGACCAGTTGGATTGCTTCACGTCTATTACCTGGGTAAGGATGTCTGGAAAAGCACTGAACATCCTGGAGGGCATCGGAGAGACAGTTTTGGACCCCTAACCTGACACAGGTTGAATAATAATGGCTTGTCCTGTACTTTGTATTTTTCAAAGTGCTTTTTCATCCAGGTTATGATTTATTGAAAATTGAGGCTCAGAGACTGACTCACGGTAGATCGTGCAGCTGCTCGATGTTGGGGCTGGGATTTGAATTCAAGTCTTTAGCTGGCAGAACATCCATACACTGGCCACTTTATTGCTGGTTTTTCAGTCCTCACGCTCATGGATATGTCTGGATTATTCTTGTGTGTGTGTGCGTGTGTGTGTGTGTGTGTGAGCTCCTGTGAGTCTGCACCTGGGGGAGGGGAGAGTAGAGAGGAGGTTGGGATAATGATTAACTCTCCTTAGGGGAAAAATTGTCCCTGTTAATGTTTTTGGGTTGAATGAAAGAGTTTTCAGGGCAAGGACCAAGTAGCGATTAGATCTTTTTCCCTCCAAGTAATCCCTATTCAGGGCTGCGTAAATTGGAATCCTGAGCAGAGGGACTGGAAGGCAGCAAACCCTTCAGCCTCTCCCAGCTAGTCAGACCCTTTGAATGAGGGATTTTGATGGAGTTTGTGTGAAGGTTTAGATTTTTAGCTTAAAGGCAGATGTAGTGAACTTGAAGAAGGCTCAGAGGAGATGATGAAAGGCTTGGAGAATTTAACTCGAATTAAAAAGGCGGAAGGGATTGGAATTGTTCTGTTGAGACCTGCCTCCCTCTCACATCACCTCTGGTCACTTCCTGCTTGACACTTTGTGTGGCAGCCATACTGAAATGCCCACCACATTTCCCATCACTCCCCGCCTTTCCGTGCCCCTTACCGCCATCTTGCCCGTGCATCATGCAGTGCGGTGCGCCCAGAGCACCCCTTTCTCCGCGTAGCCATCCTTTGCTCAGAGGCAGCGCTTACTGAGCTCTTCGTGGTGTGCAACACTGTGCTGAATGTGTTAGAGGCAGTAGTTCATTTAATTCTCATAGAAACCTTTGGAGGTGGTTACTGTTACCTCCACTTTATGGTCAAGTCAATGAGACTCAAAGAAGTATGGTAACTTGCTCAATGCCACACAGCTTGTAAGAGGAGCCAGAATTTGAACCCAGATATTTCTTTCTCTTTCTCTTTTTTTAAAAGATTTTATTTATCCATTTGAGAGAGAGAGAGGTAGTGAGCAGGAGCAGGGAGAGAGGGAGGGGCCAAGGGAGAGGGAGAAGCAGACTCCCCGCTGAGCTGGGATCACGACCTGAGCTGAAGGCGGATGCCTAACTGACTGAGCCACCCAGGCACCCCTCATTAGGAAATTTAGAACCAAGTTTGTAGCCCATTTCTAGCAACTACACAAAGACTGAGTGGTGCTTTTTTATGTATGCTAAACATACTTTATGTTTTAATATTTTCCTCCTCCAATTTTCCCCTGTGATTGGTTCCCTCAACCATTTATTTTCTGGTTGTGGTATGTGGTGGGTTTTTTTAGATTTATTTTTTATTCATTTGAGAGAGAGCGTGCACAAGCAGTGGGGGGAGGGCAAGGGAGAGGGAGAAACAGACTCCCCACTGAGCAGGGAGCCCAACGTGGGGGTTGATCCCAGGACCCCGAGATCACGACCTGAGCCAAAGGCAGATGCTTAAATGACTCAGCTTTCCCGGTGCCCTGAACCCAGATATTTCTGATTTCAGAGTCTGACTTCTTCTGTTAGTCTGGGTCCTCTGAGAAGCAGAAGCTGAGATGGGATTAAACATGCAAAGGTTTCACTAGGGGTGATATCAGTACGAGAGAAACTGGGGAGGTTGCTGGAGGAGCCTGAGAGAGCCATCAGACTGAGATGCAAAGAGAGAGGAAAAAAAGTTGGGTAGGAACATCCTAGACAGCCATGCAGTCAAGAAGAGGTTCAGGAAGCCCTTTGCAGAGTCCTTGAGCTGAAGTCCTCTGTCAACAGAGTCCTACGTGTCCCTACAGCACACCTGCCTTTGGGCCCCTGTCGTGCGGAGTCCCCGGGCTAGCAGCAGCTGCGTGGGTGGGTGGGTGGGGGAAATGCTGCCTTGTGCACACTCCGTGATGAACACAGTACCTCGGGCCCTTGATCAGATTATGTTCCATGAAGTTCAGGGGTCCTAGACCAGGTGGATTTGGTCCCAGCAGGGGACAGGAGGCAACATCTAGAAATAGCTTTGATTGTCACCAGTCAGGGGTGGTTTCTCCTGGTATCTAGTGAGTAGAGGCCAGGGCTGCCGGTCAGCATCCCACAGTGCACAGGTTAGCCCTCCCAACAAAGAATGATCCAGTCCCCAATTCTGATGACGCTGAGGTTGAGAAGCACTGATGCAGTGGGAGGCCAGCGAGGGGCATTCTCAGGCCCGTGGCAGTTCTCCACCTCTCTGTCTTGTCACCTCTGCCAATACACCCTCTCTGCCTCTCCCCCTCCACTCACTCTGGTAGACTCACTCCTCTCTTGCACTCCTCTCTTGCACTCACGGCACTCGGCATGCCTCGTTCCCGGCAATTCCCAGTGCTCATGGCCTCATCTGTCTCCATGGATGGACTGTGAGGTTGTGGAGGGCAGGACTCCATCTTACTTTGCGTTGTATCCCTAGCACCCAGGCTAGGGTCCGGCACTTAGTGAGCGTTTATTAAATGAATGAAGGTGAGAGAGGCTCTGAAGCCCTTTAGTAGCAAATGTTCTATAGGTGACAGGCTGTCACATAGCTCCTTTTCAGGACCCATGTACCTAGTAGATCCCATGACTCCCTGCTTAATGTCCACCATTATAACAAATTCTCTCCTGGACATTTTCATTTAAATATCCCATGGTAACTCCAAGTCAACATGGCAGAGTTATGCTCCTCCCCAAACCTGATTTTCTTTCTGTGTTCCCTTTGTCTGTGAACGGCCCCACAATTTATTCTATTATTAAAACCAGAACCTGGGAGTCACATCTTTTCCCTCATCCCCCTGCTATCCCCTAAATCACTAAGTACTAAGAATTTGGCCCTTAATATTTCTCAGATCTTCCTTCCTACCTCCATTCTCACTGCCGTCGCTGTAACACTGGCTCTCGTCACTTCTGTCCTGGATGATTGCAAGTCTCCAAACTCATCACCCTGCCACACATCCCCTTCAAAATTACACTCGACACTGCTGCCAGAGTGAGTCTTAACACACATTTGAGCATGTTATCCTCTTGCTCGAAATCTTTCAAGGGCTTCTTGTGATCTCAGGATAAAGTCCAAACTTCTTATCACAGCGCCCATGACTTTCATGGCCTGGATCCCTGCCTGGCTTTCCAACCTCATCTCCTATCACTTCCTCACACATACCTTTGGCACTAACTGTTTCTCAGCCGGGGGTGACTTTGCACCCCAGAGAACATCTGACAATGTCTGGAGACATTTTTGGTTGTCACAGCTCGGGGGAGTGAGGCGCTAGTGGCATTGAGCGGGAGTGGGTGGAATCCAGTGATAGTATTTGCTAAACAACCTGCAACGCACAGGACGGCCTCTCACAACAAAGAATTAGCCAGCGTGCAAAATGTCAATAGTAAGTGTATCAGCTGCCTATAGTTCCCTGGAAGCCTCACAGCCCGTTTCACTGGTCTGTGCCTAAAACGTGCCTGGAATGCCTTTCTCTCCCTTTTTCATCTGGCTAACTCCCACTTGCCCTACAAAACTCGATTTAATCCTCACCTCTTCTGGGAAGCCTTTCCTGACCTCCCAGTCTAAATCAGATGTCCCTCCTTTGTGCTCCCGTGGCCCTCACCGCCCCCATACCTCCCCTCCCCCGCCGCCTCTCATGGTATTTATTAGATAGCACTGCAGTTATTTCATTATCTGTTCCCTGGGAAGACTGAACTCCTTGGCATCAGGGAACACAGTTTATTCACATATGCATCCCCTGTACTCAGCAGATGGTACGTGTTCCAATGAACATTTGAGTACGTGAATGAATGACCACATGATCCGAACAAACGATGGCCCAGATCCGAAAGAAGAAGAGAAGTTGTTGCTTGTTATCAGCCTCACCACTGGTCTTTCTTTAGGGAGATGCCTAAAATATTTACTGTGATGTTGGGCCAGTCAATTGATGAGAAGTTGAACTAGAAAAAGACTCCTTCATTTATCCATCAATATTTTAGTGGTCACCTACTATGTACCAGACCCTGAGCTAGACATTGAGGACCTGGCAGTGAATAAGACAGACATTTGTAAGTTGCCTCAAGGAACTTACAGATCAAGCAGGTTATACACGTTTGACTGAAATCTAGTTAGTCTAAGTAGACCACCTTGGGATCTCAGTTAAGGGTCTGGAAATAAAATGTATTAGAAAGTTAGAGTGCTTCCCAGTCTGATTTGATTTGCTTGCAGCAAATTGACCACCTTGCAAATTCTTGGTGTAACAGGCATGTCCTTCCCCTGAGCGATGCACAGAGCATAAATGTAGCCAGACTATTTCTGGCCCTGACTCTCCACCCATAGGAAAGGCCCTATCTGCAAGGAAGAAAGAAGGTTACTGATCTGAATAAGCTACAAAGTGGAGACCACCCACTTCCTTAATTGACTTCGTATAAAGGAAATGAAAGCTCATTACCCGTCTTGTCAGTTGCCCCACATCTCTGGAGCTGGGGCAGCAGCTGAATAATGAAAAGCTCACTAGTGCAGAAACAGTTAACATTAACTTTGGCACTGTGTGTCAAGTGAGGTTTGGGCCTGTTATCTCTTTCCTAAGAGTCTCTCAGATTCAACTACAACGCTAAGATATCCAAATGCACAAGAGTAAATCTCTACAATTTTTAAGTGGATCTAACCATACTCATTCGACTTATTTGAGTAGCTTTGCGCTGAACTAATGCTAGGAAAAGACTTATTTGACCATGATTGCGAAAATGCTATGGCAAAGGCAAAGTGTTATACTCCGGTATATGAGAGAATGGGAGGGATATATCTTCCAGATGCCCAGAGAAATTTCCAACTGAGATAACCTTAGGGGTTATCTGGAGGGTTATTAAGGAGTCTTTGGGCAGCAGAGGAAACTTTATTCATTCGTTTTTTAAAGTTTTATTTATTTAAGTAATCTCTGCACCCAACGTGGGGCTTGATCTCACAACCCTGAGATCAGGAGTCGCGTGTGCTTCCGACTGAGCCAGCCAGGCGCCCTCATTCATTTATTCACTTAACAAATATTTATTGAGCATGTACTTCACATCAGGCGTCATGCTGGGTGCTGGAGATACTGCAGTGGGTGGGTGGGGGCATGGACAAAAATCCCTGACCTGATGTAGATTACATACTATTGGGTAAATATTTGGCAAACAAAGGTAAGCTGCAATGCGTGCGTGCATGCGTGCGTGTGTGTGTGTGTGTGTGTGTGTGTGTATGCCTATGCCTGCTGGGCTTCTGTTCAGCCTCCCTTCATCCTACACCCGTCTCCCTCCAGGTCTGGCAAGTAGAGATGTTGGCTTCCTTCACAGATTCTATAACTTTTGGGGGAACTGTACTGGATGGATATGTTAAATCATTGATGAAACTGTCTTGACCCTTAGGTGCAGTTTGAGTTTTCCCCAAAAGACTTACATTGCCTTTCAGGACTTTACGGCTGTAAATGGAATCATTCTGGTTCTCAGGATCCATAATTAAGCTCCTCTGTTTGCATGTTCAAATCTTGAGGGTGCCCCTTGGGCATTTGGAGAGCATTTAGCACACTCAGCAGCCTCTTGCAACAGAAGCCAAAGTGGCAGCGGGAGTGCATTCCATAAAAGCAGCTCTCTGCCTAGAGCCCATAATTAGAATGTGTTAACTACATCCTCTTTGCATCTGGTACACAGCAATTCAAGGGTGACAGAGGCAGAATGGAAATGGGACCCATAAAAATGTTCTGCTATCTGTAAAGGTAAAAAGTTGGTCTTTATTCTCACTTGTCTACTGGAAGTCAGGATTTTTTTCCTGCCCGAGATTAGACACCTAGGGAGGCATTCTATGTAAAGCACCACGGTTCCCAGCCCGTCACGAGAATTAAAAAAATGACAGCTATCATCATTATCATTGTCATCATGTTAGCCCTTCGCCGTCTTATGGAGAATGAGGTAAAAAGAAGCAGGGTTTCAGGCCTGTGATTTGCTTTTGTCATTAAATCGTGATGGGGTCTTCGGGAAGCTCACTTAGTGTAAAGACTGGGGCTGGCTCGTGTGACCGTATAAGAAGTGGAATCTTTGGCAGTGTGGAATAAGGAGGAGGGGGCAGTGGAAGGAATCATAAGCGGAGCAGTTTGGAGCTAGGGAGGAAATAATCCAGTTGCATAGTGTTACTGGCTGTCCAGATCCACTCTTGCCCCTGCTCTGTGCGACAGAAGGCTGACCCATATGGACTGCACTCACGGACTCCCTCGCCTCCTGACTTCTGGTTGTGTTTGGCACCGGTTGGGGGTTGGTGGGCGGGAGGAAAGTGAAGCTGGAGCATTTATTCCCCAGGCGCGCTCTTCATGAGCTGAGGACTGGCAGGGGCTGCCCCTCTCTCTCTCTACTGAAGGCCACAGCGTCCTATAAAGCACCCTCTGCACGCCGTTCTCTCTCCTTGGCCCTAGGTGGGTGACAGCGCCCTGCTGTTACTATCTCCCAGGTGTGACCCCGTCTCTTGTGAGGGTCCCACTCTCTACCCACACCTTTGTAAATAACCCCTCTAGGAAATTCTCCCCCAGATTACTCAGTTTGAGGGTGCCATCTGTTTCCTGCCCAGACCTTCCCTCATAAACTTTGGTCATTTTTGTATTATCTCCTAAGCCTGGAGTGACATTGGCATCATGGTAGCATAAGATGTCCCTCCTTTTTGTCCCTCAAGCCCCTAGCACTGTGGTTGGCACCTGGTAGGCACCCAGTAAACCAGTACAATGAATAAATTAATGAACTTTGGTGAGGACAGCTGGGTAGTCCAAAGGGAATAGGTAACTCAGGTACAATTCTGATCATCGGGAGTTCAAGGAGGGTCAGTCTGGCGAGTGGAACAACCCTAGGGTAGGGAGTAGGATTTAGAAAGAGGAGGATCTAGATGGGCAGCTGGAATAAATTGAGCAAGGATAGTATCTAAGACCCTAGTCACTGACTGAGGTTCAGGGAAGGGCGCAGATGTGGGTATAGAAGGACAGAAAAAGCAGCCATGCTCAGTTCACCTTAATCACTGGACTTCCGGCAGGAGAGAGCATCCTGGCTGGTCACTGAAAGTCTGGGAGCTATTGAGCGGGGTAAAGGAGTCTAATTCACTAGACCGGAGTAGCTTGAGGACTCGTAACTATTCTTTCAGGTAGGATATTTCTTGAGCTCCTTGTTCTGCTTTTGACACTCAGCAAACGATCTTCAGGACTTAACTTGGTTTCCATCATTTTCTTTTTTGGGGGAGGGAACTCACACAGTAGCCAACAGTTCACCGTTTCACTATAAAATAATGAGTGACTACATGGGTAGGGGTTGAGAACGTGGGCATTAGAATCAGACAGACTTTTTTTTTTTTTTTAAAGATTTTTTTTTTTAATTTATTTATTCGTCAGAGAGAGAGAGCACAAGCAGGCAGAGTGGCAGGCAGAGGCAAAGGGAGAAGCAGGCTCCCTGCTGAGCAAGGAGCCCGATATGGGACTCGATCCCAGGACCCTGGGATCATGACCTGAGCCGAAGGCAGCCGCTTAACCAACTGAGCCACCCAGGCGTCCCTCAGACAGACTTTTATAAGAATCTTCACTTGACCAGCGTGGGCAAGTCAGAACTTTTCCGAGTCTCTGTTTATGTATTTTAAAAATGAAGGTGGTGATAGTGCTTTTCTCCTTGTGTTACGATGAGTATTAAATGAGATAATTCTACGCCAAGCACTTGGAACTTTTCTTGGCATACAGTAAATACGTAGTGAATGAACTTTAGCTTACGTCTGTGTTAGTATTTCTCTTTCTGGTTTTTCATGGGCAGTCTCTTGGAGTCTGATTAGCGCTAGAGCAAGCAGCATATAAAATTAAGTTTTGGAACCCGCAAAACAGAGGAGGCCACGTCTTCGAGATGCTACTGCCTTCCTTCCCTATCATATTTCTATGCCAATCACTAGCACTGGCCAGTGGAGGACACTTACCTATCGTCTGGGCTTTCCCTGTTTTGGGTCCGTGCTTCCTTAATGATGCTTATCACATTTTAACATGTCTATTTCCCCTACCTGACAGTGAGTTATGGGAGGGCAAGGCTAGGCACCAGAGTAGGGGATCAGAAATACTTGTGGAAATTTTTTAAAATAAAATGTCGTTTGCGCACATCCTCCTAGGACCTTAGCCTCTTCTGAAGAATAAACTGGGCACTTCTTTTAGGATGTTAGGGCACCTGCTTCCTTCCTCTTGTTCCAATCCCTATTCCTCCCATTCCCAGACACCTGCCTCCTGCCCTGAACAAGTGTTGGAAAGCAAATATGGCAGAAATAAATACCATTCAAGCAGTGCCTACACTGCAGGGAGCCCATAAAAGGAGAAGTCCTCTCTAAACTGGAGATCTGTTTATTTTGCAATTAACAAAAGGTCAGGAGGCCTGGCATAGAATCCCAGCGTTACTCCCCTGTGTTAGCAAGAAATGTGGGGTTGGGAAGTTATAGCTGGGGACTTGGAATTTTTATTATGAATTCCAGGAAGCCAAAGTTTTCTGGGTAATATGAATCGCGGCAAAGTATTCTGCCATCCTTTGACCCAAAGTTAGCTCTTTTTTGGTGATATAACAAGGTCAGTAGGTCATGGGAGCTCTGCTGGGTTACCTTAAAATGACCCCTTTTGAGGATGTAACAGATTATTAATCAGGAGCCATATCAAGGAGCTATGGCTAGGGAGGAGCAAGCTTTCAACCTTTGATTTAGGAGTTGGGAATTTACAGTTCTCTTTCTTCTGCAGGGCCCTAAATTGGCTTGACATAACTCTAACAGGAACATTCATCCAGCGGGTGCTCTCTTCACCACAGGGCATTATGGGATAGCATCCGTTCAAAAAAATGCACTGAGCACCTACTATGTGCCAGGTACTGAGCTCGGGCGATGGAGACACACGAAAGACCAAGACGTTGTCCTCTAAGTATTTGAGGGCCCCTGAGGACACAGGCATGCAAACAGAAATGGGGTCCGTTGTTAGGGGCGGCATGATGTGGAGCATCATGGTCGCACTGGGTCAGGGCAGAGTGGGGCCAGAAGCCAAGAGTGGCCCATATTGCAGCCAGGGAAGGAGCCAGGGACGGGAAGGACTTCCAGAGGAGGTGACGGATTTCAGTTGCCCAAATGAAAAGAATCCTTTAAATAAGAACAGTGCCTCCCTCAGATTCTGCTGCTGTGGCCACAGTATCACTGATCTTGGGTTTACTTTAGCCCTCTTCTATTGGCTTGTAGCTACTTGTGCTTTGAAAACTGGTTTTGAAGTCTTAATTGTAAGATTGTGCATCTCAAATTCATTGACTTTGCCTTTGAAGCCAAAATGCGTATGCTTTTCTATCCCTCAGTTAATGCATCTATTTGGTTGCTTAACAATGGAGCATTTCTGTACTACATGTGTCATCTCAGGCCGGAAACTTCTCGGAAGGGGAATCCCTTTGTTGTTATAAGCTGCCTGCCTCGTAAGCTTTTAAAGCTTCTTTCACGAGGTGCATGCTGGGAGGTGAGGGGTGATCAAGTATCTGGCCTACAGAGCCCCGTCCACAAGGCCTCCCCCTCAGCACCAAGCTGCCTCAGACCACCAGGCTGTCATACTTCTGACCCGAGGCCAGCCAGGGGAGCTCACATCTCCATGGTCTCCACATTCCCTTTCTGTTGCCTAGAACCAGAGCTGGGGGAGCGTCCCTGTTCCTTTTTTATTCCTGTGGCTCTCAAAATGCTTTCCCATCAGCAAGTCACAATTTCGGTGACATGTGTATAGGAAACCAAGGACCGATTTGAAGTTTCGGCACCTGGTTCCATGTCTTCCTGGGAAACTCCAGCTACCGTGTCAGCCTGGAACCTTGGTGTGATGGGTTCCCACAGGCTTTAGACAGGAAGTGCTCTTCAGCTGATTAAAAAAAAACCTAAATATACGTCGAAAATTGTTTTCCCGCAAGTCCCTTAAATATTAAATAGCTTTCGGTTCTTTTTTTTTTTTTTTTTTTTTTGACCATGTGGTTTATAGCTTGTGGATCTTGGAAAAACACTCTTCAAAATGGCACGTCACAGGTACTGCAATCCACAGGGTCGTTCTGAAGAGAGTGAGTGGCCAGAGCGTCTTCTATGATGTTTCTAAATTGTGCAGTTGAAGAGCATTTGTGCTTGCATTTACAAATGAATGAAAAGTAATTTAATTTGGCATTAGCTAGGGGCGCCTGGGTGGCTCAGTCGGTTAATTGGTTAAGCGGTTAAGCGGTTGAGCGGCTGCCTTTGGCTCAGGTCATGATCCTAGGGTGCTGGGATCCAGCCCCACATCATCGGGCTCCCTGCTCAGCGGGAAGCCTGCTTCTCCTTCTCCTACTCCCCCTGCTCGTGTTCCCTCTCTCTCTGTCTCTCTCTCTGTCAAATAAATAAATAAAATCTTTAAAAAAAGTAAGTTGGCTTTAGCTTAATAATGACCTTTATGGAACCAAAAGAGTCAGTCTATGGGAAAAACAAAGCTGTTCGGCACTAGGCAGGAAAGTCAGGGCCCATTCTTGTAATGCAACTTGCTAATGGGAACCAAGGTAAATAACAAGTGGGGAGAAATTGTCACCTATCGATCCTAGTAGTGAGATGTCAAACAATGTGCCTCAAATTAAGAGAGGGAGAGGGGGAGAAATCCCCTCTTTTGCTTTACCACTTGCAAATGACTCGAAAATCTGCCTCAGCAAAATCTCATCTATTTGGACTAATGGGGGTGGGGGCAGGCAGACCAATCTGAATTAGTGACAGGTTGGAATTCTGGAATGTTTTAAAACATGCCCTTTTATTAGCCGAAGTCTATGTGGACAATAACTCAAACTAACTGCTCACAGTGGTTCCCAAGAGAGACCTTCAGAGACTTGCTTTCGTGACTAGATAAGACCCATTTGTTCTTAGCAGTTTCCATTGACTCATAAACAATGTGCTGAAGTCCTTAAAAACAATTTGTTCCTTGCAGGAGATGAAAATGGATTTGTGATGTGGTTTAAAGAATCCTGCCCAGCAGACTCTTCCTTCATGGAAAGTGCAGAGAGATCTCTCCCTAGAATCTTCCCCACACAGTTGGTGGCACCTGCGGGATTGAAGCGTGGCTGGTCTGGTGGGGAAAAGGAGGTTCACCCAGCGGTCTCTGTCAAGAGATACACAGAATATGGAGTTGGGAGAATTATCCCCATCCCCACCCCAGCCTCCGCCTGAATACTTCTGGCATCAGGAAAGGAGATCACTACCTCTGGAGGCTGGGCAGTGCAAATGTCTGGAAATGGGTTTTCCTTTGCTCTCGGTTACTTGCGGGGAGGACAGCCCCCATAAACCCGTCTGCATGTGAGCTTGCCACGTCAATGTCTGCACATGCAAGTGGGCAGTTGACTTGGGTTGCCCACCCATCTCCTTTCCTCCCCCACTTCTTCCCCTCTCGTCCCGGAGCCCTGTAACACAAAACAGCGAGCAAATTGTTAGCTCAAACCCATTCTTGTCCCTTCCTGGGTTATTTGCCTACTTATAAGGAATTGTGGAAGATCCTAATCCTTTAAGATTTGAGGGAAAGAACTGTAATTTTGCAATGCATGACGGGCAGTGGCGTTCGTCGATATAGTTTGGAGAAACGGATCAGGAGCTGCATCCAGGCAAATCATACTTTGTGGACAGCCTGCCCTCCCTCCATCCCCAAATGCACTCACCTTTGCTCTGTTAGGTAATGTAAATATCCAGCTGCCTCTCCATATCTGGGTTGAATGTTTGTGTTCTCTTGTCTGTGTGGCCTTGACACGCCTGGCCACATCACCAAGGGTCTGTATTACAATGTAAACTCCAGCAAAGGGCTCGTGTTTGTTAATCTTTGTACAATTCTCACAAAAGAGTGTTCAATAAGTGTTTCAAACATTTTTTAATTACACATATCATCATTTTAAATACACCTATCATGAAATTTACCATCATAACCATGTTTAAGTGTATAGATCAGTAGTGTTAAGACATTATATAGTAACTCTCCATTCCTTCCTCCCCGCAGCCCCTGGCCACCAACCATTCTGGTTTCAGTCTATGAATTTCCCTAGACACCTCATTTAAGTGCAATCATACAGTATCAGTCTTTTTGTGACTAGCTTATTTCACTTAGCATAATGTCTTCAAGCTTTATACACGCTGTGGCATATGTCAGAATTTCCGTCCTTTTAGAGACTGAACAATATTCCATTTGCATGCATAGACCACATTTTGTCCATTCATCCCTCGATGGACGCTAGGGTTGTTTCCACCTTTTGGCAGCTGCAAAAAAAATGCCGTATTGTCATACGCATATCTACTCAAACTTCTGCTTTCAGTTCTCTTGGGCATATACCTAGGAATGGAATTGCTGGATCGTATGGTAATTCTCTTTTTAACTTTTTGAGGATAATCAGTGTTGTTTAATGAGACTGAAGAGGAGGAGAAACATAAACTAAGATGCATTATTATATTAGAGTCTCTCTTTTCACCACATTATCTATTGAGTAGTTCTCATGTGCTCAGTGCTGTGTCTGAAATAACTTGGAACTTTAGGGTCTGTCACTATAATGTAATCTCCATAAAAGCGGGATTTCTATCTATCCTCTTCTTGACTGGCAGATGCCCAGAGCCTAGGATAGTGCCTGACATTCATTTGTTCACCTAGTCAGCAAAAACTGTTGAGGATCTAGTATGTAGCTGCACAAAATGCTCATGAGAGTGATCATAAGTCAGTGAAGAAAAGTGTTCCCTGTCTGCTTGGCCTAAGGGGCAGAGTGGATGAAAGGAGGCAACAGGGTCTTTCTCAATCAGTTTGTGCCCTATCAGCTAAACACTGGCAATCCCCTGCTTGCAAAGGGAGACAGGGGTGAATTTAGGACTCAGAGTAGCTCAGCTAGAAATGAAGATCATTAGAGACAGAAGCCTTTTCCAAGTGGTCCTGGAGAGACAGCCACCCATTCCCAATACTGAGTCCATATTGAATTAGGAGGAGGGCAGATCAACTCTTCCCTTAGCAGGACACGATCAACTCCTGGCTGAAAAGAATTTTGTTGTTGTTGACCCTTGAACAGCACAGGTTTGAAAAGCCTGGGTCTGCTCATACATGAATTTTTTTTTTTTTTTTTTGCAATAAATACAGCACAGTACTGTAAGCATATTTTCTCTTCCATATGATTTTTTAAAGGATTTTATTTATTTGACAGAGAGAGAGAGAGAGAGAGACAGCGAGAGAGGGAACACAAGCAGGGGGAGTTGGAGAGGAAGAAGCAGGCTTCCTGCTGAGCAGAGAGCCTGATGTGGGGCTTGATCCCAGGACCCCAGGATCATGACCGGAGCCAAAGGCAGCCGCTTAACGATAAGCCACCCAGGCGCCCATTCCATATTATTTTTAAAAGTAATCTCTTCATATTTTACTTATCTTTATTGTGAGAATACAGTATAGGATACATATAACATATAAAATAGGCGTTAATTGATAGTTTATGTTATTAGTAAGGCTTCTGGTCGACAGTTGTTAAGTTTTGGGGAAGTCAAAAGTTATATGTAGATTTTCTACCGCATGGCGGGTCGTCACCCCTAATCCTGTGTAGTTCAAGGGTCAGTTGTAGGTACAGAATCGTCTCAGGGCTCTCTGGGGTTCACAAAACGGGGCATTCATTTAACAGTGGCCCTTCAGTTCCCTCCTGTAAAGTAGCATGAGAGGCACTGCTGGAACAGTGGAGCCAGGAGGGAAATGGCTAAGGTTGCTCACAGTAAAGCCCTCAAATGCATTTTGCAATTCTATGCTGATTCCAAATAGGCCACATCTCTTCCCTTTTCTGTGAGCCCCAGTGATTTTCCTGGTCTGTCTTCCTACTTCTGAAACCACCGCCACTTAGTCTATTTCTTAGGGTCCTTTTTGCCTCCGTCTGGCCTCTGGGGGTAGGATTGAGCTCTCCAGCTCTCCTCTTCTTGCCATCATCCCCAATGGTGCCAATACCGAAGGGGAAGAACAAAGTCACAAATATGGAAAACGGTGATAAAAACTCAAGACATTTCACAAAGTTCTTGTAATCAATGTCCCTGCTTCTTTCCTTGAAGGTACCCAGAAGCCCCACGGGTCTCCTGTTTTCTTTTATCTGTGAGGGCGGTGTTCCTTACTGCTTATAGGCTAAGACTGCCCTAATTAGCCTAGCATTCGAGGCCCTCTCCAAGAGACTCAGGTCCACCGCCCCATTATTACCTACCACTCGTCTTCTAGTCTACACAAACTGTCTGCCCTCGGCAAATGGTCTCCTAATTGTTTCCCCCTCAAATAGCTGAAACTATTTTCATCCCTGTTTCCTGGTCTTTGTCCACACTAATTCTGTCAGGCTCTCTGCTACCCTTTCTTCAGGGCTTGGAATCTTACCTTTTGTGACTACCCAGGGCCCTTGGGGGAGAATTGCACCCTCCCTGGAATTCCAGTAATGCTTCTAGTCTGTGCCCTTTCCCCGGATGTAACACGCAGGCGTACGTGTGTGCATATGTGCCGGAAGGCGCGCACTTCTTTCTGTCTCTGGGGCTAACACAGTGCCATGCCCCGAGCAGGCACTCCGTAAGCTTCCATTTCAGTGAGGATGCATGTTCTCGAAGCTGGTTCTTTCTTTCCTTAGGTAGTGTTTACTAATGTGAATGAAGCGCTGCCGAGACTTGCTCACGTTTTGAGAAAAGATGAGGATGGTGATGACTCAGTAGCAAGATCTTTTGGCAGAGAATTCATGTTGAAAATACTCGTACTATCCTAGCAACTTACGTGTAATAAGGGGAAACAGCCGAACCAGCCTTAAGATAAAGTAGGAGAGATTTTAGCATTTTAGTAGGCAAGACTTTTCTTTCCTTCCTTCCTCCCTTCCTGCCTCCTTCCTTCCCTCCCTCCCTTCCTCCCTCCCTCCCTTCCTTCCTTCCTTCCTTCCTTTCTCTCTCTCTCTCTCTCTCTTTCTTTCTTTCTTTCTTTCTTTCTTTCTTTCTTTCTTTCTTTCTTTCTTTCTTTCTTTCTTTCTTTCTTTCTTTCATTACCAAGGTGATTAAACACTGCAATGAGCTACAGAGGTGGATTATTGAGAAAATGGAGGGGTAGAAAATTTATTCATTCATTCAAAGGAAAACTGGCAGGGAAAATAAAGGAAGGGGGAAAAGTTTAAGTATGAGGGATTTGGCATTCATCCATGGAAAACAGAGGAAGGCGGATAAAATCTTTTTTTTTTTTTTTTTTTTGGACATTTTTGGTCTCTCAACTCTGTATGGCTTCCCTAGCAGGATGAGGAGCCCTGTGGAGGGCGGGACTCCTTCTCCACTGTGTTGTAGAGCCATCAAGCAGGCCAATAAAATAAAAAAAAAAGGCTGCAGATGTTTTTCTCCTGAAGAAGGGGTTGGAACGGTTTCTGAGTAACTGTTGGTTAATGGCGATATACTTTCAGTCACGAAAAGATACGGAGAGGCTGACAACTTTAGCTCTGATATACCTCACTCAAAGGAGTGCAGGGGTGAGGCGTGCCGAAGTATATGCTCTTACAAAGAAAGGGGGCATCAGGGACTGGACAGACACAGCCTCGCGCAAGGGGCCGGACAGGAAGTCAAAGACTAAGTAGTTGTACGACGAGTCACTGAAGGAGAAACAAGAGAACAAAATGAAAATATTAGAGGGATGCCCACTACAGAAAAAGCAAGTTTGGAAGTTTGTGATTAGATTCTTGGCGGAAAGTACAGACAACGTGGCGTGTATTGTTGAAAAAGCCAATGATCATATCCAATATCTTCAGTCCTAGAAACATCTGATCTTGGACTGCTTGTTTATAAGATAATTTTAGGTGTCTAAAGAGCAGGAATCTATATTTGTAATAAGTGCTTCTGTTGATTCTTAAGATCAAGCAAGTCTGGGAAGCGCTGTCGTGTAACGTAGTAGAAGGAGTTCTGGCAAAGTGTTAAAACAGCAACAAATGATTTCACTTGGAAGACAAGTCATACAAAAGAAAGAAGGGAAAAAGGGATAAAAGATGGGAAATTTGATTGGGGGAATAAACAATCATTTTTTTGCCCTGCTTGCTCCTGAAATTATTTAAGGCAGTAGCAAAGTAATGCTATGAAATAACCGAATTGCTTACTGTTGGCTTGGTACGGCACATGTGTGCTCTCACTTAACGTCAACAACAACCCCCATGATGCCAGACCTGCTGCTCTGTCCACTTTACAGATTGGGAAACTGAGACCTGGGGAAGGGAAGCTCGGAAAGGGCAGAGCTGGGATCCAAGCGGAGGCCTCTGCTCCTCTTAATTGTGTCACGAAACTACTTACAGACATCAAAACAAACCAACCCCAAAGCCCAGAAACCGCAACAGAAGATACAACCGAGGGAAGAAGTTTGGATGAAGAGAAAATAAGGGAAGGAAAGCATGGTGACAGTGATTGGGCCCCGTTCATTGATTACTGATGTGGCTGTGAGCTTTCTAACAGCCAAAGGAAAAAAAGGGAAATGTGTCTTGATTCACAGCATCCATAAGCTACAAGGAGACCTACTTTTTCAGGAGCGACATCACAGCTTCTGATAGAATTTCCTGAGAGAAATGTCTCGTGTAGATCCTCAAAAAGAGGAGCAGTGCTTCTATTGAAAGGATTTCTTTTCCCCCAAGGGAAAAGGACATTTTGTTGTTTCTTCATTTTTTTTTTAAACTTGGGAAGGCAAATATTGAAGCAAAGAAATCATTTAAATATGGATTATAATATTCTTCCCTTGTAAATATGTTTTACAGTTCACATTTTTTGGTAACAAAAGAGCTCCGCGTGGAGTTTTTGTCCTTGGAGATCTTAAAGAAAGGGTGGCTATTC
This sequence comes from Potos flavus, assembly GCA_028534135.1. Taxonomy (NCBI): domain Eukaryota; kingdom Metazoa; phylum Chordata; class Mammalia; order Carnivora; family Procyonidae; genus Potos; species Potos flavus. Next base: position 15,105,615 of record CM052901.1, read on the forward strand.
CTCCGGCTTGGATGCCTGAAGGCAAGGACTGGCTTAATGGGGCCCCTTCCAACTCGGGGGCTGGGATTCTATCCTTCTGTGGCTGTGCAAACACTTCTACCTGGGGCTGCTTAGCCAGTCTTAAACCTAAAGACTCAGCCACAGAGATGGCCATGAATGCTTCCATTGTGAGGATCCTTTCTGATAAAATAAATGTTTAAACGCACACACACACACACACACACACACACACACACACACGCTAAAACAAAACCTCCACAACATTCGGGATTAAGACACACCCAAGTAAGACATTTGCAGTAACAAAAGTCTCACTTAGTAAATGCTTGTCACTGGGGATGGAGAGTCAGCACTTAGCACCACTCATTTAACTCTGAGCGTTTGCTGAAGTCCTTTGTGTCTTGGATGTGAAAGAAATCTTTTCTAAGGGAGCCATCAGCACCACCTCAGGGGTGATGTTTTAAGCCTAATGTGAAAAAGAGAGCTTCTCTAAAACTTCTTATATGATTAACACGGTTCAATGCCCTTTATGACAAAGCATGGGGAGTGCAAATAAAATTCTCTTCAGGAGGAGACCTTCCTCCCCCTGCCCCTTTTTTGCTTAAATCATTTCTTAGCAATGTGACACAGGAAAAAGAACTTTCACATTTCGGGGGGTGGGGGGAAAGCTCAGGGAGACAGAGCTCTGCAGTTTCCACTGACCCAACTCACTGCGGAGTGGGGCGAAGGGCCCTGAAGAGGCTTCCGTGGGGGGCCCGGAGTGAGTCTTGAACCCCGGGAAAGGCGAGAGAGAATGGAGCTCATGTCTGTGGCGAGAGCAGACACAAGCCCGTTGGCCTCTGAGAGTCTGAATCTGCGGCCTTCCAGCGAGCGCAGCACGTCCAGGAGGAAGGCACACGGGAGGTTTCTGTAAAAAAGGAACGAGGGGCTCGCGCTACAAAGAGGGGTATGGCTACCCCGCTGTCGAGGGACAGACTTCATCCTTGCAGCAGAAGGTGTCACCCTCTGGAGTGCTTGCTGGACTGCTACTCTAACGGGTTTTCCCTTTATAAACAGAGGCTGGCTGCTTTGGCCTTATCTACTTGATTCTAAAATAGCTCGTCGATTTAATAGCGTTCAGGTTGTTTATGCACACACAAGGCCCTTTGGAAAAAAAAACAAACAAACCCTTTTCATGTCGCCAAACAGGCATTTTGAAATCAACTAATTGGATGGTTGTCTGAATTCAACTCGTTGTTTTAAAAATAACCAGTTGTTCCACTGAATTACATTTTTTTACCCCCAAGCCAATTGGTGTGTGTAGACAGAGTTTGAGTCAATCCAGATGGCTGGCTGCATTTTTGACTTGAACTGACTGGATGTTTTGTGGTCAGATATATACAGCTCTTGATAGCCACTGGGGAAATGGAGTGGAAGGGAAGGAAGGTGTAGGAAAGTTAGGAGAAATTATATCAACAAAAGTTTCCATCTTGAGGGCCGTGGATTCAGACATTTTTCTGCAATCAATCCTCAACACACACACACACACACACACACACACACGCACGTGCGCACACACGCGCGTGCGTGCGCACGCGTGCACACACACACACACACACATAGTTAAGAAAACAGAAATAAAGTAATAACATCCCTCCCAGCTGGCTCTGCTCACGGCTGTGGGTCTTTTCTTTCTTTTTCTCCACGAATTTCTTCACTGCTTGGGTGGCCTGTGGAGGGATTCTGGCAAGTCTGCTTCATAGGTTTAGCCCCCTCTTAGGCTAACTTTTCCTTCCTGTGGGGAGCTCTCCTTGGAGGGACTCTGTGCTCCTCTCGGTCTGCGAAGGCAAGGTAGGAAAAAGAGGGCTCCGGTCAGACCTGTACCCCCTAATTCCAAGCATGAGGCCTGACTCTGACCCGTGGAACCACTTTTCCTCAGGGAAGCTGTGGATTTCCTGTAATGAACATAAGCGGCCCTCCTTACCCAGGCGTCACTACTACATTCGGAGAAATTCTGAGTTTTGTATCATCGATAGTCTCCGTAATTAGCTGTCAAATTCCACTGGCCTGAGGAAGTGCGATTCAGAGGCTTTCAAAGGCTTCTTCATTCGGACTTCTTTTGATTTCTTCATTTACCTTCTTGATAACAGGATGAAAGTAAAACAGAGCCAGACTTTCCCTGAACCACTTGAGGCTTTGCACATACAAGGAGGAAAAGGTTCTCTAAACATTTAAAATCCAACTGCAGGGTAATTTCCAAAACGTCTCCCACTTTCTGCTCTCCTCCACCCTGCCACCCCCTGCACCCCTCCCGCCCACAAATTCCAGGTGAATCGTATCAACAAACTCACTTTTCCACCACCAACACTGTATCCTTTCTATCGTGTGCAAAGGTCATTGTTTGCAGTAAAGGAAAGAGCAACAAGAAACAGTTCTGAAACCTGGCCCAGTCTATATGGTCCCCGACTTTTCTCTCTCATCTAGTAAATCCTAAATTGGCATTGTGTTTCATAACATGGCATTTTTCAGGCCTGGCTCTTGAAGGTGAGTATCGATTCCCCCGAGCCTTTCAGAGACATCTGGATAACATTCAAAAGTTTTTGCCTATGACATTTAGGTTTTAAACCACTGCCACATGGCTTGTTGGGAGCTTTTTATTTTTTTATCTTTTAGAAATGGACGGATATGACTTGGGTTATGGTCCCGTCTCCGGGGCTGACCTGCTATGTGATCTTGGGATCATCACGCTACGTCTTGGAGGTTTTCTCATCAATGTTACGGCAGTAATAATACTTGCGTGTCTGGTCTGTCTCGTGGGGCTGTTGGGAAGAACAATCCGGATAAGGTACAGGAAGCCCTTTGTGAGAAGCATGAAGTCTTAAAACAAATGTAAGAGAGTTGGCAAGGAGACAAGTTAACTGGGGTGATTAGACAGTCCTGGAAACCGGGCCCCTCCTTCTCACATCCAGAGGCGTGTTGTTAGGCCCCCAAATTGCCCTGCATGGTACCATCACTTTAATCCCTGTTTCTTGGATGTAAACAGCCCGAAAGATCACATTCTAAGAAAAAAAAATGGTATGAATGGTTATATTGCCTCAATTTGAAGAATCCATAATAAGATTAGTACGGGGGTAAGGAAACTTGGCAGGCTTAACATTAATAGTGCAAGCCCTGTTCGCAGCAAAACTAAAGTGAGACAGATCTTCCCCCTGGATTTCCGAATCATGGCTGGTTCAGGTGCGAGCCCAACAGCTGGGAGAAAAATCCTCTGTTGATCTGCTCATCTCAGAGTCAAGAACTAAACGGTGCCTGCGAGAAGAGACAAAGGGACGATAGGCAAATCCATCCTTCATTCTTTGATTTTTCTCTTTAACTGTCCCAGGGTTTCCCATTCTTGAGTGTTGTAGGGGCATCTGATAAACCCCAGATGGTTTAGAAGCACACAGAATCCTGCTTTATATTATCATCTTGTCTAGCTGCCGGCATGTGATTAAATGACCTTTTGCCATAGGAGCAGTTACACCGAGGAAGATGAACTTTCCCTTCCACATGTGGGAGAAATGTTTTCCCTCCACAGACAGACTATCCGCCGAGAGCCTGGCATTGTTTCCAGTTGTCAAGAAATCATTGGGCTTTTTTCTCTGAAGAAGAGTCAATTCGTTGCCTAGTATCGAGCAGAAAAAAAGAAAAGTAAATACAGCATGATATTTCTGTACAGCAGTAAATTAGAAATGGTATGAGTATATGTGAATATGACTGTGAAGTTTAAAACTGGGGTAGATCTGGCTGCAAGCTCAAGTTTGAAAGCTTTTTTTTTCAGAAGTGAATTTGAGCTCCTGTAGTTACATCCAGGAAATACGAGCCATTACGAAGGCTGGGAATTGAGGGGAAGGCCAAAAAAAGGGTCTGGAAATGTAATTGTAATTGGGGAGGCCAAACGACAGAGGTTAAGCCCTGGGAAATGGAAAGGCAAATCGGTGTCTGAGAATTCCTGGGCCTGTGGCAGGTCTCTTGCTGGAGCCTGGCCATCACTGAGCACCGTTCAGCTCGCATACCCTCCACATGGACCTGGTTTAAGGGAGGCTGCTGGAGGCTTGAGCTGGAGCCAACAGCGTGTAGTTAAAGGAGACCCTCTGAGAGCATATGCCCCCCTCAAACTTTTGAATCCTATAAAATCTTGATAATCTGGCACGCCCCAAAGCTGGCACTGTGGCAAACCCGGCAGTGAACTTGCAACGAAAAATGCAAGCTCTCAGTTAGGCCTGATCGCTCTGGTGGCTAAAAACAAAACTGGAGAAGGACCTCGAGGGTAAGAATTTTGGCCTAATCGCTGTATCAACAGTGCTTAGAACCTAGTGACTGTTCAATAAATGTGGTCCGTAAAAAAATAAGGCAATCTATATTAAAAACAAAAAGCAAAACGAAAACCTGGCTTTGATGGCCCTTCAAAGAAATAGTCTTCAAGTTCATAGGATAATGTGAATACCTACAACGTGCCAGACAATTTACCTATGTTATCTCTGGTCCTCGCAAAGACCTTGCAAGGTTACATTTCTCCTAGTGTATGGAGAAGCCGAAGGAATATTGCAGTGGACACCAGTATTCTGGCTACCTGTATTCTACAATTAACATTGTACTATATTTGTATTATTACATGAATTTATCTACCCATCAATTCATCAACCAAGGCTAAGCTTTTAATTCTTATTTTTTTTTTAAAGAATTTATTTATTTATTTGACACACAGAGAGCACAAGCAGGGGGAGCGGCAGGCAGAGGGAGAAGCAGGCCCCCTGCTGAGCAGGGGGCCCAACGTGGGGCTCAACCCCAGGACCCTGAGATCACAACCCGAGCCGAAGTCACACGCCCAACCAACGGAGCCACCCAGGCGCCCCTTTAATCCTTGTTCTGTAAGTGAAGGCTCAGCCGGGAGGGCAGCTGGCCTAAGGTCACCCAGCTAGTAAGTAAGAGAGCTGGAATTCGGACTCAGGACTATCTGATTCCAGAACCCATACTCACTCCACCACGCTGCAGGGACTCTTGTGATCACCGTGTTGCAACATCAGTTAAAGCAAGTAAACTAAAGAGTGGGCTGAAACTGACCTGTGGTTGAAGTTACTAGATTGACGGCAAAGGAACAGCCCAGGAAGGGCCTTTCATTCCAGAATTACAATTTGTAAAAAGCAGACTCATGCAGGAGGGTTTGGATCTCTACGTGTTCTGTAGCCTACATTAAAGAGGAAGGGACAAATCATTACAGGAGATTTTTGTTGCGCTTGTTTTTAAGAAAGCAAGTTTCATGATGTGTCACGGGCCCAGCACAGATTGGGCTCCAGTGAATCACCATTTCTGTATTCACAACCTCATACACAAGTTAAATATGAGCAAACAGAGCAGCAAGAATAGATTAGATTTCTTATACGTTGCTTAATAAGGCAAGGAAATAGGCAATACATTTCAGAAAGATTTTCATAGAAAGGATTGACACAGGTCTTTCGACAGGGAAAAATTAATAATAAACCCTCCTAAAAGTTTACTACCATCATTTCCAGGCAATATAGTAACCTGTTAGACCCCCATGCAGCAAGATTTAGATAAACATAGTCTCTTACCTTTAGTACTTTATAATCTTCAAGAGTCAACATCAAAGCCTCAGTCACTTAAAAATTTTAATGACATAATTCTAAAATCTCTGAGATTTCCAGAGATAAAGAAAATATAATAGAAGTATGTCTGTTTGTATCTCCACTCTTGCAATATCGCTTACAACAAGCATGCCTGGGCTGCTTGTTAGGAGAAAAATGAGATTCTAAATGTCATACACAGTATTTGGATTAAGAAGAGCACCGACGGACCAACCAATATCTCTCAAGACTCTCCTGCGGGGATTGCAACCCTTTGCTGGGGTGTGTGTTGTGAGGGCTGTGTTTAGTCATCCATTCGACACATATGTGGAGGTCTGCTATGCTCTAGGTACTGTTCTAGAAGCGAGGTATAGAAGTATCGGATTTCTTCCTTCAAGGAGTTCACAGTCACAGAAACACAGACTCAGAGCTCGAAGGAATATTGGAGAGTATGTAGACCACCTTCCTCAGTTGGAAGTTAGGGAAGCTGCGGGTTCCGAGATGTTAAGCTACTGATCCAAGGTCGCAATGCTTAGAGTGGCAGAACAAGAATTAGAGACCAGCTCTTTGGACTGCTAGTCCCATGTTCCTTTCACGATTCCAGTCGATTTGGGAAGACAGGCTACTCCCACATGAAACAACTTCAGAACAATAGCAGACAAAAAGCTGCTAACAATCCATATGGTATTAACCATAAGTTTAACAGGAGTTAGAGGAGGACTGGAGACATCCAACAGAGCTTAAATCTTCTGAGTAATGACATGCAATTTATTTATGGCAGGGGAGACTTGCTATGTTTCTGACATGTCGTAAGGATGAATGAGATGAAGGCATTCCAAGGAAGCAGTACTTCCCTCTGGATCTTATCATCTTGCTCTAAGAAGATATGTTTTGGTACACAGGCTTGCATCTCCTTCATTTACAACAGAAAACATGATATAAAATCGGTGCGGGGGGGGGATAATCAGTAAAATAAAATACGAAAGCTGTGGAGTCCAACTTCTGTTTTGCAATTTACACCAAGATCTACCGAGACGCAAAATCTCGTGAAAACCGTATTTACTCTCTTCTGAGCATTGCGGGATAAAAGTGAGCCAGAGAAGAAGAATGTTCCTATGGGGAAATTTTTGTAGGAGAAACCTTTTAGTTAGAAATTTATCTTCGGATGGGCTACGTATTATCGGAAAGTGTTTACGTGTTGTGATTTTAATAGGAACTCTCTATAAGTAGGGAAGGTGGGGATTTATTTTTGTAAAGAAAAGCATCACAGGGCTTTATTTGAAAACTATTTATGAAGTGACTACCATGGCACTGGGCACATCCTAGGGCAGTGCTTCTCACGCTGTGTTAAAGGATTCGTTTATTTTATATTATTTTTATTTTCTCTCTGACATGTACAAATACTTGGGGAAACAACAATAAAAATGAATGACTAGAAAAACTGAGAAATAAAACCAAGATACAAGACCGTTTTTAAACAATTACAAGATTCAACAGCGGGACCAATTCATCATGTGCTTCCATGTGGCTGCGGTATCAAAATGCTATACAATTTTCCAAAGGCTTACTCTCCCTTTTTGTACTTAAACTTGGCACAGACCGGTAGCCAGCAGTGCAGGGACCAGCACAAGTACACAGACCACACTTTGAGTAGCACTGTATTCTAGAGGAAATAGAGAAACATAATGAGAACGTATGCTCATCTGAAGCTTACAAGTCATGGTGGAGATAGTGGTCCCTCCAGGTGTTGGCATCGCAAATATGGCAGACGCTGGGCTTAGCTGGTAGGGTATAGAATGGTCTGGTACTACTCTCCCCTTCCTTTGGCAGCAGGCTCCCACCACGCTGCTGCTCAGGAACACAGTTCCTCATGGATAGCCTTTATGGTAACTATAGAGTTAGGGCTGGGGTGGGGATGGCCTTTTCTTGAGAGATGCTACTTTTGAAATTCCCCGAGACTTCTGACTGTGGATGGGGTTTGGGAAGTGGGATGGGAGATGTGGCTGAGTTGCTCTCTGTGGTGGTGGCTGTCGATTTTCCTCCCCCAGATTGCTGGGAATTCAGGGAGCTCTGAGGATGGGAAAGGACCCTGATGGAAGGAAACAATGTGAGAGGTCAACTGGCTGGAAATCCTCTGCAGAAAGACGCAGGAAAAAAAAAAAACCCCAAAAAACAAAAACCAAAACACAGTAAAATTACTGATAGGTTCTACACACCATACGACAAAATATATTACATTACCTGAACCACTGTGTTTTTTGGGCCACGATAATTCAAAGCAAAACAAAGGATGTGTGAATTGCCATGTGGCACATAAAGCCGGGCCTCAGGCATCACTAGCGTTTCGATTTAATGCTACCTTAGTCTCAACCACCCAACTATAAACCCCTTAAATTGTTTAGAAAACCAAATATCCTATGCAAGAGACAAAATGTTAGCTATAGATAGATACACTATATCTGCCCGATCAAAAAAAAAAAATCAATGGACTAGGGGTATGAAGAAATATGTTAGGAATCTAGATCAATATCCCTCATACAAACAGAGACAGAACAGAATAATTTTTTATTTGTAGTAATCAACATGATGCCGCAAGTAAAAATTTCAATAGTTCTTTTTCTTTTTTCCCCAAGTCTTGGACTCTAGCTTTACAAGAACCTCAGTATATTTTGTGGATTTACTGAGGGCTGAGCATAGTCCCCGGTCTGAGGAGAGGCTATCCATCCACAACTCATAATGCAAGCATCTCAGCCGGCCCTATTAATTTTCCATACACACGGAGCCAAACCCTGCCTGGGATTATTATGCAATTTTCAAAATGGCTTTAAGTCTTTCAACTTACAAAGTTACCATTTACATTGCACTGGCCTGCTGGCTGGGATGAATGAATGAACACTCTTTCCCAAAGGACCATAATTCATTCTCTGATCATAGCTTATACATTTGGGAGAATTGGGATCAGTGTGCCTGGCGCCTCCCCACCTCTCCGCCCCACAAAGGAGTTATACACTGCAAGGGAAGGGGAGACAAAGTGGCTGTGTGCCACGGAGTGCAGAGGTGTAGCTGGGGAGGTGTCGGCCGGGAGCAGCAGCGGTCCAACGTATAAGCAACTGTCTACATGATGTGATTTCAGGTGCACCAAAAAGGCCTCATTGCCCCTCAGTTTAAACACTCCCTTCCCACTGGCGAATGCCTGGAATTCCACAGTTTGGAGAGCTCTGTTCCTTTGGCTTAAAGCTTTGATCCCTGTTAAAATCTCCATACCCCTGGGTGGGCAGCCCCATCATATCCTATCAGGCGGATAGACTGTAGGCAGATGAGTCCGAAAGTTTCTTCTCTGAAAGCTGGTTTCGAGGGTAGCGGCGAGGAGAAGGCCCTGTGCACCTGAGGGGGGTGGGGAGGGGAGGGCATCCTCTGGGGGCATGGGGGGGGGGCGGGCAAAGGGAAGCGGGCCCAAGACAAACCATGTGTGCGTGTGTGGCCGTGTGCATGGCTGTGGACAAACCCCTCCCACGGCGGCAGCTGCTGAACACCCTTTCTTAACTCTCTCCCAGAAACCTTGATTTATGCTGCTTTTGGAGCCATGGAACTAGACTCCCCTCCCAGCTACAGCAAGATAATAGCTGCTGGCTACAGCTGGGAATTCTCGAATTCTTTCAAACTGGAGACTAGGAACGAAAGGTGAAGAAAAGTTCTTCTGAGGTCCAAAGAGGAAAATGGGGCCCAACGGTGTCATCTAAATGCTTCCAGTGGGGCTTGAAAGCACAGAACCATGAATTGTAGAAAGTGAACACTGGCTCAATCAGCACACCCTTTTGTGTTTCTCGACTGATTGCTTCTCTTTGTCTCTTCCAGCTGAAGAGTACGAATGAGTCACTGGCCTGACTCCTAACGTGAGGAAGGGAGCCTTGAAGGGGGTAAGATGGTTGCTTATGTAAAAGAGGAAAAAGAAAACCCAATCTTCATTCACAGTCACTCATCTGGGCAGTGGAGAGTACGGAAAGGGATGGATTTTAGACTTCGGGAAAGGAACTGGATGTTTGTCAGTATCGGATAGATAGTTGTTCCCACCCCAAAGCCTGGTCTTCGTCGGGGGTCTGTTCCAGTGCCTGAAATTCCAATGCCAGAGTCATTGCTTGGGGGCGGGAAGGCCAGAAAGTCTTTGAGGGGCCCTTATAAAAATGGAACCACTTCTTAAGCCCCAGCACCTTTTATTCACTCCTCCCTTAGGTTGGGTTAGAGGCTGGAAGAAGCCACTTGGAGCAGGAGCAGATGCTTTGAGGCCAAAGACATAGTCCTCCAAACCTCGGGGCTGGTTTGCCTATGAGCTAGCTCAAATCCTGGTCATTCGCATAGCACCCCACAAGTTTTGCCATATCGCCATATTTCCAATACTCTTCCATGTTTTTCTTCGAGCCAGCTCACGTTTTTATGGAAGGCAATTTGTGCCGGCCTTGTCTACTTCGCTTTGTCCTAATGCAGTCATGGGTTAGGGGCACCGCTTACGTATATATTTTTCTAGCCCACATTAAAATAAATATCGATGAAAATAAAAACCAAAAACCTCACTGGCCCCCCTATCACCAGGGGTTCACATACTTTACTTTGGGAAGCACTGCTCTGGCTCACACAGAGCGTAGCACATAAAGAAGTTTATATTAAAAATAGGTCTCCGTCCCTCATTTCAAGGTACTCAATACCCAGTAGTTGAAAACAACTGTTGCCTTTGTAGTTAGTTGCATGAGCTCTGGAAGATCATGAATTTATGGGAGGTCATGTCTTCCTCCGCGAGGTCATGAAATTCAATCAATGCTTGCCTTCCAATCTGCCCTTTGGTCGCAGGGCTCCACAGGTGGAACATATCAAACTCACCAGCCAAATTATGACTCTTAATTGGTGTTTCTTTTAAAGTGGATATGTCATTTGTCAAACGTTCAATGCAGGCGCAGGCCTAGCCCCAGGCAAAATTATGAAGTAGGAGAAGAATGCCAGATACATAGGCGGCACTCAAATGTTTGTTGAAAAAAGAATGAATGAGCCCTCCGTCCTTGACTCCTCTCCCAGCCCCCACATCCACCAGGTCACTAAGCCTTTTTCATTCTCCTCCCAAATACCGCTGCTAGTTTTTTTTTTTTTTTTTTCCGTTCCACATCTCCTCTGCCCTGGGCCTTTAGCGCTTCTGGTCTGGATGATTTTCGTAGCGTTTTAACTTGCTTCCAGGCCTCTTTCTTCTCCAAACCATTCTCCACAATCCACAAAGTTGCTGGAGAGATCTTTTCCTCAGGCAAATATGATCATGTCACCCTTCTGCTTAACATTCCCTTAAGTGGTTCCCCAGGCTCCTTGGTCTGGCTTCCAGGCTTCATCACCTGGCCCTTGCTTGCTCAACTCGGCCTCGTGAGCTCTTCTGACCCGTCCCCCCGCCCCTCACAGGCCTGAGCAGTTACTTGTATTTCCCACCCTCCAACAGGGCCCTACAGGCTCTCCCCACTCTGTGTTCCTGCTGCTTCTTTTCTCTTGGCCCCCTCCTTGCCGTCTTCTTTTCTGACCTCAACTCCCACTGGTCTTGTAAGCCTGAGTTTAGGGCACCATTTCTTCTGGGAAGCCGTCTCTGACCTACCCTCTCACCCTAGAACCCTGTCCTTGCTTCTGTCTTATCATTGACCATGTGCTGTGTTAACATTTTCTGTTTGGTTGTTTTCCCCATTCGACTTATAGCTCTTTGAAGTTAGGTGCCAAGGGTTAATCTTTGGATCCTCATTGTCTGTTTGCATCCCACGTGTTGGGTGCATAGTAGGTGTTCAAATATTTGTTGCTGAATGAAGGAATGAATGAATGAGCGAACTCCTCAGCAACCTACCCTTCCTTTACCTCTTTCCTCAGCCCCCAAGTTCTGGCACATGGCCTCCTCTCCTCTGGCCTGGCACTCCCTGGAAAATTCGTGGCGTGGAGGCTCTCCCTTTTCTTTCCTTATCAAAACCTACTTTTACCTAGATCAGAAACAACACGATCAGATGATAAACTAATCCACACTGAGGTGTTAAACTCATGTCATTATACGAGTACTTTTTGAGTTCCTACCATGTGCAAGGCACTGTGCTAAGAGGCATGTTGGGGTAGGGGGAGTCACAGAGAAGAATAGGAGAGCTAAAGATCCCTACTACCTAGGAGCACATGGGTAATGACTAAATGCATTCCTCTTTTGAGAGGTATTTCATTTTCCAAGAACAGGATTTCTAATGGAGAAATTTAAGTGGGAGAGGTGGGGATTTGGGCCTAGGAGACAGTTGAAACAGCCTTCTACTCCATCTACGAAAGTCCACCGTGTCCAGTGACTTTTCTAATGAGTTAGGCTGGCGTTAAGCCCCAGGTTATTTTGTTGTTACCAGTTATGATTTGCTTCATGAAGGGTCACCCGGGGCTATCTTGTAGGAGACAAATTCTTTTAACATCCTGGGATCAGGTGCTTTCTCTGACTTTGTGTGGCTCTTTGGAATCAAACGTAGCAAATCTCACGGGCTTGTAGACTCTTTAGATACAGGAGTCAAAGATGAGGTAGTCTGTGAACCCCCTGGCGGTCCCCAGCTGCCCCTGAATGTGACTATTCGTGGGTTGGGTTTGCGAACCCGACCGGGGCTACTGCGTTGGGAACACGGTTCGCGGGAAGCCCCTGGAAGAGAGCAGGAAGAGGAGGTAGGAGGATTTTGTGCGGAGGAGGAAGACCTCGGGTGGCTCCGGTGGCCAGGGGCGAGCTGGACCTGGCTGGGAGGAGGCCTGTGGCGAAGCGGAGAGGGCCCCCTCACCGAGGCCAGGGAGCCTCCACGCACCCCGAGGAAGGATGGAGAGGTTGCAAAAATCCTAAAGGGAAAAGCCCTGCCGGCTGTAGGCCAATAAGCGGCGGGAAGGAGGAGTGAGGCTGGGGAACTTCTCCCAGAGCCAGTCAGAGGGGACGGCTGCTGGGAAGCCAATCAGCGCGCCAGAGCCCGCAGCCCCTCTGCAGTAGTTATGCCAGAGCGCCCTGGGTAGAGCGGTGGCGAGCGGGCAGCTGGGCTGGGCCGCCAGGAGCCCCCGCACGCGCTCGGCGCCTTCCTCCCCGCCGCCCCCGCCCGGCCCCCGCGCCTCCGGGCCCCAGCCCACCCCGCAGCCCCGCGCCCCGCACCCGCAGGCTCGCCGCCGCTCGGCGGCCGCCACCCCCTGGCCGCGCGCTTGGCCTCGCCCCGCCCCGCCTGGTTCTTCGTGGCCCCGCCCCGCCCGCCGGCCCCGCCCCGCCCGAGCCGCCGAGCCGTTCCCGCCCTCGCCCCGCGCCCAGGTAGCTGCGAGGAAACTTTTGCCGCGGCTGGGTAGCGGCACGTCTCCCGCTCGTTAGGGCCACTGCCAGCCTTGCCGAGTCTCGGGACCGCTCTCGCCCCCGCTGCCACTCTCCCGCGCTCTCCTCGCTGCCAGCGAAGCAGGATGGCGGGGACCGTGCGCACCGCGTGCTTGGTGGTGGCGATGCTGCTCGGCTTGGACTGCCCCGGACAGGCGCAGCCCCCGCCGCCGCCGCCGGACGCCACCTGTCACCAGGTCCGCTCCTTCTTCCAGAGACTGCAGCCCGGACTCAAGTGGGTGCCCGAAACCCCCGTGCCAGGTGAGGAGGCGTCCCCGCGCGCGTCCCCCCGCGCCCGGCGGAGAGCCGGGGTCGCGTGGCGACCGTACCCCGGGCGCGCTGGCCTCGTGGGGCCGCGGTCGTGCGCCCCGCCGCTGGGCACCTGGGAGTGGTCGCTGCGCCCGGGGCCCGACCAGGTCTACCGGCGGAGGGAGGCAGGGTGAGCGTGGACCGTGCGGGCTCGCTCTGCTGTCAGGGAAGGTGCGGGTGGGAGGCACGGCGGAGAGGGCATTCTCGCGAGCGCCCATTTTTTGGGGAGGGCGGGAAGGTGGGAGCTGCTTCCCGGGCCTCGGCGAACTGGCGCCCCGCCGCCAAGCCGGTGCCTCGAGCATTTGCCACCCTCGCTTGCACGAACGTGCCAGCGTTTCAGCCGGAGCTGGACCGTGGCTACGGCCATTCTCTCCCCAACCTGCCCCCCACGCCCTCCTTTCCGCAGCCTGGGTTCCCGGGGTTTTCGGGCCCAAGTGCAGGCAAAGTTGGGGACAGATCTCCGAATCCGCAGTGGCAGGTAGAGTGCACGCTGGGGGAAACTTTTGAGCAGAAGGGTCCCCAAGACGAGGAGGACCGAACCTTTCCCTTCGAAACAGCGTCGCTTATCTAGGTTGGCAAAATCGCTTCGAAAACGGTGCTGCTGGCCGGGGAGCAGGAGTCCAAAGATGATTTAACTCCTCCCCTTCTCAAATTCATCTGCCTTCTTGACAGGCTGGACCCTGGAGGGGAGATGATTTTAGGTGGAGGAAAGTTTCCGAACGCCTGCCTTTTGTTCTGCACAATGAGATCGTGTTGTAAGGGCGTATTTTAACCTTAGCCGAGGGCTGCTGCTGTCAACAGATGAATATTAATGGCCCTGTGTGATTGACTGTCCCGCGGTTGGACTCCTAAAAGCCTGCCTTAGAATCCAATTAGGACAAGTTGTTACACTGACAATGCGGGCAAGAAGAGTTGGTTTGAAACAGGTTAATTTATCCGAGGCGCGCTCTGCAGAAGCGGCCTGTGGTGTTCGCAAACCCTGAGACGTCCGTGGCCTTCGGGGTCTCTTACCAGCCCGTGCCTCCAGCGAGGCGCGCGTCCCGCGCTTCGGAGGGATCGGGGAGCAGCCCTCGTCAAAACTTGGCTCGTGGCTCTCAACAAGTCAGAGAGGCGGGCCTGATGGTTGGACCAAGTTGGGAAGGCGATGCGCGCCCTGTGGGCGCTGCCAGCGAGCGCTCGCTAGCGGGAGGTTACCTAGGCAGCCAGCGCGCCCTCAGCCCTCAACCCTCAGCCTTTTCTTTAGGTGGATGAAAAGAGCCGAGCGAGCCTGCTGTTTGGTTGCAAAGGTAATTGGTCACCCCTTTTGGCGACTGAAATGCGTTTGCGCATATGTTAAATATTGCGTTGCAGGATTTCACTCTATGGGAGGGGAGAACTACCTCTTCCACTGTTAAGTGTTAATAACGTACCACGTGGGCGTGTGCAGGAGCTGTAAGGGGCAACCTATGAATCAGTTGCACAGAGCTGAAACAACAGGCGAAATCTCTCTGCCCTCGAAGTGCCGTGGTAATTAGATTGCGAAGGCCAGAGAACATACTTTTGTTGATAATGTAAAAATTGGTCCTCACAGGATGAGTCCCCACGAGATGAATAGTTCCAGGGTTGGGGTTGGGGCCACATTCGGCTGATGCGAAGCCAGGGAGTAAAGGTTGTGCTTAAAAGAAGAAAAAGACCAGAAGGAACACACTGATACTCATTTAGCAACCCCCTCCCTCTACCCACACTCTTGCTTGCACTGGCCCTCCCTCCCTCCTTCTCCCCAGCTCTCTGGCTGCCTGCCTCTTTGCGGCCGTCTGTATACAAGTACTGGGAGGGCCCACACACTGTGTGTAAGAGATTTGGCCTGGGCTCCCTCCCTGGGAGCTCCCTCGCTCCACGCCTAAGGATGGCCATGCTTTAGAGAACAGGAATTCCTAAGGGGGACTTCCCCCCCCCCTTTTCTTCCAGTATTTCCCAAACTCTGTAGGCAAAATCACTTTCCAAGGGTCTTCATATAAACCCAACTTCCCTACTTCATTTCTGTTTAACAGCCGGGGGCGGAGGCCAGCACCTTCTACATGGCGGGCAGGCACTGTTCTGACTCGAGCTGGAGTAAAGCCAAACTTCAAATGTGGTGACACCCAGGCAGCGACCATATATCCTGGATTTTCCAGGGGCTGCACAGATTTCCGGGACTCTTGACTTGCCGTGAAAACCATGTGTCCCGAATTTCCATTTGGCGACTCTGGGCACTGTAGAACGGGAAACATGGTGAAAATCCTAATGTCCAGGAGCGGAAAGAGCTCATCAGTATTTCAGAGAAGAGATGATAATGGCCGACTAAATACAATGGCAAGCGCATCATTTCAAAGTGAATAAATGTGTCATTTGCTGCTGTCGTTCAGTGGTTGGAAATTGAAAGAGAGCTGCAAATTATTTGATGGTTATGAACCATCAAGATGACCGCTTTGACTTTTTTTTCCCTTCCCATCTGTATTTTAAGCCATGTTCAGTTTGCCCGCGTCACTGTATTAACTGCTAATTAAAGCTCTCTTTGTCCCAGATAAAATGAGATTTGGTCACAGTAAGGAGAAATCCTCAAGAATGTCCTGTCTCATTTAAGGGGAGCATTTGGGATTGACTGCTAACTTCGGCCATTAGTAGAATTGGGTTAGAGTGGATAAGGTACATTTCTTATGCTAATATGGATGCCACTAAATGGCATTTGAAATCAGCCAGCCTAAAAAATAAATCACTGGTGCTGAAGGGCTACACCAACCTTCCACAAAGCTCATCTGAAGCCTTGCAATCTCATGTTCTCATTTCTTTTAGAGCGTTCAAAGGCGCTGGATAGCAATTCTAAATAGCATGTCCCCCAAATCCATAGATCTTTTCATACCCCCCCCCTTTTTTTTTAAGGATTTGTAACTTGGAAAGCACCACAGATGGAAACCAGGCACACAGAGTTAGCATTTGGCAGAAAAATCCATATAACTGACTTTCAGTGTAGCTCTTTTGCCCTTATTTAATTTAGAAAAATTCAGAAAAAAGCCAATGAGCTCATAAGTCTGGATGTTTATTTTGTTTTGCTTAACCTACCCACAGGCGCAATCAAGAATGGATACAATTTTAGGCAAGGAAAGTGAGCTGGTAATCAGACAATGATGTTTCCAATTGTCTCAAGGGAATGTTACAGAAGTCTGAAAAAAAAAAATTCCTCTAAACAAAAATCAAGTGTAATTCACTTTATGAATGCCATACACCGCTTTTGTGGGGGGCGGGGGGCTGGTGGTGAAGGGGACGCCGGCCGGGAAGGAGAAAATCAAACAAACCGTGGGTAGTGTTGCAACTCCCCAAAGATTGAGGGATCTTGCCTTAGAGGGCCCTGGAAAGTGCAGGGACCAATCCCTAAGGCCAAACTCCCCGTGTGGGTCAAAGGCAACCCTGAAGAGGCAAGTCCGACTTGAGAGTTTCTCAAAATAGATGAAACACCTAAAAACCAGCGTTCTTGAAACAAAGAGAGGGTTTGCTCTTGGTTGTCGTTGTTGTTTTAAAGTGTGAGAACTAGCCAGCATGTCTGGGTTGCCAGCTCCAGCCCCCCAATTAGTTCAAAGCAGCTGGCGGTCCTAAGGGCAGGAGAGAGAACAAGACACAGGGTGTGGGTGTGGGAGGACTTTCCCTGTCCCGAGGCCGGGGCCGCCCTGGGGGTGGGGGGGAGCAGGTGATTGCTTCACACTTTGACAAAGTCGCATTATTGCCCACTAACTGGGAACAGTTGGGAGGACCCTTCAGAGCAGGGTGGGAATAGATTTCGGAGGCGAGCCCCGACGGGTGGGACCGGGCTGGGCTTGGAGGGCAGTGTGGGGCTGGGTCAGGAGATGGCTGGTGGTCGGTGGAGCGCCTGGGCCTGCGAGGAAGCTCAGCTTGGTGCTCCTTGGCCTGGCTGGGGCCCCCGTGAGGTGCTGGAGGTGCCGAAAGGAGTAAGACACAGCCCCTTTTGTCAAGGCGCTCAGTCTAGTGGGGGAGCCTACGAGTAAACAGGCTTCTCAGGAAACTTGTAGGATTAAATAGGGTGAAAAGGGCTAGAAAATACCTCCAGGAAATTGGCTGAAATGGTCACAATAGCCAGCCTGGCCAAGGGAAAAGAACTGAAGAGATGAAGTGGGAGATAGGGCGGACGATCTTAATAGGGCCGCCATCTTAAAGAGAGTTTTCTTAATTCTTGGAGCAAATTCCACGCAAGCATTAGGAGATGCATGCAAGAGATGATTCTGGTGGATGCTAGATGACACAGATGGTGTCAGTTTTGCAATTCTTTTTTCTTATGGGCTGGTAGATTGCATCCAGTCTTTTGATGCAATATTTTTGAGCGTTCTGCTACTTTCATCTTTAGAGTTGCAATGTTTGCTGTTTGCCATAGCCTAGAAAAAGGCTGCTTATTACCAACCTGGGAAGAAAGAGGCCTGGGTTTGTCTGCTGTGAGACAAGACAGAAAATATGTTTTCTCCTTAAATGGCAGCTATCAATGACCACGCCAACTTTAGTGTTTGATGCATATACAAAAGCATGGGTCTTAAGAGGTATCTTATTACTCATTTCTAAGAAAATTGAAGATAATCACTTATAACTTGTGCACACGATACATCATTTGGAAAGAATTTCACTAGGGATCATATTGCTCAACTGAAAAGTTCTGGCATGCTGAATTTGTACATTTTTGTGAATGCTTCCTTTACTCTGATCTCTCGCTTTTTTCTGCATATGGTTATTTGTATGTTTTAGATTAGAAGCTTCTTAAAGGGAAAGCACTGCATTTGGCGCAGTGTTGAGCACAATACCAAGAGCACCATAGCACATTTAGTAAGTTATTGCCCATAATAGAATTTCTCGATCATGATATATTCCCTATGAACTCTCATATACTTTCCTAAGCTCTGTGTCATCTTACTTATTTTAAAAACCTAAATCCAGTTTGTTTGGGGACACTGTTGGGGTATGTGGACAAACTTTTCTGGCTACATATATCTTGGCTGGAGCCAGATTCAGTCTTTCGTCAGTTAGCTGGCGACTAGTACCATCGGTAAGGGCTTATTAATGTCGAGTACCCAAAGAACAAATTGAAATTAGCAACATTGTTATGACTGGTGTAGTATCATTACAGATCAACAATTATTATAGCACATAAATTGTAAGACATCTCTTAAATCAAACTCTCTTTGATTTCATGTCAGCTAGAGCTTTCTTGCTAACGTTGACATTACCGTATTTGGGAGTCGAGCTCTATAACACATGCATGGACCTGTTGAAGTACCTCGCACGTCTGTGTAGCCTGGGATCAGAATTTGTGCACAGGCTCAATCCAAGAGCCCATACTAGAAGCCAACATCTATTCAGCCCTAGCCAAGCTTGCAAAGGGGGTTTGAAGTTTTGGGTAATCTAGGGTCTAATGGAAAGTGTGGGCAGAACCCTCCCCCCACTCATCTGCCCATATTTAGCAAATTGTCTGGCTTGAAACAGGATCCCCAGCACTCCATTAAGAAATGAGCATCAGAGAATAGAATCCAAATCATGGGCCCCAGACTAGCTTTAGAGACAGCATAAGGTAATGGGAATTTACCTTCCGAGATAGAATGACAGGGAGAATGCGAGTCAGAAAGTGAGGTGAAGGTGGGCATGCTGGCAGAGAAAATGTGCATTTCGAGACACTGCATGTGTGGAGGAAACCCTCACTGGTCTCACTTGAAGACCTCGTTGGACATACAAAGTAAAGATTTAGTTCTGTACTTCAAATCAGGCCAATTAAACCTCAATTGTCCGAGTGCTAATTATTAGAAATACTTGCCCGCCATTTTTCAACAAAAATGAATCCAGACTGATTACCAAGAAAGGCCTGTTCACTTTTGCTTCTCTTTGTGTGTAGCCGGACAAAGCCTTATTTGAGAGTTTGTATTTTTCCTCATGAGTAAAAGGGAGTCAGTGTTAGGACCGAAATGCATTGCTAGTGTTCCAAATAGTTAATTACTTCCAGTAGCTGAAATTGTATTTATATGCTAGATTAGTAAATCTCCTAAGCTCTCCGAAGTATACTTAATAGGCTTATATTGATAAATAATTGATAGAAAGAGAGATAAAATACAAATGAAAGTGGCAATAAGAAGGGACAGGGAAGTTAAAGCCATTATAAAAGAAACCTCCACTCACTGTATTCTATCCATCCATCTGAAACTTGAATGATGTACATTTCTCAGAAGTGAGGATTTTGAGAATATCTTGTGTTTTTCAGAATTTCCACAACGTGGCATGCATTTATTTCTTTTATAAATCCAGAATAAGGCAGAGTTCTAGACTACAATTTTAATTGGACTTTTCAAGTCTGCCTTTTGGAAATAAGTTTATGACTGGAAAATTAGAAGGTATGTGTTCATAATCATCTATATCTGCCCTACTAGACTGTGATCTTCATCTTTGTATCTCCCGTATCATAGTACGAATCATAGGTGCTTGATAAATATTTGTAGCCTGAATAAATGATTGGAAGTAGAAATGTATTACAAACATAAAATTTCCATAAAGCCAATATTTAAGTAGTCATTTTACTTTTACTAATAATTTAAGGTTTCTAAAAAAGCAACTCCTTTTTCAGGTCAAAAATCCATCTGTTGTCTATAGGTAAGTGACAAAGGTCTGGTTGAATTCATGTGACTGTACTGTGATTCCCCGAAAGAAGTAGACTTAGGCAAATCTTTCCAAGAGGTAAGTATTCTGTGCTTGGTTACAAGGCTAGTCTAAGAAGTTTATAGATAAATTAAATATATCCACATAGAGATAAATGCATTTATTTACTTTACAGATCTGTGGCATTTAGGTTTCAAAAATAATGCAACTTGGTGTCAGTATGTAAGTTTTTCTTTGGTGTTTGGTGTTTCTTACTGATAACATGAAACTTCATAAATGTACATTTAAAAGGACATAATCCGAGGTGGATATTCAGCCATGGAAATTTTCCTGGAGTAGGATAAAGGGCCTTCTGAGAGGTCTCTTAATTTCTGTATGCACTGGGGCAAGCTTTTAAAGTCAGCTGAGAAAACTCAACTGGTTGACTAGGGATGACCCATGGGGAGTTCTTTCAGCTAGAGGCCCAACTAGGAAAGAGGGTAAAAAAGAAAGGGATGATGCTTGTTTTAAAATAATATCAGAATTGTGTTTGCATACTTTCCTCTTTCATTATGGTTCTGCTCCCTCTCTCCCAAACTCTGCATTCTGGAACTTGTGGTATGTATCAGCATCCTGGGGTACTCCATTGCTCTTTGTCCAATTTTGGTCTGGGTGATTGAAGCTGAGGGAAATGTGGGGAAGAGAGGAAGGGTCAGAGTGACAGATACAGGGAGGACATTCAAAGCCCTTATTCTGGTATGTATCAGAAAGTTCGCTGACACATAACAGCCTGAAAGGATTGGGAAACATTTGAATTTGGAAGCTTGCATGTGCATAGAAAATACGGAGATATGCCCCAAGTGTATTTGGGTCCCAGAAACACTCTATCTGCTTTACTTCTTGCTTAGTAGCCATGTTTCTTTGAAGTACATAGCTTATTCATAGCCTCTGCTAGACCCTACAACGACTGAATGCAGAAGGCGTATTTGATTCAGCATGATATCCTCTAGAGTGGTGAGTAGAGTGCCTTGTAATAAAGTTATTAATAAAAGTTGGAGCGAAGGTAAGAATAAACACCTAAAGACACAGTCTACAGGACTTGACTGCTGTTGAATGAGGTCCTAGGATTGCATACACCTAGCGAAGGACTGAGTCTCTGGGTGCATCATTGTCTAAGCTGATCTGCAGTAGGGACTGAGGGTGGGGTGGTGGAGGTAAAGCCCATTTATTTGTTCTTTGTGGACCTGGGGGCCTTGTTGCCCCTCTTTCAAAACTGAAGTCTGGGGAGAAAGTGACAAGTAGAGAGAAATTTTCACCTACAGGTTTCTCTAAGATTTATTTAATCATTTGTGGGGATGGGAGAGGGAGAGAGAATCTTAAGCAGATTCTGCGCTGAGCGCAGAGCCCCATATGGGGCTTGACACGGGGCTCGAACCTACAACCCTGAGATCAGGACCTGAGCCAAAACCAAGAGTCGGATGCTTACTTGACTGTGCCACCCAGGCGCCCCACCCCCCCGCTACAACCTTCTCTAAACATGGTGCTTGAGGAGCGCCTGGCTGGCTCAGTTGGTAGAGGATGTGACTCTTGGTCTTGGGGTCCTGAGTCCAAGCCCCAAGTTGGGCATAGAGCCTACTTTAAAAAAATGTGGTGTTTGGATATGTTTTATATGTATTTATATTTATATACACACACATATATGTGTATATTCATAGTTTATATATATATATGTATATATATAAATATTCTCTATTTCTGTTATTTTGATAGGAACAATTTATAATTATGTGTTGTTTAAACTGTTTGAAAGTTGTTAATTATTACTCCTAGTAGTGAGTGGTCTTTCACAATCCTACCTTACATTTGTGTCGTGAAAGCCTTGCTTTCATATATCTTACGTACGGACAAGGCAACCACTCATAAAGTGTCCATAGCTTCTGAGTTCAGCTGACCTGCCCGGTTCCAACACACACACACACACACACACACACACACACACACACAAACACATCTGTACACTCAGACATACACACATATAATATCCCTACATCTGTACATCCTTAATAACCTAGAGAAAAAGCCTAACTTACCCTGGGAAGAGCTAGGGGGTACAGCTTCTCAGAGCTCGAGTAAACCATTTTAGTTGGATTGGCCCCAAATTGTTGCAGCGTGAATTGTCACTGATATCACAGAGCTCATTTATTAAGTTCCATCATTTTCCTAAGTACAGAGATGTGATCCTCATTTAAAGCAGTGATGGTCAGCCCATACTGTGAATTTGGCTCGTTTTGGAGAATGACTTCTAGCACCGGCCGCATTGCATGTTGAGCTCCATAGCAATGAGAATGTGACCCAAGAGGCAGTTTCCAAGTAAGCTTTCATGGAGTGATTGTGTTGGGGACCACATTTAGTTGTTTTGGAAAACAGATGGAAATTCTCAGGAAAGGAACCTACTAATAATGAACTCTATATGCCATCGCTGCATAAATATTGAAAAGTTTTTCATTCATTCTCTGCTTCAGCCAACATTCATTGAGCCCTGATTCTATGCCAGGTACTGAGCTGGGAGCTGATGAATAAGATACAATCACTGCCTAGGGAGGGAGCCATGTAGGGATCTGGGGGTTGTTGAGCTATGGAGGAGGGGTGCCTAGCTGCCTTAAGTGGGCCGTCACAGAAGGTATATGCAAAGGCACGTAGAGACAGAATGACTCATTTTTTGGACTGGACTGGTTCGGATTGGTCAGAGAACAGCTGTGGGGGGGGCGGGGAGTAGAGGAAAGATGAACTAGAAAAGTAGGCAAGAACTGCTGAGGAGTTTCGTGGCTGTATCCAAGGATGATGAAGAGCCATGAAAACATTTGAGGAAGAGAAAACGGTATTCAGTATGGAGAATGACTGGCAGGAAATCTTAGTAATATAGGTGGAAAAAAGCAGGGCAGTAAATAGGGGAGTAAAAGATCAAGGTGAGAGACTAGAGGAAATGGGTCAGGTACGACTTGCTGATTGGTTATGAGAATAGGAGGGAGAGTCTAGAGCTTCTAGTTTTTCTGGGTGGTGAGGCTATGGCACATCATAAATGCTCAGTAAATATTTGTTGACTAAATGAGTAAAATACAGGAGGAACATATATTTTTAAGTAAACTCTATCCCCGACATGGGGGCTCAAGCTCCCGACCCCAAGGTCAAGAGTCGCACACTCTATCGACCGAGCCAGCCAGGCACCCCAAGAAGAATATATTTTTAAGGAGTGAAATAATGAGTTTGATTTTGAAGGTGTTGAGTTTGAGGGCTCCTTTGATCATTGAGGCAGAAATGTCCACTAGGTGGTTGCGGTTGTGTCTTGGATGGTAGAAGAGAGAAATCAGGGCTGGGGATACGTACTTGGATATATAACAACATATAGATGGTAACAGAAACTCTGGGAATTGATGAGATCACCGGGAAATAGTGCATACACTCTTGTGGAGTTCAGAAGAAGCATAGTTGGGACTCATCAGCATATAGGCTCAAGTTGGAAGTCATGGGCGTGGATGATATTTTCCAGGCTTTTGCATGTGACACATCTTAAAATGCATTTTGCCAACATCTGGTGATTTAAAAAAACCTGCCAAAGACTTCGAGAATTCTCTTGATTAAGAGAAAATATGAGTGGATGTTGTCACGGTCCAAGATTTTGCAAATAAGATAATGCGCTACCAAACACACACACACACACACACACACACACACACACACACACACACACGGGTTGGGGGGAATGTAGAGACGTACATTTGAAGCAAGGGATTGGATTTCTATTATTTTTGATAACAGTAATTAATAATTTTTCATGCTATTTAAACTGTTCAAAAGTTAATTGTTCCACTTAGCGGTGGGTGGTCTTTCACAACCCTACCTTACATTTGTGTCGTGAAAGCCTCACTTTCATAGATCTTCCGTACGGACAAGGCGAGCACTCATAAAATGTCCGTAGCTTCTGAGCTCAGCTGACCTGCCCATTTCCAACATAGGGGCCCCTCTGGTGCCCCCCCCAGCTCCTACTGGGGAGCAGCTTCCCACTGGAGAATGAAAGCTGTAGCTTTTGGGAACTCTGGTCTCTCTTCCACTAGCTGGTCTCTGGAACATGTGGTTCCAAGCAAATACTAGGCATACTTGTGTAATTGGGCTGATCTTTTCTTAAGTGTCTATGGAGATGTAATGTGGTTTTTTTTGTTGTTTTTGTTGCGGGGGTGGGGGGAAAGGGTGGTAGAATCTTCTGTTTCTCTGGCATGAAGCGTATCTTTCATTTCCCTATTGTTCAAGAAGTTGCCTTCATCCGGCTTCTACTTCCATTCAATGTAAACGTGAGACCTCTTATTCTCCGGTAGATTTTTCGAGACCGCTTTCAGATGAATGGAATAGTATGGAAGGGTCCCGAGGGAGGAGCACAGAAACTGCCACTTACTGAGTGCCTGCTATGTGCCAGTTGCTTTGTATTTAATCTCTTTAATCCACATAGCAAAGCTGAAAGGGGGGTGGCGTCGTGTCCATTTTACAGATGAAGAGACTGAGGCTCGGAAAGGCTCACTTTCCCCGAGCCTGTGTGGTATGCAGAGCCAGGATTTGCATCCAGATGTGTCTCGCTCGATAGCTCGCGCTCTTGCCAGTATGCCCACTGGCTTCTGAGGGGAAGGAAGATGGGCTGGATAGAAAGGATTTGACTTAACGTCCCACACTCCTTTGACTTTGTAACGTTTTTCGCTCCAGGCTTCTCTCTTCCTCAGGCTGCTTCTGTCTCTGCTTGTTTGCCTTCTCCCTCCCACCCTTTCTTAGAAGGAAGCGCTCTAGTCGTGTTTGTCCTTTGCCCCTTCTGTTCTTTCTTTGCTCATTCCCACACCCATTCCCATGACTTCATTATCTTCGCTGTCCGAATGACTCCCGTCTCCCTCTCCAGCCTGACCTCTTCCTTGCTGTCCGGTTCAGGATCTGCCAGTCGCCCTGCCAAACATCTCTGTCCCGAAGTCCTGCCAGGGCTTCCCTTTCCACAGAGCCAAAAATCAGTCCATCATTTTCTCCTCCCGTCTGCACAAACCTGCCCCCCTCGAACATTCTGCATCTGCGGCGCTAGCAGCTCTGGGACCCAGACCTGAAATCACGCGGTCATCTTGGACTTCTCTTTGTCCACGTCTCACCCCTGAATTAAATGGCTAAGTCCTGTGAGCCTGCCTCCGTCATGTCTTTTGGGCTTACCTCCTTGGCCCGTGGGCCCTCTGTTTAGACATGACAAGCCGCCAACTCCTTACCTGAAAGGACCCTGTAGTTGTCTACCCCCGAGCCTTTGCTTACGGACCACCCACCCGACTGTCTGCCTTCCAGCGGTGCCTGCTCTAGTCCTAGCCATCTTCAAGGTGGCCGTCCCATGACGTCTCCTGCATGAGCCATGTCACAGTTCCCCATGCCTAGTTCACTTTGAACCCTGGTATCCCTGTACTTCTCCTATGGGCTTGGTTCTCTCTTGCTCTTCTAGTTATTTATGTACTTCGCTTTTTCTTCTTCCTAGAGGCTTGCTCCTTAGAGGGTGGGCCATGCACCAGGAGTGTCAGCACCACCCGAGAGCTTGCAAGAAATGCAGAATCTCAGGCCTCGTTCCAGACCTGCTGAATGAGACCCGTGTTTTTAAACAAGATCCTCAGTGGATCTGTACGCACGTTAAAGCTTGAGAAGGGCTGCTTCCAAGTGTAAGCTCCTTGAGGGCAAGGACCTTGCAGGACTCAGGGGGGGGCTTGCAATGTAACAACAGATCCACGGTCTTTTGATTTCTTCGTTTGTGCTGTGCTTGGCTCTTCATTCATTGATGTGGCCCCAGCAACCTATACACAAGAAGTGTATGGCAGGGGGAGGATGGGGGAGGAGAGAGAGAGATTCAGGGAGTGGGGGGGAGAAGGAGAAAAGTGTGTGGGGGGTTGTAGAATGAAGGGGCTGGATTGAGCCCTTATGGTAGCTAATAACTTTGTGACTAGTTTGGAAAACGATCTTTGCTCTCCCAGATAGTTAGAGCCTCTTGTCTACGCCTTGGCTTAGTTTAATGTGGCCAGAGGCAAGTATCTTTGGAGACCATTTTGCTCTTACCCTAGGGACCTAATGGTTTCCCACTTTTTTTTTTTACTGGCCTTCTGGGGTGTACCTTCTCTGGCCATCCCCAGAAGTCAGAGTGGGACTTTTGAAGCTATTGAGAGGGCCACGGAGGGAACTGTGCTCAGTGTTTCAAATAGTCCCTTCTGTTTTCAGAAACCGATTTTCTGCTTTGTTTTGAGACCTCAAAGTTTATTTCTGAAATAAAGGTTTATTTTCCCCCATGGAATTCTGAAGGTTTTATACAAGTGTTAATTTCTAGAACCTAAGTCATTTCTTGCCTTTGAAACTTCAGTGCTATGGGTCAATTTAATAATGTTGCCTGAAGGTTCTTTTGGCCTTCAAAAGCTGTCAGATTGCCTTTTCTTTGTTCTTTGGGGGAGTAAGGTTGCCTCATTCCCAAAGCTTGAAGGAGTTGGAACCAGCATTTAGTCAAGCATTCAGGCTTTCTCCGCCCCTCGGCAATATCCAGTTTTATTTTCAAGCTAGGTCCTAGTGGCAAAGAGATGTATCGCCGACTCACAATTCTGGGTGGAATTCTCCAAAAGCTCATCGCCATTTATTTCAGAGCAGAGTGACAAGAAGTAGCCCGAGTTACTAGGACACACGTAGCTAAGGGGAGCAGTGAGGGGCTCTGAGCACACCCACTGCTGCCCTTCTAGGGCTCAGAAAAGCTCCAAAGCTACCGAGGGCCCCCCCTTCATCGTCTGCTGGATTGCTCCTCACGTCTTCCTTTTCACCTTCCTGCTTCCTACCCTCACACTCTCTCAACTGGTTATAATTTAGAACAGAAGGTGTTTTATGGTTTGTTATATTTATTGAATGGTTTTGTGTTTCTTGTTCTCCAAAAAAATTGGCGGAGTGGAATGTTTTATATTTTCCTCTGTATTTGAGTTTTTAAGTTGTGTTTCCTTTTCCTATAGCTCCTGATTTCCTTTTCTCCTCTCTCTTCCCCCATCTTCTTCTGCCTCCTCCACATCCGCTCGCCCTCAGTGATTCTGGAGAGAAAACAGCCTTTCCGTTTCTGCCCGCATATTTGGTTTGGGTACCTGGTTACTTTTCCCAGGGATATTTCGAAATTCGATTCCTTAGTTCGTTTGGAAATGCGAGCTCTAAAATATGCACTGATGAATTTACATTCCACTTTCTAAGAACTCCGAGCATTTAAAAGGGTTTCTGTACAGATAGCACCAGGCTAAATATATCTGACTGGAGTATCTCAGATCATTGCTATGTAGTTTACATTCTCTCACTTTGTCATAATTCTCAATGAATGCAAATTGCATCTTTGTTCTTAGAAATCTCTTGTCTTCCACCGAACTGCCTTTCCTTTTTCTGAAGATCAGGGAGCCCCTTTGAAACACTGCTAATATGGGGTGGAATTGACACCTAGCTCGCAGGCTAACCAAATGTAGCTTGCTTTTCCCTGATGAAGTGATCACATTTCAGGACATTGTGTCACTTGCACGATTTTATTGTCCTAGGTTCAAATTTGACTTCAGGTTAAAGAACGTCTTCCAGTTGGACTATTCCTTGGTATTTTTTTTCTTCGTCTTTACACTTAGGGGGGATCTTTTGTTTGTCCTGTGTCTATTATCTCTTCCAAGCTTGGCCAAGGCTGTTAGGTTGTGCACCTACGTATAAATATTTAACAAGATAAGTTAGACAAAACGTGCTGGGAGATACTTCAGCCCTTCCACCCCCACCCCTGCCTCCGCCCCCGCTCCGTTTTTGTGTAGAGTCACAGATGGTTGCTTTATCTCAGATGTTTAGATTTGGAGGACATTCCTTTGCACTTTGCTTGATGGACACAATGAAATGGAAGCATTTGAGTCAATCTCGACTACCAAAATGGTAGCACCAAGGAACAGATAACATTAGTCTCCTCTTCCTATTTTTTTTCCAACTGGTTATCCAAACTCCCCAAAGCCAGAGAGTTTTAGGTATGAGATTGTGTGTTTTTAAAGAAAATATTTTGGATAAAGACTAATGTTCTCAAGTCAGGAATAACAATTAGTACCATTCATTAATCAGGGGCATGTTTTGACTTTGAGTCCTGGCTAGGAAATATAAACTGTGAAAGTCACACATATATATGAACCTCAGGCAAATTTATGACTTGTCAGCCTTTTAAGGTTAAATTCTTAACCCCAAATCGGGGCTGGCTTTATATGTGGAGTCCGGCACATTCCTCTGGGCCACTGAGCACCCCCCCCTCCCCAGCCCCAGCCCTTTGCTTAACAGCAGCTAATGGTCTAATGAGCAAGAAGGATTTCTGCCTCTTATCAGCTGCCTGAACAGCCACAGGAAGGCTGATGTACAGAGTACGGGTCAAAACCTGAGTTCTCGAACCAAAAAACTACAGGCACAGTTTAAAACTCTGGCTATGCGATATGTCTGTCGTTATCAATACCTATCAGTGAAGGAGCTGGACGCTCGAGTTCAAACAGATCACAACAGTTGCTAAAAGTCCGAACAGTCTAGGCAATTTCGCTAATAGTTCGTTCCTTCTTTGTTTAGTTCTTCCATAAATAGCCTCCATATAGGCTTCCATGAGCTTTTAGTTTGCGCCTGGAGGTTGTTACGGTCACTGGTGGTGGGGGGGGCGGGTTTGATTGTCAGATGGTGATGATGGAGGCAAGGATATTTATGTTTGGGCCCAGACTTTGAAAGCGGCTGCCAAATAAACGTAAATAGATATCTACTACTACTTTTATTTCTTTTTAAACTTTGGAATCAAAATGCACTCAACTTGCTGCGGAGTCAGAGAGAGCCTTGTGCCTCCTCATATTGTACTCAGACATTTTTGAGGAGAAAGAGTCCTTGCCTGTTTGTTGGAACCACTTGGAATCCAGGCTCAGACTCACATAGAATAACTATTTTAGGGTTTTCAGGGCCCATTATAGTGAAAGCCCCTTGACTTTCATCTTCTGCATTTGCATTTTTTTTCAGAGACAATAATTTAAACTTTTTTTTTTTTTTTTTTGCAGATTCCGTCCTGTTATTGAAAATCCTATTTACATAAACAGGCATTGTTGTGGCTTAGGGAAGAATGTGGGGTCCCATTCTTTAGCTCCTTGTATATCTTCGCTAAGGCTTGTCTAAATAGAAGTAATGACGCTTTAGTCTAAGCAGCTTTTCTCATTTAGGTAAGCAGAGTGGTTTGAAATTTCAGTTTACTAGATAATTGAGTCTCTTCTTAATTATTTCAGGCATGCAGGTTGCTCTCTTGATAGTAAAGACCCTAAAAATCTAGTAATCTCCTCAGGCATCCGTTTGGTAATAAAATCCTGTGCATTTTCAGGGGTTAATTTTCATGACAATTGTGCGTCCTCTCCCCACCCCCCCTTAAAGAAATCCTGCTATCTTTTAGGGCCTTGGTCTCCTCACGTCCGCAAGAGCACACTTAGAAATAGATGTCACGGTGTTGCTGGAATTACGAATCTCGAGGAAATTTAAATGTATTCACATTCATGCTCATTACACAACTTTCATTTAGAGTTTTTAATAGCCTTGTCATATTTCTGAGAAAATCATCCGCCTGACTTTGCCAGACTTGGTTTTCTGCCCTGAATGAAACACTGAAGATCAGCAAGACCGGAGCCTGACTATCCCCCTATTCGATCCTTTAAATAAATTAAAAAAAAAAAAAATTAAAAAGAAAATTAAAAAAAATAAAAGAAAGGAAAAAGAAAAAAAAGAAAGAAAATCTCCGAGGTCATCTGGGGCAGAGTGAGGTGGGAAAACCTTAAAAAAAAAAAAGCCCAGGCCGCCTTTCACATCTGCTAGTCATTCCCACTGGTGTGACTTCAATTCAGCGAGTTTTTATTGAGCACCTGTGGTGGGGGCGGTGCTAATAATTGTTAACATTTATTGAGCCAGGCGCTGTGCTAAGCCCTTTATGGGCGGCATCCCATTTAATCCTCCCCACAGCACTACCAGGTGGGCAGCATTACTGCCCCCATTTTACAGATGAGGAAACTGAGGCTTAGAGAGGTCCAGTGGCTTGGCCGAGGACAGATGTTTTTCTGAAGTGAATCACACTTAGTCTGGTTCCAGAGCCATATTCCTAATCACTACCCTTGGGGAGGGCTCAGTGTTTCTGGGAATTTCTCCTGAAACCAGTTCTGAGAACCCAGACTTCGTGAGATGCTGGGGATTCAAAGTCCAACACTCCACTCCCTCTGCTGAGACGGCTGAGGACCCGGCATGGGGGTGGGGTGGGGAGGGGGGCGTCTCCCGATCTGTGCAGGGGCAGAAGGAGGGCATGGCGGGGAGCCATGGCTTGAATCTGTGGGAATGCTGTGTCCTGAGTGAGTTCGGCAGCCTGGGGGGTCATGGGCGTTTGATTTTCCTGTTCAGTGAAGGTCATCATCTAGGAGTTGAGCTGCCTCAGTGATTTCACCAACCTGTTTCCATCACGGCCCCAGCTGACTGTAGCATCGGGGGCCTTGAACCCAGCACTGCTTAGACATGCATGGCCAGCACGGTTTGGGACCTAAGTGACTCCATAGTTCCTCTGTCACAATTTCTTTCTGATTGCACTTCTCCCTTAAAAAAAAAAAGAAAGAATAAATTAAATGAGGCAGATATTCCTGAACCAGACTGCTGTGGTTTTGAGAGGGGGCAGTTTTCTGAAGGTCTGAAGGCAGGTGGTATAAGACTGGCCACCCACGGGGAGACCCCGGACTCAGGTCTGGCTCGTGTGGCTCGATGCGGAGCCCTCCTGGCATTGCCTCTTGGAGCCCATGCTGGGCTCTGGAGAGCTCTGCATCTGCATCACCCATGGCTTGATGGAAGAATGGAGTGACTATTCACAATTTCTGAGTTTTTCAGTGAAATCATGGGAATGGAAGAGCAATCCCCAGATCACTTGTTTGCATAATCTATTTTTGTTTTCCATATCTCCCAAAGAAAGCAAGGAGGAAAACAGTCACCAGCGAGCATCACTGAAAATTCTTTTAGGTGTCGCTTGAGTAACTGAGAGTGTCCTCGATTTGGGGAGACGTTTGGTTCAGCATAGAGTGGATGCACCAACGTGTGTGTCTGCGAAAGAGAGAGAGAGAGAGAGAATATTCTTCAGCTTTCAATCTCAGCTTACCAAGAACTCGTGTCTCCAAGCTTCCTGTAGTTGCTCTGCAACGGTTTGCACTTTCTCCTTCATTAAATCTCTTCCGCGGAAAGGGGTTGCCACCAAGTCTAGACTTTCGTGACATGCAGGAGGAGGGCCAATTAGTGGGGATTTTGATTCCTATTACATGAGGGGTGGGGTGGGTGGAGGAGGAGGAAAATCTGCCCTTCCCAGTCCTTCAGATTCTCAAGTTCTAACACAACAGTGTGTTGAAGATGTATGAAATTACCAGAGCATTTACACAGCTATCCCCCAAGATGGCATAAATGCCACAGCACTAGAGCACGTCAGTGTAGACGCGCGGATCAGGTGAAGGGTAGGAAGAGGGACAAGAGTGACAGCGCAGCCTTCTCACTTGGGGATCAAGAGTGGGTGTTTGGTTTCCTTGTGGTTTGCCTTTTGCCCAGGTTGCTGTGTGTGTGTCGTACTAACAAGGCACCCACTCCCTTTTCCACAGGTTCCTCTCGTCGGGAAAGAGGAAAGATAAAATAGAGGGCACAGATTATTTACAGGGGCTGAGAATGTAATTACAAGGTGCAATGGCTTGAAACTGAAATTTAGGTTAGCTGTTAGAGCCAGGAGACGCATCTTAACAGGAAGGGCACTTGGGCGTTGGAGAGATTGGCTCGGGAGCAGGTTAAGCAGCATCTTCCCGAGTGCCCAAGATGAGGAGGGAGACGCCAGCCCAATTCCCGGTGGGCTGGAGGCCCAGGTGGGTCGGCGTCTTCCCTTGTTGCCTGGCTCTGTGACTACTTGCTAGGAGCTCGGAAACATTTCTTCGTGTATCTGAAATATGCCTGGTTTGTGAAGCATAAGAAAACAGAGGCAGTTGAGCAGTGAGAATGAGGTGTTTGGATTGGTCTGAGGACCCCTCACTTTTTTTTTTTAAAGATTTTATTTATTTCAGAGAGAGAGAGTAAGCGAGCGCATAAGGCGGTGAGGGGCAGAGGGAGAAGGAGACAGAGAATCCCATGCAGGCTCCACACCCCAGCTCAGAGCCCAGGGCGGGGCTTGATCTCACGACCCTGAGATCATGACCTGAGCCAAAATCAAGAGTCAGGCGCTTAACCAACTGAGCCACGGTCTGAGCACCCTCTTACCAGATTTTCTGAAATACGGGCCAAGGACGGAGGCAATATTAGGATTTTTTGCTTCTTATTAACACGGGACTGTTGCTCAAGTTACATCTGGGCTCTGTCAGTAGGACTTTCTGAGGGCTGACCCTAGATAAAATTTGGCTTGAGTCTCTTTTATCTTTTTAAAAATCTTTCCTTTTTGACATTTTCCCATCGCCCCCATCCGGGTGTTTTGGGTTGCCTGCCCACTCCCTTCTTTCCTGTGCTGGATGAAAATTCCAAGTAAACTCTTCAGCCTTGAGGTAATAAGGACGTCACTTCAGGGGTGTTGCACTTTAAGACAAAAATCTGAGGAAATTGGGGCTCCTGGGTGGCTCAGTAGGTTAAGCCTCTGCCTTCGGCTCAGGTCATGGTCTCGGGGTCCTGGAATCGAGCCCCGCGTTGGGCTCTCTGCTCGGCGGGGAGCCTGCTTCTTCCTCTCTCTCTGCCTGCCTCTCTGCCTACTTGTGATCTCTCTCTCTCTCTCTGTCAAATAAATACAAATCTTAAAAAAAAAAACAAAAACCTGAGGAAATTGGCTAACCAGAGTACTAACTCCTCTGTGAGGAAACATTTTGATACTGCTAGGCAGATACTTGTAGGTGGGGTAGAGGGAGAGAGTGGGGCTGTTAGCTTCCCAGGGCTGCCGTACCAAATTGCCTCAGATTTGGTGGCTTCAAACAACTGAAATGTATTCTGTCACAGTTCTGGAGGCCAGAAGTTCAAAATCAAGGTGTCAGCAGGGCCGTGCTCCCTCCCGGGCTCTAGGGGAGGATCCTTCCTTGCCTCTTCCGGCTTCTGATGGCTCCAGGCCTGTCTTGTCCTGTGGGCTGTGTCCCTCCAGCATCTGCCTCTACCTTCACACGGCCTCCTCTTCTCCGTGTCTCCCGTCTGTGTGTCTCTTGTAAGGACATTTGTCATCGAATTTAGGGCCCTCCTGATTAATCCAGGATGAGTATGCGTTCATTCATCCTGAGTACTCGTTCATTCATCCAACAAGCATTTGTGGAGTTTGTGCCATATACCCGGGCCTGTGCCCTGTCCAGGAATACAAGGATGGCCAAGATACAGTTCCTGCCTCCAGAGACGTGCACTTTAATAGTTGGAATATGAAGAGTATACCGATGGCTATAACACCTAGATTGCAAAATGCGGTATTAGAGGTCCAAAGTGTGCTGCGAATTCTGAGTTGAGGGCTCTTGGGGATTATTTGGTGGGGAGGGTAGCTGGGGTAGGGAAGACAAACGTGATGAAAGAGACACTTTTATGGGCGAGAAGGTTTGAAGAGCTGAAGCTTGGGGAAGGGCACTCCAGGGACAGGAATAGCATGAGCGAAACAGGGAGGCCAGAAATGGAGCCGTGTGTTTGGGACACGTGAAATAAGTTTAATTTAATCCCCAGAACCATGTCGAGAGGTAAGTGATCTTGTCCCCATTTTACAGATAAGGAAACGGAGGCTCAGAGAGGAAGTAACTTGCCTATTATCAAACCGCTATTAAGTGGGGTTCGCACCCCCCTGGTCTGCCTGGTTTCGCAGGTCCTCCCTTTGCCACCGTGTACCATCCCATGAGGAAGCTCCCCGCCATTAGTTGGCCTCTGGGCAAAGGGCCATGTAGAAGGGAATGTGGTTATTACGCGGAGTGGAGCTCTGTGAGCCCGAGTCCTTGGCCTTGGCCCCATATCCATGTTCATGTAGAGCCAAGTGCTACTGACAGAGCCTTCCTAGAAAGGCAGAAGCAAATCCTTTGCTTTTTTTTGGTGTCCTCCCAATGCCCAGTCTAGAATGGGCTCAGTGACTAGTGATCGACCTACAGTTGGGGAACATAGACCGTCAGCTCTGAAATTACCTTAGCTAGGCCTGGATATGAGAAGGTATTTGGGTAAGTCACACAGCTGATTTGGTAGCAGAGCAGGTAAGAACACTTTACTCTTGGTAGGGAAGGGCTCTTCCTCTGCCCCCGGCGTGATTTCATACACAGGGAAAGGGGCCTAGCGCTCCGATTGAGCCTAGGGTGTTGAAATTCTCAGCTGTACTTCAGGTCTGCATATTTGAAGATTGTATCTGAAAAATAAAAATTATACATCTCCTGAAAGATGGGATCTCAGCTACTTATCTGAGCAGAATAACAATTAGTGAAAGAGTGACTCAGGGAGACAGGGAAATTGCCTTAGTTTGGTCCCTCTGGCAAAATTCTAAACTGAAAGATTTTTTTATCCCAACTGGCATTGTTCTTCAACCCAATTTTGTTTTTATTAGGAGTTTTCTCTGTGTCTAAAGAATGTGTATGTGTGTGTGTGTGTGTGTGTGAGAGAGAGAGAGACAGAGAGAGAGAGAGATCTTTCTGTTGGGCTCTGAGGACTCTTCCTTCATTTTCCCTGGAATATCACTCTTCTAAAAGTTGCTGTAGTAGTATCAGTTAATCTGATCTAGTTCCTTTAAAACTGAACTCTCTTGAGGTTCTGGCATTGGTTCCAAGTCAAAGGGGGAGGGCATCAAGCCCAAACCTCAGCGGGCCCCTTGAGATATGATGATGAGTCAGTTAGGGGTCTTTGCGTCAAGGAACTTAAATCTGGTGGCGATAAGCCATGCAGATGTAACTGTGATGCAAGTTAGATTGAGGAGTGTCTTCATAAAGGATGCAGAGTGCTGTGGGAATTCAAGGGACAGAAAGTTTGTGGAGTACGTCCCTTTCTGCTCCCATAAACACTTGTTTCTGTGAGAATCCAGTCCAAAGATAAGTAGGAGCCCATTATACCTCAGTAAAGCTGGGAAAAAAATTGTAAAGATAACAAACAAAAAAGAACTGAAGATACGTGGAAGTCCTCTTGTAGCAGGACTCCCAGAGCTCTTCTGTGCCCCAGCCACTCTCCACAGCTCACTCTTCCCTGTAGCCTTACCAGGTTTCTTGGCCGTGCCTGGCCATGCCACTCACTTTCACACCCCTGTGCCCCTGCTCCCTTTTCTTTCTCCTCTCCTCTCGTCTCCTTCTTTCTTTCTGAGAGAGAGTGTGCGAGGTGGGGGGCAGTGCATTTGGAGGGGCAGAGGGAGAGAGAATCCTAAGCAGACTCCCTAGTGAGCACAGAGCCTGATGCAGGGACTAGATCTCATGACCCGGAGATAGTGGCCTGAACTGAAATCAAGAGTCAGACGCTTAACTGACTGAGCCACCCAGGCGCCCCCTTGCTCCATTTTCTTGAAGGATTTTTAAGAAGGAGAATGATGTGATCAGATATGTCCTTTAGCAGTATCTCTCTGGAGCTCGGGGGGAGGAGAACCCGGTAGAGGTAGGAAGACCAGTGTGGAGGCTTTTAGAGCTGTCCAAGTGAAAAGAGGCGGGGTGATGAGGGACATTTACAAAGTAGAACCAGTGGGATTTAGTGGCATTTAGCTACAGGGGATGAGGGTGAGTAAGGTGTCTAGAATGACCTAGAGGTTTCTAGTTAGTCTGGAAGTCCATCTCCTGGACAGGGACTGTGTCCTGTTCTTTATTGTACTCCTCGGGTTGGGCATAGGCCTTGGCCCAAAGCAGGCATTCAGTAAATGTTGGATGAATGAATCATTCGCCACTTTGGCAGGCTGAGTGTAATCCGTGAATTTGTATTCCCAGAGCAAATGTTGACTGCTGGTTGGGACTGGGGTCCAGAAAGAACCCGTTTGTGGGGGAGCGTAGCGGTCTAGGGATTCAACCTTTACCGGGCATGAAATGATACGCAGTTAATTGACAGTTGGCAGTGGAGATAAAGGTAATTCATTCTTTAATTCTCAGGCTTAGAGCATGGCTTATCTCCAGGGTTGCTTCAAACTCCCAATACTCCAGTGTGGTAGTGACACTTTGGCCTGCCTTTTACAGAGGCAGAGTCTGTGGTGGCCCCAGGCATGATCTTTGATTTAAAGTCTGAGCTCGTGATACCCAGGTGCGCCCTCTGCAAGGTCATGTTCTTTCAGGCTAAATAACAGAAGGGTAACCTTCAGCTGGGTTCCCTAAGATGATTTCTTCCACCGGCAATCATCACTTTCCCCAACGGTTCCGAATGCAGTCATTTCTTTCATCTGTATTCCTATCTTGATTAGTGAGAAATTAATGAGCGTGTAAGATTTGATTTAGATAATGATTAATTAGGGGAAAAGGCACCGTTCTAATAGCAAGTCACTATTATATGCTAAGGAAATTAGTTAATATTTTTGGATGGCTAATTGACTTGTCCTCCGTTTAAAAAAATATCTTTTAAAAGTGCCTGATATGTTTTTTTGGTTCATTAGTAGAGCAACCTGCACTTAATCCTTTGGATAATTTTAATAGGCATTTATTACTTTCCCTACAAGTCACGAAGCAACCAGTTTGGGATATCATTCATTCTTCTGCTTAATATTACTTTAATGATGATATTACATCATTTTTTTTAGCATAATGTACCTTTGTTAGCCAAAAAAAATAATCTGCCATTCACAAAGCGGACCTTGGCAATGAAATGTGTCAAATCATCATATTCATATATATATATATGGAAAAGATTTCAATTTTCATTGTTACTGAGCCCTGACGATTCCTCCTCTTCTGTTGCTGTTGGAATATGTTTTATCTGCTCTTAGGAAAGTATAAGGAGCAAGGTCTACATTAATATTTCTTCTGTTCTTTATTGTGTTTTTTAATGGGATTTTTGACAATTTATAGTCATTAGTAAAATTGCAGTTGAGTAAAATAACCAACGTATAGAACACAATAAAGGTAATTAGAAAACTGGCAGGCTGGAAGTGACCTTGAGGGGTTATTTAGTCCATTCCCAATTTCAGGCTGTAAGACTCATCTGCCTACGTAGCTCTCCTCCTCGCATTATGCTTTTGTTCGAGAACCAACAGTGGGCTTTTACTGCCTAGGGGGCCAAGCCCACAGGTTTCTGTCCGTGCTCCCGTTCTGCCCTGAGAAGCTAGCTGTGCCCCAGATTCCAGCTTCTCTCCAGGCAGGTTAGTCTTGCCCTAGTACGCTGCTGCTGCTAAACCCATCGTACCCCTTGGCCTCTCCAAATCCTTCCCATTAGCTCCAGCCCCACCTCCCCTGGAAGTCTCGTTTGGCCCCCAGAGCCTCTGGTGAGCACTCATTTACCTGGCAAATGTTGTCCATAGGACATATTTTAAAAATCACCTTGATTGAGATAATTGACAGACGATAAAATATACCCATGTTGAGTGAAAAATTTAATGTTTTTACAAATGTATACACCTGCGTCACCCCTACCCCCGAGGAAAACAGAGACTCTTTCCATCACCTCGGAAAAGATACTGCGTATTTTGTCACCTGACCATATACCAACTTTTACTGTTCTCTAGCTATTCTTGTGTGAAAGTCTGGTCTCTTCATGTGAGCTTTGTATTTATTTTAATGTTACTTAACCTGTATTGTGCCAAGAAGGCTAAGAGCTTTACCCGCATCTTCTCATTCAACCCTTGTAATGACTCTGTAAGGTAAGTGTTATTGATAATCTCTTTTTAGAGATAGGGACAGAAAGGCATGTGGAATTTCAAAGACCTACCCTTGCTTGCACAGCTAGCCAGCGGTGGGGTAGGACTACATTATAAGCAACTTGACAAGGGGGCCACACTGCGTTTGCTCTTTCCCTGCGCATGGTGCCTGCCACGATGCTGAGCTTCAGGCCATTAATACTTGCTGATTTGGAATAAAATCCAATAGAACAGATGTATTTAGACAGACCCACAGCACATTGTTCGCTGTCCTCTTCCAATTAGGGGCAAGGCTCGGGCTTGGAATGGGGTCTCTGGGTGAGTGTGTGAGCCTATGACTGCAAGTTCTTGAATGCAGCCAAAAAAGAGCAAGAACTGGGCCCAAAGAATGGAGGTCAGGAAAGCAAGGCCATGGGTAGCCAAGGCTAAGACGTCCCCTGACACAAGAGTACACATCAGGAAAGAGGCTGCTGTGGTCTCCCTGTGGCCTAGCCTCTGGGAGGGGAAGCGACTGGTGAGGGTGCCCAGCTTGGGTCCACGTGGCAAGAATCCTCGAGAGGAAAGCTGCCGTAACGCAAATATCCCTTTTCAGTTGTCGGACCCAGAATCGGACCCAGAGTGCCAGGAAGACCTTGCCTCAAAATAATTCAAAATAAATTACTTTATAGTTCCTTCAAGTGAAACATCTAGTTGTGTATCTTCAAGATGTTTGGAAATTGATTTTTGTGGTATTTAAAAATATTTTTCCAAGATCAAAGTTAAGTGCACAGATGTAAAATTTTCAGGGTCATCTGTCTCCTCTCCCTCGTTTTAGATCAGAGAGACACAAAGTTTTTTTTTACCAGTGTTCTCAATCTGCGGCCCTCATTAATTCAACACTATATGCACAGGGCTGAATGGGATCGACAGGGCATCCCAAGGAGATGGGTGTCATTCTCTGCTCTTCAGGAATGGAAAATCTAGGAGAGGAGATTATAGTATGAAGGTACTTTTTAATCCTCCAAAATAAATGGGAACTAGCAGCCCTGTAATGACTTCAGTTAAATTCTTTTTTTTTTTTTTTTTTTTTTTAGCATCTGGGAATGGAAAGTTATTAAGCTCCAAAGACTTGAACCTTTCTGGCTCATTTGAATAGTCAATTGTTGAGCCTTCTCCTCATCTCCATCCCAGGCTATATTGCTTGTCTCTATTCCCATTTCCCAGCCGAATTCCATTTTTATAGAAAAAAATATGAGCACCTCTCTGATGAGTGTGGTCGATTACTTTTCCTTTCCATCTAATAAAGGAGTTATTTCCCCTTAACCTTTTGTTCCTGACATTCTTACAGAATGCTTTGCTGTTTATTGTGTCTTTTGTAGGTTGCATCTGAGTTCTTGAATTGCCCTTTCTGCTTTCATTCATACAATTATGTACCAGTTCTTGGTGCACCTCCTTCGTCCTTTGCCCTTGGTTACTTTTTATTCATCCCACTTGAGATTTGGTTTCCAGAGTAATTCTTTGTTTCGTTGATGAGGATTCCTCTCTAAATTCTTTCTCTACTTCTTTTGGTTCTGCTTTGTTTCTTTTATGCCTCTGTTCCTGCACTGAAATGGTTCTATTTCATTATTGTCATTTCATTTAGGCATGTCTAGCTCTCCTGGCCCACTTTGTTCCTCATGTTCTCTTGTGCTGGCCTGTGAGTTATATGAAATGTACTTAAAATGTTTTTCCCTTTGGCGTATATTTCTCTCCTTCCTGGCTTGGAAATTCTGAAATCGTGTCAGCTTATAGATGTTTTTATTTCCTCAAATACCTAGCTAACTCTTAGCCCCCAGATCAGTTGTCCTGGTTTATTGATTGATCGGTAGCGTTAACTGGGAGGGAAGGTAGATGTTACTATATGTACATTTCTTATATCTGGATACAACCTGCGTCTTTCCTCATGATGGCTGACATCTTTTCCCCCAAATTCTCACTTAATGTTTTGTTCCTTTCAAGAGGTTTGGCTCAACGAATTCTTGAGGCAGTGGGACTTTTTACAATGATAAGACTTGACCAACCCAGGGAAAGGGCCACACTATGTAAGCTCTTAAGTTACTTTATGAGTTATCCTATCAAAGGCAAAGCAAACTGGTGTTATGGTGATTCAAAGAGGCAGTCCCGGATTTCTGCAGGTACACTGAGTGGTGATTTGTTACCTTGTGAGACCTACCAACTCATAGCACTTCACGGAGGAAAGATCTGAACCCCATTATTTTATGATTCCCGCTAGCTAGAGCTGGAGCACTATCAGAGCCATGCTGCCGAATAAAGCCTACCGTTCCTGAAACTTGGAAGTCCTCACCAACGGCAATTGAGAAACACAAAGGATTTTATTTATAACATTGAGTTTTATGAATGTATTCAAATACAGATATTTTAAACACACATGACTTGGGCATCAGTTTATCAAGAAAGTACATAAAACATTGCCAAATGGACAGGAACTTGGTACATGGCAAGTCTCTTCTCTATAGGATTTTCCTATCTACACGTGTGTCCCAACCAACCTTGTTTAAATCTAGATTAGCCACTCTTCCCGAAGGGGACTCTTTCCCATCACAGTCCAGTAAACCACAGCAGTTTCTGCTCCTAGAATAGCATTACATTTTGTAACCTCCTGTAGAAAGAACACAGTGAGCTAGAACTAGCTCTGTTTTCTTTTTTCAGAAGATAATCATAAAGCCTTTAAGCTTAGACCGTATTTAATATCAGTTTAAGGCTTGTCTCTGAGATTGACATTTATAGGAGATAAATCTGAACCCTGTGTCTCCAGACCCCAAATTGTATTTTGACACATTAAATATCACCTTTCCATCCAGCGCTATAAATCGCGATGCTGGATTTGGTTTGGTGATATGTATTCCCTGTGCTCTCCGTTGACTGTTCTTGTCGGCTCCCTTGAGGAAGGGGAAGGGGAGAGCCCAAAGTCCGTACCCCAGACTCCCAACAGTGATGTCACGTGAGGCAGCATTTGATGAATTTCATTCCTAAATTAAGAAAATAAAACTTGGACACATACATTAAGGTCATGATTAACTGGAATTCCTAGGGAAATAAGATGTAATAAAAAGAAAGTTTCTGGTCACTTAGGACTAACTAGTCTCTTACCTCATACTCCCCCACCCCCCATTTTAAAAAAAATCTCAGTTGTTACAAAGCTGTCTAAAATGTCTGTGTATGCTTTCCTTCAGTAAGATTTGATGATTTTTACAGGACCTTACCTTGCCAAAGACCTCACAGGACTTTGGGAGAGTCTTCCCTCTACCCCATATACATGTTTTGTCATCCTGGCTAACTATGTTGCTTTATTGCACTCATTTCCTATGCCTTAGGTATTTATCTTTGTCAACCCCTTTAGACAGTGAGGTCTTTGGGCTCAGGACCACGTCTCTCCTGTTCGAAGTGGTACCTCCACCATGTAGCACAGTGCTTGGCACACAGAAGATGAGTCCCACTGAGTCCTCTGAGAAGCAGACGCCAGTAGGGCCCTACATGTATAAAGGGCTTCTCAGGGAAAACCTCTGTGAAGGAAAATGAGCAGGGAGCTGAAGGATGCTGGAAGAACCCTCACACTGCAGTGCAGTTCTGACCCTGTGGAGGAGGGAGGGAAAGAAGGAAGGGAGAGTAGGAAGAATCTTTGACTGCAGTACAGTTTTAAGAAAGTTTTGTCAAGGTCAATGGGGAGTCCTTGAGCCCAAAGCCCTATCAGCTGAGTCCCGTGCTCCCAGAACTTAAAGCATCTTTGCTACATCCTGTCATCGGCTGGGGCACCTTGGATGGTGGCCCGGGTACAACATGGAGGTGGGTTCAGAGCACAGCAGCTGGGACCCCTCGTCAGTTACACGCAGCGCGGTAGGAGGTCTGAGATGCGCATGCTCGTGGCCACTGCAGAAGGATCTTGACAAATGCTGGTTGGAGGGAGAGTCTGAGATGGCGGGAATTGCAGAAGAGGAGGGAGATTGGACTTAATAATCTCTGAACCCTAATATTTGCTAGGATTGATACAAAATCAGGGGACTCCCCCTCATTTCCTTCATCTCTCCTCAGATGTTACCTTATGAAAGAAGCCTTCTCTGATGACCCTATATGAATAGAATTGTTACTGCCACCACCACCTACCCTACCTTCCTGACTTTGGTTTTTAAACATTAAAAAAAAATTAACAGCTTTATTGAGGTGCAATTAACATTCAATGAAGTACATATTTTAAGGGTATAATTTGATAATTTTGACACATGTGTATAGCCATGAGACAATCACTACAACCAAAATTATGAGTATACCCACCGCTCTGCCAAATTTCCTCACTCTGGCCCCGTCCCTGCCCTGTGTCCCCTCCCCAACAACCACTGAACTGCTTTCTGTCACTATAGGTTACATTTCATTTGGTAGGAGCGCCTGGGCGGCTCAGTGGGTTAAAGCCTCTGCCTTTGGCTCAGGTCATGATCTCAGGGTCCTGGGATCGAGCCCCGCATCGGGCTCTCTGCTTGACGGGGAGCCTGCTTCACTTCCTTTCTGCCTGCCTCTCTGCCTACTTGTGATCTCTCTCTCTCTGTCAAATAAATAAATAAAATCTTAAAAAAAATAAATTTCATTTGGTAGACTTTTGTATAAATGGAACTGTAGAGTATGTAGGTTTTTTTGATGTGGCTTCTGTGGCTTAGCATAATGTTTTTGGGGGCTTGTCCCCGTGGTAGCATGAATCGATAGTTTATTCCTTTGTATGGCTGAGTCGTAATCCACTGTATGTATATACCATGGTTTGTTTTCTCGTCCTTCCTTAGTTCTATTTTCTCTGTAGTACTTATCACTACTTGACTATGCATGTGTGTGTGTGTATAGTTTGTTATATATATAAAATGAGTAGTTTGTTATATACACACACACCATATATATACACAAACTATACATATACACAATATATATACAAACTATATATGCGTGTCTGTATATATCTATTATATCCAGAGTGCTTGGCATGTGGTAGATGCCCAATAAAATATTTGTTGAATGACTTTCATCTACGCCCCTGGCTTCAATTTTCATTCATATGCTGTGAAGACTTCCACCGGTGCAGAAATGCCTTGTGTCCCCAGTGAAGAGCTGAGAATGACAAAGGTTTCATCATTGGGAAACTTGGCAGATGATCATTATTAACTGAGATATAGAACACAAGAGATGGAACTGTGTGTGTGTGAGATACATTGAGATCAGTTTGGAGTGTCCTGAATTTGAGATGCCCACGGAGTGGCTGCAGATATGAAGTTTTCGAGCTCAGAAGAGAAGTGAGGGGTGGGTTAGGGAGTTCAGCAGTCACATGGTATAGATGAGATCATGGGTGGGGGGAGATGTAGAACGCCTGGAAGGTCAATGACGTTAAAGTGACAGGCAGAAGAGGAGGAAGCACGGAAAGGCAGATAAGAGTGGCCATAGCAGTAGGCGCGCGCATGCACGCGCGGGTGTGTGTGTGTGGGTGGCGGGGGTAGGTTCACTATAACAAGGGAGGAGGAGAGCCTTTTAAGAAGGAGAGACTGGTCAACCGTGAGGGATGCTGCAAAAGGTCACATTGGATGAGGACTGAGAAGAGGTTCTGATTCCCTAATTTTGGAATAAGTGAGGAGATTCTTAATTTGACAACTTTTTATGGAGCTGCAGAAATAAAAAGGTACCGTGGTGCATCATAAGCGAGGTGCAAGGAGGAAGCTCAGGAGTTCAGAGGTTGGCATTTGAATAGCGCTAGAATGTTGTAAAGGATTTTGGTGATTGTCTGAATGTTGATATTGTCCTCTGGATGTTTCCTCTGTGAATATTACCCCAGACCTTTGGTTAACAACAAGAGCAAAGCTTCAATAATCATTTATCCCAAAAAGCCACACCGGGTTAGCAGACATACATTTCATTAGGAAATCATAACTGGAATTTTGAAAATTGCCTCTTGGTTGTGCTCTCTTTCATAAATTATAATCAAGAAAAATAAATTGCAGGAGTGAAGATTAATCTTTTAACGGACAAATTAAATATCGGTGTTCAATGACGTCTACTTGGTGCTATAAATTAGTTTGTGCAGAATTTATGAGTCAAACCTAGGCAATTAATTCTAATGGTTATTCAAAAAGAATCAGTCATAAAGATAATTGGGAGAAAGCAGGGATTCGTTAAGATAAACACTAATTTTGAATAATCAAGATTTTACTGTATTTTTTTAAAAAATGCATCGTCTTGCCTTGTTCACTTTGTGTGTGTGTGTATGTGTGTGTGGTGACATTCTGCTTACTGAAACATGAAACACTCGTTTGTTTCAGGATCAGATCTGCAAGTATGTCTCCCCAAGGGTCCAACGTGCTGCTCCAGAAAGATGGAAGAAAAATACCAACTGACCGCACGCTTGAACATGGAACAGCTGCTTCAGTCTGCAAGTATGGAGCTCAAGTTCTTGATCATCCAGAACGCCGCAGTTTTCCAAGGTGAGTGCTGGGGATCATTTTAGACGTGCGCCCCACGGCATCATTCTCTGGGCGCCGGGCTTTCAGATGCTGAGTCTAATTTATAAATGACCATGCCAGCGTTAATACTTGACAGAGAAACCTCCCAGTGAGAGATTCTGTTTCGGGAAAAACACAGTTTTTAGAGACACAGTGTTTCACTCTTTGGAGAGGCGGGCATTGTCCAAAGTCATTGTCCAAGGACCTTCTGTTTACCTGTGCGCGCAGGCTGCAAATCCCTCCAGAAAGGGTAAATGATACCTTCTCTCAACAAGCCCTGAGGACCAGTTTGAAAAAAAACAAAAGAGATTACTTAAATACCAGTTTTCTCCAGGCGTGGGTTAGATGCTTGTGGAACACTCCTGAACTCCTTCTGGCCACGGGGACCATTTCCAGAGAGATCGGGAGCTTGGCTCAAAGGCCCTATGTTTTCTCATTTGCGTGAGTGGACCACCTTTCTTTGTGAGTCTCCGTCCTAA
Organism: Potos flavus; assembly: GCA_028534135.1. NCBI lineage: Eukaryota > Metazoa > Chordata > Mammalia > Carnivora > Procyonidae > Potos > Potos flavus. The sequence continues at coordinate 15,150,326 of CM052901.1, forward strand.
CTACACCTGTGTGTGACTGTGAAAGGACCTGTCGTGGCATTGCCAGAATGGGTCAAAAATTCTGTTTCACCTCGCTGACTGGTAGGGCCAACCCAGCAAGGACCCAGCTAGGAATGACGATGATAATGTGTGCTCTGTGTATTCGTTCCTTTAATCTTCACAATAACCCTATGAAGTAGGTCTTATTATCAGCATCCCCATTTTTTTTTCAAGATTTTATCTATTTATTTGACAGAGAGAAAGAGATCACAAGTAGGCAGAGAGGCAGGCAGAGAGAGAGGGGGAAGCAGGCTCCCCGCTGAGCAGAGAGCCCGATGCGGGGCTCGATCCCAGGACCCTGAGATCATGACCTGAGCTGAAGGCAGAGGCTTTAACCCACTGAGCCACCCAGGTGCCCCTCAGCATCCCCATTTAATGGATGAAAAGCCGAGGCACAGAATGGTTAAGTAACTTGCCTGAGGCCACACGACTAATTAATGGGAAAAGCAGGATTTGAACCCGGGTGGCCTGGCTCTTAGAGCCTATGTTTTTAACTACTTTGTATACTGCCTCCTGAGGGGAAATTAACTACAGATATTGGGGCTTGCTTCTGTCTTCCCTGAGGCACAGGACAGCAGCTCCCTTTTTCTTGCTCTACAGAGAATTGGGGGTCAGACAGAAAAATAACTCTTCTGATGACCTGACCTTCCAAATTTGTAGGTTTATGGCACCTTGATGAGGATCAACCTCTTTGAATTGTATGATAGGTTGATTATAGCTTATTTTGTGTATTACAAGGGAAATCTTAGAATTAGCTAAGACAATGATTCAAATTAGCTAATAAAGCCTGCATTCATAATAGTTCCCTGGGTCAAAGCCTCAGGGGATGTCGGGTTGATTATATGAAGTATCGAAGTGTGAGGTATTCGTTCACTTATTTATGCGGTCAGACTCTTGTGAAGAGTTTGTTGAGACTAGCAATTTGGCGATCGAATGAATAATTTAAGCTGGTTTTAAAAATACATGTGCCATTCATGTACTTCTTAGATTGGTTTTGGAGCTGATCTGCTGGCCAAGAGCTGAATCCGACTCTTTGGGGGTGTCCAGGTGCTCTTCAGAATGGAGTCTTTGTGGTTGGTTTCCTTCGCAGAATATCCAGGCCCACCAGTGTTCCCTGACAGCTGTGGGCCGGCTGGAGGTGGGTGGGAGAGCGAGCTTGCTGGTGGTCCGCCATGCGGAGTAGCGAACATGGCTGCCCTCTGAGGGCCTTGCGTGTCAGCCCTCCAGTCTGTGCCCAATCCTGCGTCTTGCATATTGTGTTTTCTGGGCCTGGAGCAGCACAAGACGAGGAGAGAAAGGAAGTTCTGACCAGATTTTGATTGGCTTAGCATGGAGGTTGGACACTAGTCATGTGAACAAAGGCTGGAAAGGGGGGAGGATAGGACCTACCAGTTGTATCTTTTCTCTCTCTCTTTTTCTCTCACACACACACACACACACACAAATATGTATTATTTCTCCCAATTGTGAACATAGGCAAGAGGACAAGTCTGGCAAAGGAACATGGAGACCTCAGTGATGTCTGAACTCGCGGCTCATGCCTTCTACATCATCACCATACGGACTCAATTCTTTCTCTTGTTTCATTCCCTTATTCTTTCCTTGCTTCGCATTTAGAACAAATAAACCCCATAAGAAAAAAGAAACCATGGTCCCAGACCTCAAGGCAATTATGCCATGTTTGTAGAAACATCACCCCTGAATTCTTTCTGTAACAAACACTGGGAGGGAAAAGACTAAAATCAGGGACCACTGCAAGTTGATGTATTATCGATTGCTAAGAAAAAGAGAGGAGCCACTTTTTTTCCCCTTATAATCACTTATTATTCTGACGAGCTGAAATTGAGAGGGCACAGTTGTTTCTTCCGTAAAATACTCTCCCTCCCCAAGATTCTGGTAGACCAAATCATTGCTCCAATAATTCACTCCTATGTAATTTGATGCAAGCTGTTTTCTCCACCACATGAAGTTGAAGAAAGCTCATCTTGATATTGGCCTAGATCCACAATCTCTTTAGGTTTCCCTCGGTCGTCCACACTGGGGGTATTTAAGCAGTGAATGCTTTCTGCAAGTATGCGCACAGTTCCACGAGCAATCCTTACTGCCTCGATTTGGATTTTATGTCTTCGTTTGCAAGAAGCCTTTGCCCTCATAAATGAGCCTGGGGCCCTTCGCTACAGTGGTTGGAGTGCTCTCTCGCTAATGTTGTTTTGATAATGATTGAAGCATTAAAAAAAAAAAGTTGTTCTTTATTTTCAATCTTTGCATTGCCTCGTTTCCTAAATTTAATTTACTTGGATGTGCTTAGTAAAATGGGGCAGCACAATCGTTTTTTGTTTCTGCTTAATTAATTCTTTTTGAAAAACTCCACTAAAAGATTTTTGTCTCTTTTTCTTCTCCCCTACCTCATAATAATTATGATGATAATACTACTAATGGCAATTTATTAAGTGCCTACTATATGATGCTTACTTTTACATAATTCTCCTGTTGGATTTTCCCAGCAGCTCTCCGAGGTTCCTACTGTAATTATCTCCACTTTACAGATGAGGAAACTCACTGATGTCCCGGCTTCTTCCTGGTCATCGTGTGACATGGTCTTCCTAATTAATGTTTCATCCTCTCTCCACCCCCTCTACACCTTCAAGCCTGGAGCTTTGTTTTCCTTGCAGAATGTCATTCTAACTGTCAAATGTGTCCTATCGGGGTATTTGGGGGGATATGGCTAGGAATTTTTTCTGTATTTTAGATGATTCCAGTCTTCCCCAAGGTACCACTGACTTTGAGGGAGAACACACTTCAGCTTTTCTGGAAGTTGCCTAACCCGCAACTTGAACTGGCTTCTTCAGAGGGGAGAACTCGAGTGGTTAAGCAGAAGGCATCCCTGAGCTCCTGAATGCTATCGAGCTCCTGCTCAGGTAGTTGGAAAGTTCTCGGGCCCTCGCTCAGTACCCCCTACTGTCCCACATTTATGCGTGGTCTTTTTACAGGCTGGATTTTCTAGTTTTCTAGCAGGTGGTAGATAGGCGTTAGGTGGAAGGATTATGGAAGAATGCCAGAGGGAGGTACCTATGAGCGACAAGAAGTTATGAGTGCCAGGAAGGGTGGAAGGCATGAAAATAGACACGGGGGCTCACTGAATGGGGCAGTCCGGAGGGCATTCAGTAGAGGGGTACATCCTACGTGCCTCGGTAGCCCCTGTATTATAGGAGGGGCAACAGCCGGTGACCATAGTGACGGCAGTGAGTCAAGAAAGAAAGATCAAATTACTTGCACCGTTTTTCTTTTCCTTCACATTTTCATTTGAAGTGGCTAAAAAATATTTGGGGGCGTGTGTGTGTCTGAAAGGCAATGGAAGAAACACTGGGCTTGGAGTCAGAACATCCAAGTTCTAATTCTAGTTCTGTATTGATAAGCTTTATGACTTCAGGTGCTTATTTAGACTCCATTAGCCTCAGTTTTGTGATCTACAAAATGGGGGTAATAATCACAGCCCTGCTTACCTCACAGGGGCGAGGTAGTGTATATGAACGTGTCTTGAAAACTGTAAGGCCCTGTATTCAAGCATTATTATCTCAAAAGCTCATTTATGTGGCCTGTTTTACCCCGGGGGGTGCCAGATAAATAGCACATTACCATTACATACGTGAGCCTCGATAAAGCTGGAGGCCATGATGCAATTCACCCACTTTTGCCCCCGACAAAGGATATTCAAACAGCTTCCGTGCACAGGTGAGAGAGCTCTTAGGTAAAGTAGCCTTTGAAAAAGAGGTTTCTTTTGTACCTTCTTCGATATGAAACTGTGCTGTTCAAGATGTCAATACTGCCAGGAGCTATCCTTTTTTCCCCAGTTTCCCGAAGCTTCTCTTCTGGTCCCTATCTGGTATATTTTACACACAAGCAAGCGGCTAGAGTGGGAAGGGTTTGTTGTATTCAGGCCATACATAGTTTTTTCAGGCCATATTTTAATTGCGTTGTCTGGCCTATGAAATCATGACGGTGTTGGAAGGTTTTCTTCTACCTGCTTTCTGTGGCGGAGACGACAAAGACATTTCCACATGGCGGGGTGAGGTGGCGGGGGGGACAGTGTTTCTGTGCTGCTTTTTCTTCACTCCCATGTTTCCTATTTCCATCTGCTCTTGGCAGTTCTTATACTTTTTTTTTTCCTGTCAGATTCCTGTCTCTCCCACTCCCCCTAAATAAAATTGACCTTGGTTGGAACACCCTTTTCCATCAGCTCAGAGCAATTTCTCTAGTCACTTCTGCTTGAAATAACTGTTCAAGCAAAGCTTTTTTTCCTTCGCAGTTAATGTGTGACTAAATAATTGCTCGAATGTTGATAAACATGTTTTTGAGAGGCAATCATTTGTTAATTTAGTTTTTATAATGTTGTGGGGGTTTTTTAAGTGAGCACTGAGCAATTTTTCTCCATTTCACAATTTTTCCCCTTGACTAGTCTGACAGCTCTCCTGCGCATGCTCCAGCTCTGTGTGGGCCAAGCCCCACCGAGTCCCCGACTCTGACCACTGGCCATCCTGTCACAACCCTTTCTTCCTTGAAAATAATGTAGGGGAGAGAATAATTATGTTGATGTCTAATCGGAACTTAATTCATTTGCCAGGGCTAAATGTAATAACATTAAACTGGATAGAAGAATTTTAGGAACGCAAACCATGACCATGAGTGAGGTTATATAGCCTCAAAAATGTAAATTATTAATCAAACCACTCATCTGTACAGCAAAGCTCTAGTAATCCCATTATAAAAGGGTGAATTTCTCATCAGAGTCCAGAAGATGCTGGCTTTAATTAGCGTACTTTCATGGCGCTGACTCAAAGAGATATTTTAGTTACAAAGTTTTAAAAAATGCGATTCTTTAATTATTAGTGCTATTGGAAAAACAATGGGGAACTGGGTGTTTAAAGTCATTTTCGTTTTAAACTTAGAACTTTTGGATTCAAGTGGGTTTCAAAATTCCGTGGCTCTCGCAGAGCTGGAGGCTGGGGGAGTTGTAAACCTTTACTGTGCCCTCTTATTGATTTAGAAAAGTCAGTCATTAGGCTGAAAACTATTTAATAAAAAGAGCTTAGAAAAATGACTCAGTGTGCGGGTGGAGAGTTCTGGGGCCAACGTGAGGTGAGGAGATTATACAGATTAACTCTTTACCCCAGCCCGTGCCCCTTGATTCAATAGGGCTCTGGACATACTCCTTCTGGCTGCCCTGCTCCTGCCCACCTTCTTCCTAGTGGGCCCAACGAAGCAAATTAAAGGACATTGCCCCTGTCCTCTAGAAGCTTCCAGGAAAAATACCACTTTTGCCTCCAGTGATTACTCCCCACCCCTCCCTCCCACTGGGATTTGTTTACTTTCTGAAAACATATGTTCCTCCTCCTCTTTCTGTCTCACTGAGTTGCAGTACCTGATATCGGAGTAATGAAGCATATGTTTGAGAGATTTGAATTCTCCTATCAGTAGAGTGGAGGTAGAAACAATTTTCCTTTAAGCTAGAAGCAGTAACGTAGAAATTAAAAACACCTTTCCCTCTGTTGACTATGAGAGGCTTCCAGGGGCTGAGGTGTGCCCCTGTACCCCTCCTTTTTCCTCATCCTGGCTTCCAGTCAGCGACCAGGTCTTGTTTCTCCCTTCACATTGCCTCACATCTTCTCCCTCCACCCCGTACCCCTCTGCCCTCTCTGGGTCTCAGCGGTCTCACTGAGTGCATACTGATGCCCGCTGGCCTTGTCTCTGATTTGAGTTCCAGGCTCCATCAGCTCACACCTAGACTACCAGCAAAGGTGGAACTAAGTGTCAGGCCTTTGGACTCCTCCTTTGGTTCCCCGTCCAGCTCCAGAGTGCAAGGATTAAGAAGGCAAGCTCTGGGGTCATTTGGGCTGGGTTTGAGTGAGTCCGGGTGGGGATAGGTAGGACAAGTGGGGTGACTGTGGAGAGAAGGAAGTTGAGGGCTTGGGCCGAGAATCAACCCTCCTCTCCCAACATGTGCTGAGTTGGTGGGAGATGAATGGAAAGTCTCTTCTTCGAAAGTGTTCTATTGGCATCATCTCATTGAAACCTCACGGCAACCCTCTGAGGTTACTATTATTAGTCTCATTTCACCCGGAGGAAGTGGGGGTTTAAAGAGACAAAGCGACTTGTCTAAGGTCAGCCAACAAATGGCAGAGGTGGCAATTGAACCTGCAAAGGCCAGCTCCGGGGCCTGGGCCCTTAAGCACCATATATTATATATTGCCTCTGTGTATTTTGTTTCACAGTCATGGGCTACCTCCCCAATTCTAGCTTGCTTTCTTGCAAGGGAATTCTGTTGTATTTAATTAGAAAACATTTGCTGAGCAAGTGCCTAGCCTGTCTGGAGGCAGGCGTTGTGGGAGATTCAAAGATAAAAAGCACTTCCTGTTTACCTTCAATTTCTAGAAACCAAGACTTTTATACATGAATAACTTGGGTACAAGGCATCCTAAGAGAAATGCTGTGAGAAACGTTTAGCAGTCTTCTGTGGGGAGTAAGGGTGGATTTAGGTTTTGTGGGGCCCAAAGCTTATACAATCTGGGGGCCCTCTTTAAGAAAAAGAAGACAAAATAAAAGCTACGAAATGCCCGTGGCTCTTCCAGACGGAGGCTCAGAAGTGTGGGTCCCTGCAGCTTAGGTTTCAATAGCTTCCCACGAAATCTGCCTCTGTATGGGAGTGTGAGGTTGGAGAAGATTAATTCCGACTAGAGGGTAGAGGTTCTTGGAGGAGATTGCCTGTATGAATTTCCCAGACAGACATGGCTCTTGATCAAAGAGAAGGGCAGATGAGGGAGTTAGGTAAATCAGTGCACATCTTTTTCTAAATTAAATTAAAATTTGGACATTATTAATTGCCTACCAGATACCAGTCTTGCCGGCCTCCCTGGCTAGCCTCGTAGCATCTCAGCCTTCCCCTTTCGAAAGCGCAAGATGCCTAGGAGACATGCAGAGAGGGGCATAGTGTGACAGAGGTGTGCTTGGGCTTTGAGGGGACTGGAGTCCCAGCTCTGCTAAGTTCTCCCTTTGTGACCAAGAGCAAGTCACTTCTCTCCGAGCCATTAATGCAGCAGGGTTAATTCAGAGGAGGGCTGTGAAGAGCTCAGCCCGGTCCGGGTCTGCAGGAAGAAAACACAGGGCAGCCATTGTTTGTGTTATTCTCGGTTGTATGTTTGTCAGCGTCTTTGTAGATGAAGTCGAATATCTTTGCTCTGCGGTATTGACAGTCACATATATGGCACATATACTTTATTGAAATAATGCTTTTCTATGCTTTCATGTAATTATAATTCATATAAAAAAGGTTCCAGTATACCCACTCCTAATCGTATCACTCAGAAAAAACCGCTTGTAACCTTTGTATGTGTTTTCTTCTTTTCTCTGTGTGTGTGTGCGTGCGCATGTGTGTATTTAAGACTGAATAGTATGCACTCTCTAAATGGTCCCCTAGTGGTCTGAATGAGTTAACGTAACCTCAAGATCTAACTAGCAATGGCACACTCTGATTCCATTGGGTTGCATTAGGAGAGGAAGGAGAACAAAAACGATAAAATGAACCAGGATGTTTATGATGCTTCCTCCTTTGGTGGAAGTTCTTTAGCATTAGTATTGGACCTGATTAACTGAAATGTAATCATTGGACTAGACCAGGTTCCACCATATTCCTTCTCCTGGAATCCTGTATTTTTCGTTTCTAATACTTACCAAGTTCGTAGTGATACATGTATGGGTATTTTGTTAACATGAGTCTCCTTTACAGGAGAATGATCTCTCTGAGGGTAGGGCCTATGTGTAGTCTATCTCACTGCTATAGCCCCAGGTGAGATATTAGAAATTACTCACTCCAGGGGAGTGTGCACGTGCACACATGCGTCTACACATATACAGAATTAAAAGAAGTAGTATCAATAGAAACAGATTTCCAACTCTTCTGCTTCCTCTGCAGCAAGTACTGCTAGGACCAAATAGAAAGAAAATATAACCTATTGCCTGCAGCATTTATTTTCAGGTTTTATTTATTTTTATTTTTTTTAGAGAGAGAGAGCAAGCCGGGCATGGTGGGGAGGGGCAGAGGGAGGAGAAAGAATCTCAAGCAGGCTCCGTGCCCAGCATGAAGCCCAACGTGGGGCTCAATCTCGTGATCCTGAGATCATGACCTGAGCCGAAATCAGGAGTCGGACACTTAACTGACTGAGCCATCCAGGCGCCCCTGTTTTTAGGTTTTAAACTCTACTCAGATAGAAGAGCTTAAGAGTGTAGCTAATAGGTTGAAGCTTTCGCATTTTGAGATGAAATGTCTTATGCTCTACCTGAGCTTCAGCCTCTGCTTACGGCCTCACCACTCCCTGGCTTGCTGGTTGTCTTTTCTTCCAGCCTGATCTAGGCTCTTCACAGAGCACTGTGAAGAAGTCTCAGTGCCACGGATTTACACTTTGTGACCAAGAATCATGAGACTTGTGACACCTGTCACCTTCTCCAAATATGCTCTTATGTGTCATTCCTGATTACAACGGGCACTTAAAAGTAATAGAGCAAACTTTCATTCAGGGTATTCTTTTTTTAAAAAAAAAATAAGTTTTAATGGGGTGCCTGGGCGGCTTGGTCGGTTAAGCGTCTGCCTTCAGCTCAGGTCATGATCCCAGGGTCCTGGGATCGAGCCCCACATCGGGCTCCCTGCTCAGCAGGGAGCCTGCTTCTCCCGCTCTCTCTGCCTACCTCTCTGCCTACTTGTGATCTCTCTTTCTGTCAAATAAATAAATAAAATCTTTAAAAAAAATAAGTTTGACTACACAAATAAGTACCACAGGAGTCTGCCCTCCCCAGTTTGCGGTTTTACTTTCTATGGGGTCAGTTGCCCGAGGTAGACCCTAGTCTGGGACCAGATGATTCTCGTTCTGACAGATTGTCAGAAGGACAGTAGTAGTCTAACACTATGGCACCATGCCTACGTCACCCACCTCACTTGATCTCGTCATGTAGGCATCTTGTCATCCCACATTGCCACGGGAAGAAGAAGGGTGAGTACAGGACCATCAAACGCATTGAGAGAGAGCCCACATTCACATAACTTTAATTACAGTTTATCGTTGTTATTCTATTTTATTATGAGTTAATTGTTGTTAATCTCTTACTGCGCCTAACTTATAAATGAAACTCTATCATACGTACGTACGTATGTACATATAGGGAAACGTATAGGGAAAAACATAGTATATCTAGGGTTCAATCTTATCCATGTTTCAGGCATCCACAGAGCATCTTGAAATGTATTCCCATGGATAAGGAGGGGGACTACTCTACGTGTTTATTGGGAAAATGAAAAAACACAAACAAAAAAGTGGAAAATAAAAGGACCTACACTTTAGCTCCCTGAGGATAATTACTATTAACATTTTGGTATATAATCTTGCATACTTCGGTTCAGTATTATACATATATAGGTGTATGTATATATTTCTCAAAAATGGATTATATAGCTTTTTCATGTGATATAGCCTTCTTTCCATGTCAATAATGTATTTCTGTAATACAATCAAAACATAGTATTTAGAGACCACATAGTACTTAGTCATGTGGCTGTCTCATATGTTATTAATCCAACCTTCTTTATTGCTAGAAATTTAGGGTACTTTCAGTAAACTGTAGTGAGATAAATAACATTCATGTAACTGAATATTTATGCACATCCTTAATAGTTTACTCAGGATAAATTCCTGGAACTGGGATTGCTGGGTCAGAGGCAATATAGTTTTTAAGGTTTCTCACATTTATTGTCTATTCGACTTCCATGAAGTTGTAGCTATTTTTGCACTCACTGGCAATATATGAGTGTCTATTTGCCTGACCATTGGCCATTTTACAGTAATCCTACTTCAGGTGAAAAATAGTACTCTTTGGTTACTAGGGAGATTTGATGGTCGTATGTACTTTTTATTTTGTGAGTTTTGTTGTTAATATTCTTTTATCATTAAAGAAAATTTAGCTATTCATTGTTTCCTATTGAGATGCCCTTTTCTTATTGATTTGTAAGAGCTCTTTATATATTCAGGATGCTAACCCATTTTAAGTGTTATAAATTGCATTTACCGATTTGTTTATTTGCTTTTTCATTTTTTATGGGGGTTTAAAAACACCTTCCATCAATGCATCAATGTCTTCCTTTGGTTTCCAATATATTCTTTGATTATTTATCAATTGGTAACAGCTTTGCCATATCAAAGATGTGCTTTATTTCCTGTTCTGACACTAGCTATGTGAAAATTGGTAAGTAATTTAGTGTCTGAGTTTGTTTTCATATGTGCAAGATAACACCTGACCTGCCAGCCTGCCAGAGTTTTTACAGATCAGAAGAGGTAATGTATATGAAAATGCCTTCAATGTTTAAAGGATTATTTTTGTTGTTATTCAGCTATCCCCTGACACTGACTATTAATCTGAATAAGTTCATGTTTACTGTACTGAAAACAGCATTGCCTTTCCTTCCCCTGGATCCGAGACCTTTCTGGCCACATAGTAGGAAGTAGTCTTGGTCTAGAAATACGTTGGAGTCTGTGCTCTGGTAGTTGGAGAGGTTCTTAGAGGGTGGTGAAATGTTGCCTGCCATCAGTCTCTGCCTGGAGCACGGATTCTGGGCATCCATCCCACCTTCCCAGCTGGGGAAATGCGCTCTGGAACTACTCTTTGATGTAGTACGTGTGTTTACTTCCCCATGCCCCCGCCCTTGAAGGATAGCTAACGAAACCCGTTCAGTGAGGCCCAAGAGTAGTAGGTGGGGGAAAACCCAAAGCCTTCTGTCCACACTCCTATTCCTTGGGGACTAGAAAAACAGTACTCTTTCTAGCAATTAATATTTGAAACAGATACACTGGCCTATCAGATAAATCAGTGGTTTAGCACAGCGTTGTGGTACACATTCTGGTAAGAGTTGTTTATTGGGAAAAGTTTCTTTTTTTTAAACTGTGAGATGACCATAATTCTCCCTCTCTAAATGCCAGATTAAAAAAAAAAATCAGAGAGGCAAGAAAAACAATTAAAAGTATCTCATGCATCAAAGTAATCGTTAGTAGAAAAACAAAGTATGTTCTTTCTGGCAAGCTCTGCCAGATGGTTGAGATGGCTTATAGTAGGAGAAGATGCTTACATGATGCACGTATTATTTCAAATATAACCTTGAGGAGTTTTGTTTTTGTTTTGATGGGAGGGGAAGATAGTGTATGCTCTCATAACTCAAGCCTTCTTGAAAGTCAGAGGCCTCTGGAATGTTGGTGAAGTTAGACACTTGAACTCATTTGAGTCACTTCCATGAAGGAGAAGCGAGGTTAGCTTACTGAATGTCTACTATGTGTTAGGTTTGATTAATCTTGATAACAGTAATGATACTGTTATGTATGACTATTGCAATTTCACAAGAATTGGAAACTGGAGTTAAGAGCTATTAAGCAATCCGCCTTGGGCCACATAATCAATAAGTGGCAGCATTAAGTTTCTAATTTCAAAGTCATTGAACCACACTATCTTCCTTGGACTTAGACAAAAATAAGCCTTAGCAACTCATAAAAATGATCATGATCAGGGCGCCTGGGTGGCTCAGTCGGTTAAGCATCCGACTCTTGATTTCGGCTTGGGTTGTGATCTCAGGGTTGTGAGATGGAGCCCCACGTTGAGCCCTGCATCGAGCTCTGTGCTGGACGTGGAGGCTGCTTGGGATTCTCTCTCTCCCTCTCCCAGTGCCACCCTCCTCGCACCTTAAAAAATGATCATGATCATAGTTTGAAAAATAGAAAGTGCTGTTGGAATCTGTACAGTAATGGAGAAATAAACAAAGTACCCCAAGCATGGCTCCCCAATTTTATTTGGCAGAAGGCTGCAAATTCCACTGCTTTGAAGCAGTTCTCTATAGGGACATACTAGGGTGGGTTAACTATACCCCGATGTTCTGTGTCATGTGGCAGCCTTTCCTGTTGCCTTGCACGGAATCACACCCCCCCCCCCCCCACCCAGAGTTCACTCTAGTACTTTTCAGCCTGACATGGAAAGGGGCTGCTACTCTGACAAACACGATCTGGCCAGATGTTATTATTTTGCACTACATTTAATTTCTTCCTGCCAAAGATTTAGACTTCTTTTCCCTGATAAAGATCAGGGGAAATTGTCTGGTATTTACAAAATCCCATCCAGGCATATCTGTTACAATGTTCACTTAGCAAAGTTTATTAGATTATTAGGGCTTTAAACCCTTGGGCTCTTTCGTTATTGAAATTAAAAAAAGAAAAACCCAAACATCTTCAACAAATTTAAGTGGCATAATTAGACCCTGGACTTGTGTTACAGGCATTTTGGAATTATGAAAATGATTTAAATAGTATTCGCTTCCTGAGAAACTTGCTGAGTTTGACAGGGATGAAAGGAAAGCGGTTATGCTCCTTTGGTCTCCCGAGTTAATGGGGAAAGTGATATCTGGAACCGAAATAAATTTGCTATAGTAGTACGGCGAAATTATTCCCGTAAGTAGTTAGCCATACCACACAGGGCCTCTCTTTCTTGGCCCAGTTAAAATGTGGGCACCACAACATTAGAGGAACATCTGGGTCTGTCACTTCCTTGCTGATGAAATCCATTTAGGGTAACACTGAACCAGACCCCTTAAACGCTCATTCTTGGCATATACCCATACTCTACTAGGCATACGAAGATAGTAATAGACATATTCAGTATTTTCAAGACATAGTAAGTTCTGGTTTGTATACACTGCCATTTTCCGCAAGGGATTTCACTGTGCTTTACATGCAATGATTATATTTTGATGCATTTTCCAAGTTGGAAGTTGGCGGCCCTATTCTTACTTTCTCTGGTGTGGGAATGGAGGCAGGGGAGGGTTTGGGCCGGGGACCTGAAGGACTCAAGATTCAGAGCCACTAACTGGTCAGAAACTTTAGCTGTGTGGTGTACCTAGGGCATTGAGGCTGGCTAGACCAAAGCAGACTAATTATGCTTATTTGTTTTGGGGAGTGGGGTGGAGTAGCACTAATTCAAGCACCAAAATTTTGGAATATCCAACTTTGCTTAAGAAAGAGAGAGGACTGGGGCTCTTGGCTGGCTCAGTCGGTAGAGCACGCGACTCTTCATCTTAGGTTGTGAATTCAAGCCCCATGTTGGGCATAGAGCTTACTTTAGAAAAAGAGAGAGGACCGTTTAAGACCATTGAATGGAAGTGTTCATTATATATGCCAACTTGAGGGTTTTCTTTTATTATATATTTACTTGGCATCAGACTAGGCTTTTAACAAATTATGAAAGCCCAGTTCCTCAGAGACTATGTTAGAAATGTCTCACAACTAAGCCGGACCATAGTTGGCCTTTTTCTTCTTATTTTGAAGCCCTTTATGGGAAAACCATAATAGCGCAAACATATATACAGGCCATAAATGCTGAAATGGCAGAAGTGAACTCAAAGCAGGAGGTAAATATTTTTTAAAAATTAATGGTCTAGACTGAACTCTCATTAACTCTGGCTCTGTTAATTTGAATATTGTGATGATTTGACTTGAAGTTTACTTTCATCCCATTTATGAAGAAAGAATCTGATAAACAAACTAATAGCGTATATAAGATTTGCAGGAAGCCATGTTTAACTTGCTTGAAAGACTTGAGCAAGCCCATTAATTAGCTAATTATAACGAGCTTTGCTTATTAAAGCAAGCCTGATAGAACCTCTACTTGGAAACACTTTATTAGTGAGTTTGAATTACTCCAGGTATGGAAAAATAATAAAAGGTAGTGTCATGTTTAAGAGAATAGATTCCGGAATAAATTGACTTGAGCTTGAATCTCGTAACCTAAAGGAGGTCCACTTAACCTCTCTAAGCCTAAGTTTTCTTATCTCTAAAATAGGGACAATAGGAGTGCCTGGGTGGTGCGGTCCATTAAGTGTCCGACTTTTAATTTTGGCTCTGATCGTGATCTCAGGGTCATGGGATTGAGCCCCAAGTAGGGCTCCGTGCCCAGTGCAGAGTCTGCTTGAGTTTGTCTCTCCTTCTCCCTCTGCACCCCCCCCAACATGCTCTCTCTCTCTCTCTCTCTCAGATAAATAAATCTTAAAAAAAATAAAATAAAACAGGGACAATAAATAATAGGACCTACCTAACCACACACAGTTATGAAAAAGAAATGATATGACCCATGTGCAACTTGACTTAGAATGCCTGGTACATAGCAAGTGCTCAATAAATGTGAGTTGGTGTTTGTTATTCTTGAAAAGTAGTTGTAAATCACACTTCACTAACTTATATTATCTTTTCCTTCATCAATTCAGATTAGTGAGGATGTTCCAGGAAAATACCCTATTTGTTGAGCTAGCTGTTCCAGAACTGGAATGAGAGTCCATCTGGGGAAAGTAACTTAATAAATCGGCCTACCTAATCTATAGGCCACATATACACATGGAAAGGGGATGATTATCAGGTTCAAAGTCCTTTTAGTTTCCCAGGAGGGAAATTCTGTTTGAACAGGTTTTTTTTTTTTTTTTAATTTTTATTTATTTATTTGCAGAGAGAGATCACAAGCAGGCAGAGAGGCAGGCAGAGAGAGAGGGGGAAGCAGGCTCCCCGTCGAGCAGAGAGCCTGACGCGGGGCTCGATCCCAGGACCCTGAGATCATGACCTGAGCCAAAGGCAGAGGCTTAACCCACTGAGCCACCCAGGCGCCCCTTGAACAGGTTTTATGTTATAAGCTTAGTTGACCATGAGTTTGTGTTGTGAAGTTATCTTGGAGCTTGAAAATGCCAAGAGTTTAGTATGTCTGAATATTTTACTATAACATTTCAAATATCATCCTTTTTCTGTTATCCTGATGATACTTCACTACACAAATAATAGGTGTTAATTTTGGAAGAGAAATAAGTAAATACTGGTAAATAAAACAGAATATAAACATCACCCTGAATCTTAACATTCAGAGATGACCATAGTCAACGTAGGCCTTCTGCTTTTGCTCTGCATATATCCAAACACACACATAGAGATTTTATGACAAAAATGGAATTACACTGCACGCGTTAGAAGCAGTGCTACTGATAAACCTGAGAGTATGCATGTTTCCTTTAGTTATTTTCAGGTGTGCCTTGGAAAAGGCATGAATTTGTGATCCCGAGATGGACTTGAACTTGAAAAACCGCATATAATTTTACATCTGAGAGTCCTCCTCAGATCTGTTTCTGTTGAGACCAATAGTAATTCAGCACAGAGAATATGGCTTCAATTATCTTTCTAGGTCCATTCTAGTTCGGAATTGACGTTGCATGTGCACGTGCATGAGAGAGAGAGATGGGGCAGGAGACAGACAGAGATAGAGACAGAGAGACAGACGCACACAGAGAGAGGACGCCTGCATCTGTTGGGTGGAGGTTGTTGTGTGGTCTAGTGACAAGAACATTGGACTGGGAATAAGAAGATATGGCTTGTCTCTGACTCCAACATGACTCACTGGACGACCTTACGCAATTAATTTAATTTTTCTGGGCTTTAGTTTTCTCATATATAAAATGGGAGGTTAGGCCAGATAATTTCTACAGCTGCTTGCAGCTCAAGGAGTCTGAGTTTTTTTTTTTTGTTTGTTTTTTTTTTTTTTTTTTTTTTTTTTAAATCAGACTTGCCCGTCTGCCCGGAGGAACCCAAGGCTCTGTAGATATCTTCCTAAAGAGAGGAGAGGTGATGAATCTCAACAGTTTCTTTGGCGCCAGATAGACCAAAGGCTGTAATTTTTAGCCTATCAGGAGTTTGACTTTCGGAAGTGCTAAATCCTCCATTAGGAATAAATGTGGAAGCTCTAGGTTATTTATCGTTATTTACACTTTCCATTCATAACTGTCAAAGTCTCTGTCGACATAACTGCGTCAACGAGGTTAGCTTTAATCAGTTTAGTGGTGGCTAAGTCACAGATATATCAAATAGCCAATCATGATGCAGGAGTCCTCTAAAGCCTGACTGAATTATTTATTTTGTTATGATGAAAATGTCTGGGCTTTATTGGGTTTTCTTTGAAGAACTTGATTTGGCTTGAAGTCTAGAAGATAAAAGATCCGTGATTGTCTCTCAGATTTTTATTCTGCCTTCCTTCAAGGCTTTTCATTTTTCACAAGCCGTTGTTAGCACTTTTAAGTCAAGGTGAGAGAGGCGTGAAATTTTTTATCCTAGGGGTTTAAGCATGTGTGAAAAACTTTTACCTTTGATTTCTTGTCCTGTTTCTGTCGTTTGGAAGCTATGCGACCTTGAACTAACAACCACTTAACCTGTCTGAGCCTCATTTGCTTCATCTGTAAAATGGGGATGATAATAGTCTTGCCTGTATCTCAAATTGTTATGAAACCCAAATTAGATGATGCTTTAGTTGTCATACAAAGGTAAGGGTTTTTGTTATTATCATTGAGTGTAGTGCTATTATTTAGGCCCTCAGTAGGTAGGTCTGACTTGGTGGGACAGATACAATCCTGAAAAATTATGTGGAAGTCAATTTTAGAAATCAAAACTCTTCTCCGCCTTACATTATACCCTGATATATTACCCAGAAAATTTTGTCCTCCAGAGGTCATTAAAAAATTAAAGGATTCAGGGGCACCTGGCTGGCTGTCAGTAGAGCATGCAACTTTTGGTTTCGGAGTCATGGATTCAAGCCCCACATTGGGTGTCGAGATTACTTAAAAATACAATATTTTTAAAAAAAATTAAAGGATTTCACAAACTTAAGATCGTTTTCAACTGAAAAAGGGCACATATTCAAGTAAAACACGAGCACTGCAGATCATGTTAATTACAATGTTAATAATGTAACTCCAGAGACTTTGAAAAGGGAAAGAATTCATCTCGCTTTAAAGATGCTCAGGACCTATTTGGGGATGGGATGGCGTCGGGGAGTGGGCTGCTGGCATTGGGGAGGCCAGTGAGAGGAGAGGACAGGAAGAAAAACAATATAAAATATAGCTCTCCCGAGCAGACCTCTCTGTATCAGTCCACGTAGCTATTACCAACCCCCACCGCACATTTCTTACTCTTTTTCCGCACGTCTTTAGTAAAGACGGCGAAACTGTAGACGTTTGCCTTTGTCCTTAAAATAAGTTGTATGGTCTCTCTGAGAATCACTTTTGTTTCCTTTTTTCCCACCAAGCCATTCAGAGGTCCTGCTTACTAGCATAGCAGGGAAGAAAAGAGATAAATACCTAGGGCCATAGCAGAACATAAAGGAAGCAAGATTAGAAAATTGAGAAGTGTGGAGAGAGAACATCCGAGAAGAGTAACGTGGCCACCGGTAGGAAAGACTTCACATTCGCCCAGTGCATGATCTCATGTTTAAGTTGAGTCACGGCTAATTAATTTTCACGTGCTCAAGCAAATTTGCATGTATTGAGCATGTCCTAACTGAGAGTGACATTGATGGAAAATTGAAGAGCTAGGTGGTTTTATTCCTGGCGAGAACGGAAGCTGTGCTCCCGGGAGGGAGTTTGCCAGCCTCTTCTAACTGCAAGGCCCTTGGGAAGCTCAGCCCGCGGAGAAGCGCCGGCCTTGGAATCAGAACACGTAGATTCCAGTTCCAGCGTGGTTATTCTCTAGCCCTGGGTCCTGCAGCCAGCCCTCTGAGCTCCTCAGGATCTCTTCCCAAGCCTGCCAGAGAGGCTAGGTCTCCGGGCCATGCTGTTCTACGCCACCTGCCCCCAGCTCCATGCTCCCTCCCTCTGCCCTAGGACCGACCACGCTGGAAATAACGTGTTTTGGATGGGGCAGGAGGGGCAAGGGGGATGTCTGTCCCCTTCGCTGGACCGCAAGCCCCTCCAGGGTCTGGTTTGAGCTCCTCTCTGTCCCTACCCAGTGGCAGCGTCGGTAGGTGGATACACACAGTTGACTCTCAGCGGATGTTTGTGAAACTTCATGCAATTCCCCTAAACCTTAGCTTTCTCATCTATAAAATGGAGCTACTACGTGTCCAATATCTGTTAGTTGTGAGAATATGAAGATGTGTAGGGGTGCCTGGCTGGCTCAGTTGATAGAGCGTGCAACTCTTGATCTTGGGGTGGTGAGTTTGAGCCCCACGTTGGGTGCAGGGAGTACTTAAAATCTTAAAAAAATAAAAATGCATATTACACCAAACAGCACTATACACACACTTATGGAAGGGGCTATTAGCAATTAGGGTCGTTATGTGTAATTCACATCTTAAAATATAGGGCTAACTTCTTAATGGAGTTTGGGAAAGTTAACCTTTTGGAAGCACAGTTTCTTTGTCCTAAGAGGTGAATAAACTAGCACATCAGCTTTATCTGGGGTCCATGGATGGATTGCAGTGGTCCTCAAAGCCCCTGTCATTGCTTGTAAAACTTTTGGTATCTGTACCTTCTTTCCTAGAGAGAGCACACAGCTTAAGTCAGATTTGTAAAGGGGCCTATGCCCCCCAACTTCCCAAACACTTAAAAACCACGAAGGTAGCTAATCTCTAAGACTCCATTCAGCTTTAATCTGCTTCTATGAAGAATCCTAGTCTGAACAAGTAGATTTTAATTTATGATTATTTAATGGACTCAGAGAAGTAGCCTCAGTCATTTTAACCACACTAATGTCAGGATTCCCAGAGGTAATAATGTCCACTTGGGTGCTGACCATTGCTATACCCTGCTACCAGCCAGATGCCTACTTGGCTTGAGGGAAGCACTACTGTTTTGTTTGTTTTGTTTTGTTTTAAAGAGTTTATTTATTTATTTGACAGAGAAGGACACAGCAAGAGAGGGAACACAAGCAGGGGGAACGGGAGAGGGAGAAGCAGGCTTCCCGTTGGGCAGGGAGCCCGATGCGGGGCTCGATCCCAGGACCCTGGCATCATGACCTGAGCTGAACGCAGATGCTTAACGACTGAGCCACCCAGGTGCCCAAGAACTACCGTTTTGGATATGGCCTTCCACCTCCTTTCCCAAACGTGGTTATTCCATCCTCACCTATGCTGCTTTTAAGAGGGCCTGAGGCTTGGTCTGCAGAATTAGAAGTTTTGCTCATATGTTTGTCAACCAAGTGCAATAAAAATGCTTTAAAGAGATCCAATAGCAAGAGCAGAGCTATAGGCCAGCCGAGCTGGGAGGGGCACCGCGGCGGAGCCCAGTTGGGTTTGTTCTGATGATACTGACGAGGCCGGATACTATCTCCTTCTCTCAGGAAGTGATACAGTTAAAATCCTAACATCTGCAGAAATGGCAAGATTGATTGACTTGGTTATGTACACTGAGCTTTCCGTTTTAATAAAGAGAGGCGGAAGTCAACCTATCAGATTAAAGTATGGTGAGTAGAAGGAAGTGATCCACCAGACTGTTTTAGGATCCACTGCTGACCATGGGAGAAGACCGCTGACGACGTGGGCATCTCACCTCATCTCTGGGAGGGGAGCATCCTCCAACCAATCACTAGAAGAGTGCAGTGGAAAAAAACAACAGGAGGCAGAAGATACAGAGTTTTTATTCATGGCTCCCACACTAAGCAAATAGCATAGCATTGAGTAAGTCTCTTCCTAACCATTAGCCTCTTGGGCTAGCTCCTATCTAGGGGCCCCATTTAGGGTTGTTGTAATTATTGTTAATAAGAATTACAACAATAGAATTTCCATTTATTGTCTACTATGTGCCGCTATGCCAGGGGTTTTAGAATAAAATTGATCTAATCCTTACAGTAATCCTGTTAATTAGAGGGTATTACTCCATTTTATGAATGAGGAAAACTGAAGCTCAGAGAGGGTAATCAGTTTGTTCAGGTACTACCGTCTGCCCACCCTTTCCTGATTTCTCTTCTCTCACACCAGTCATGGCCAAGTCCTACTGGTTATACCTCTTCTCCCTCCTTAAAACCACTGCCCTGGTTTCAACCCTCAACTCTAGCCTGGCCTTTTTAACTGCTTCCTACTGTCTCCCTATGTCCAGTTTTATGTCCTACCTGTGGGGCCCGTCAGTTTTTGTTTTTGTTTTTTTTAGAGAGAGAGAGAGGGAGAGAACAAGTGAGCGAGTGGGGGAGGAGCAGAGGGAGAGGGAGAGAGAGAATCTTAAGCAGGTTCTGTCTGACAACGGGGCTTGATCCCACAACCCTGAGATCATGACCTGAGCCAAAATCAAGAGTTGGATGCTTAACCAACTGAGCCACCCAGGCGCCCTCGTCTTTCTAGTTTTTACCAAGTACCTCAGGTACCACTTTTTCAGGAAACCTTCCCTCATCACCCTCTCCACTGGATTGGGTTCCCCTCGTCTGCGTACCTCGGGTCTGCTTCATTAAAAATAGAATACTAGCCAATATTTAATAAGCATTTACCATCCACCAAGCACTGTTCTCAGCTCATTACATGCATTAACTCTTTGAATTCTCACAGCAACCATATGAAGCGTAGGCACCATTACTAGCAAGTTCTACAGATGTTCAGTTCAGCTCGTGTTTACAGAAACCATGTTTCCTCATGATCACAAAGCTATGACATGCCCGAGCTGGGATTCAAACCCTAGATACACTTACTTGAGAGCCTGGTCTCAGCCTCTGGTTCTGTCATGTCTTTTGCCTCAGGGACCGCCTTCACCAGGAAGCCCCCCACCCATGGCTCGTTCCTAAATTACTTTATTTTATTTTACTTTCTTAAAAAAGATTTTGTTTATTTATTTGACAGACAGAGAGAGACAGCGAGACAGGGAACACAAGCAGGGAAAGCGGGAGAGGGAGAAGCAGGGTCCCTGCTGAGCAGGGAGCCCAATGTGGGGCTCGATCCCAGGACCCTGGGATCATGACCTGAGCCAAAGGCAGACGCTTAACGATTGAGCCACCCAGGCGCTCCCTAAGTTACTTTAAAACATAATTTGGATTTATATAAATATGTTCAAATTTAATATAATTAGCTAAGTTTGGAGCTGAAAATGAGCAGTTCCCAGGCATGATAGGCTTGAGGTACTCACAGTGATTTCCTGGGGTGCTTTGGCGCTTGAATTCTGTTATTCGAGGTCTCCTGATATTCTTTTCCTAAACAGTGTGTGTGTGTGTGTGTGTACATACATGTACACGTGTGCATATGTTGTCTGGGAGGGTTTCATAGAAAAGGACGTGTTTATCAAGGCTTTGTTGCCTGGAGGCTTATGTGAATCAGCCCCTTCGTTTTACTGAGTTCCCATTTGCCTCAAGTGCTGGGTTTTCTCCACTGGGAGTATTTCCTTGACAATATCAAGCATTTCGGTAGGTGCGTTTTGGAAATTCACGATGAGCCCTGCGCTGCTTTTCGTGAGAAGCCTTTGCGAGGGTGGTTGCGTCTCCCAGGGTTTTGACCTTCTGAGAAAATCACTTATTTATAAACCATCCTTCCATGTAGGGCTGTGTGTGACTCTGAGAACCAGTCTCCTCTCCAACCCCTCCACCCTGAGAGAGAGAGACAGAGACAGAGAGAGAGAGAGACAGAGAGAGAATGCCTTGCTTGGGTAGGGCAGGAAAGCTACGCAGGCCTGGCTGGACTCCTTCAGCCCGGCCCTTCCCGGGGAAGCTGGGGGGTTGGGGGATAGAGTGGGGATTTCTCGCTTTTTCAGAAATTTTTAAATATTTTTCTGAACCACAAAGGTAATTTTGCTGATTTGGGAAAGTGCATACGGTAGTTAGACATGCTTAATGTAAAAAAAAAAAAAAAAAAAAAAATCTCATATATATATTCATATCCCTCTCCCTCTGTCTTATTAACTTTGCCGACTGCAAACGCCGTGTAGTTTGATATGTGTCTCCTTCCAGACTTTACCTGTGCGTTTGTGTACCTATGCACATGCTCACTATGTGCTCACACGCGCAGCGTTGCCCCCCATGCAATTGGACCCATACTGTTTTGCCAACATACCTTTTTTCTTCGTATATCTTTGGCATCTTTCAAAACAAGTACTTGAAGACTTTCTCCTTTTTGAAAAGAGCTGCATAATATTCCCAGCCATCCACTCCCCTCTTGGCGCACCACTTACTTTCTTACTTGCTTTCTTTTTTTTCCTTCTCTCTTAACACACGGTGCCGAAGGGACTATCTTTACTCAAACCTTTTCATGTGCCTGGAGCAGAACCCCCTAGAAGTTGGAACGCTGGGTCCAGGGCAAGGCTTCCAGGGGCCGTAGCCCAGTATCATGCTCTCTGCTGCTCTCCTTTCCAGCAGCCGAGAAGCCAAGGAACACAAGCTGTCAGCTCTGTCTTGCTCTGCTGTCTCGGCGGAAGACCTACACCTTTGGTCAGACACCTCCAAAACTTGATTTTTCTGTTGCCGTCAGCCGGTCAGCAGCCATTTAGTGGGCAACTGCTGTATGCCGGGCACTGCTGGGCGTCTTCAGACATGCACGTAGTAACATTCAGATGTAGTCCTCAAAAATGTAGGTCAGTCTGTCTATGGACACGCTCTGTGTTATTTTTATGTCTTAATAAGGGCACACAGAAGAAATGCTTGGCTGTAGATTGAGTTTCAATTATTATTTCACAAATCATCCTTTTAAAGTGGGTTAGGTCGTTGTTTGTTTTTTTTGGCCCTGTCCATATAAATCACTCTCTCTATAGAAAAACATCAAATTCTGTTTTCACAGAAGGCAGGGACATAAGTTGTTTACACATCACCATTTGACTGCCTTCACCCCCGCCCTCATCGCAAACATCTCAGCCACCCAAGTGAAGTTTATGTAAACTCCCAAGCTATCCATGCAAACGACCCCTACAGCTAAGGAGTTTGGAGAAAGAAAGGAGTGGGATTGTCTCCTACTTCCCTCGTCACTCTGCCTGGTGCCGAATATTTCTTTTCATGTGGTCCATTCACTGCCCAGAGGCTTGGCTTTAGTTTTGTGTCCTTTTTCAGTTCTATGAATTAGGAAGGTGGTTCCTTAATGTCACAGTGTCTCGGAGCTGTCAGGGAGCTTTACAGGTCATTGAACACAACCCTCCTTCCTCTGTGCGACTCCTCTGTACGACGGATTCCGAGAGAGCGATCCTTTGGTCTTGGAGGGAAAACTGCTTCTGGTGGAAAAACGCACCCCCTTACGGGTCAGCTTTCAGTGCCAGTTCTTATGTTTGTTGGACTTGAGTCAACCTCCGTGTCACTCTTTCTTTGGACCGGTTGCTCTCACGTGGCTAAGCTTCGACTTGGTGATTATCCCCCTAAATTTTGGCACCCAGAATTGCCCACCGCGGAGTGGTATCTGCCTACAGTCCTGCTTTCAGTGAGACCACCCACCTAAGGCCTTCTCTGTTGAGTCGGTGCGTGTTGTCGATGCGGGCAAAATTCTCCAAACTGTTGTCACCAGCCTTCATCCCGTTTGGGGTGTTGGTCTCCTACGAATAGGACATCTTATTCAATTCGAGCCAAGATTCTAGCCGCTTGAGATCACCAGGGTTTCAAAGTGGGCCATGTGTTCCTTGCAGCTTCACACAATTTGTAAACTGGATCAGTGTCCCACCTATGCCGTTTTTCCAGGCCTTGATAAATGAGGGTAGTCCGGCATGACTCGTTCTTAGAAAACTGTGCCAGCTTCTCAGGATTGCCGCTGCGTTTTTGAAATGCTCACAGATCTTCGGCTTGTTGATGCGTCCTGAACTCTTGCTTGGGATCGACGGGAGGCTGGTGAGACTATTATTTGTGACAGCCCCCTTTCTCTTCCCCTCTCAGAAATATGGGAACCAGAAGGGCTTTGATTCCGCTCACCCTCACTACCTCCCCCATACCTCTGTTTCCACAAATACCTCTCTCTTTGTCACCTTTCCCCCAGCGCTGGGCTGACTTTCTCCTCCTTCCCATTCCCACGGACCCCTGCCCTCAGTTTGCCTAGGTGAGAGCTACTTAGTGTGGTAATGGGTGCTAATGGGCTAACGTGTTTTTGACAGAGTCATCTATTTGCTTTTTGAGCAGGGCCTAAATCCCAACACGTGATTAGAATGGTGGTAATTTGGGGCACCACGGCAGGTTATTAATGTAGTGTGGGAGGCTGAAGGCTTTGTTTCCTCTCAAATAGGTGACTGCCATTTACACCCCGCATATGGCTTTCTGCCAATTGTGTTGGGGGCGATTTCAAGCCAAATTGATTGGCTAATTGCTTGTGGTCATCCGGCTTTTCAGCTGCCCGTGTAGCATCCCTGGAGGTAATTAGCACTTCCAGAATTGGGGGTGAATTGGAGTTATTCACGGTCATGGCTTCTGGAGTGGGAGCAGGGGCTGCACTAGCTTATAGTTATGAGTGAATCATTTTTACTTTAAAATGATTCCTGAGGATTGATGAGTTTCTTTAACAATTTTTAAAAATCCGTTATGGGGGAGTTTGATATACAATTGCCTTCTAGAGTCATTTAAAGTGGCCAGTTGGGTTCTATATATTGTGAGATAAACTCATTGGAAGGAAATAGCTTCAAAAATGTTGAGCATTTTCCAAAAGCGACTGGAATTTCAATTGCAGCCCTGTACCAGCACATAGAGCAGAATATTTTTCAGCCAGTGTTATGCTAAAAAGTGCAGAATACATTTTTCATTAAGAATGCCTTCATATGTAAATGCCGTGTAAAACCCACTGGTATCTGACAGTGATCCCCAAATTTAGAATCATCACAACTTCAAGGCAATTTCTCTCTTTTGGAAAGAGTATGTTCTTGGATGGTTCATAGGACGCAGAGTGGCCAAGCAGAGTATCTCAGGACCCTGTCCTTCCCCCATCCCAAAACGTGGCATTTGTCAGTGTCCCTCAGCACTGAAATCCTACCTGTGGTGGTCGAGGAAGGCCTAGGGTCATCTACTTATTTGGATTCTTCCTTTTTCATAATTAAGTGGGAGCTGATATCATCTTTGGGAGATCCTGCTTGAGGGTGATATGCTCTTGCAATGCAAATAAACAGCAGGCTTGGGCCACTGCCCAGCCCAGGCCTGGGAAGCCTTGGCCCATCCAGATGTTGAGTTCCAGTTGTTCCCATGCTGTTCAGGGTGGTCCCGCAGGCCTCTGACCTGTTGGCCGGTGTACAGCCCTCCTCCTTGGGATTCTTCTAGTTCTCCCTCTCCTGTGTTAGATTCTCAGCCTTGACTAATGCTGGAATTCAGGGAAGGCTAGAGGGGAAGAGGCAATAATTCCTTTTCTCTGTCCTCCTGGTCATCAGCTAAGTCCTAGCCCCTATTTCAGGATGGGCTGGGGTTCTAGAGATGACATGATTTAGATCATTTTTTCTTAAACTCTTGCTTTGGAACGTCTCACAGGTGGAGGAGCAGTGCCTGAGATGGCCCGTGTCCTGCATCTCTCTGATCAGAGGTCCCAGCCTACTCTCTCTACTTCCTGTTTTCCGCAAGTCTGATTTTTACTTTCACTTGCTTGTCTATTCTCAGCCTGTCTCCTCTCCCTGACTAAATGGGTCAGATTTTGTTTCCTAAAAGGAGATTAAATTGCTCTTTGCTGGAAAAGATAAACAATCACTGGCATGGGTGTGTGTGTGTGTGTGTGTGTGTGTGTGTGTGTATGTGTGTGTGTGTGTGTGTTGGCAAGGGATGCTTGGGCGGGGAATGTAAGGCTTCTTTTCTGAAGTCTGTTTTTAATCCTAATGGCTCTTTGAATTCAAATCCTGGCTCTGCCTCTCTGTGACCTTGGGCAAGAGACTTGTGCTCTTAGACCTCTACTTTCCCTGTCTTTCAAATGAATGAGAGAAGAACCTCATAGTGTTGTAGTGAGGGCCAAGCAAATAAACCCGTGTGAGCTTCTAGTCACAGCTTCTAGGATGGTCAGAGGAAAAGGTGAGCAGGGTGGTGGTGGTGGCGCTTCTGGGGTCACCCCCCTTTCACCCGGAGGGACAGACAGCAGTGGGGAAAGTTGTTTTTTTTCTTCTGAGGGTCCAGTGTGTGACCCAGAGGAAATTGCACCACCCATCTATCCCCAGTTTCTGTCCCCAGAGGACAAGCTAGATCTTCTGAGCGGGGATCGATCAAAGAGCTGTCTTCGGCAGTGGGAAGTGTCATGAGGATAAACAGCTGTTCCCTCCACCCCGCACCCCCTCCTGCTGCTAAATGACTCTAGGGAAGAGGAAACCAGTCATCAAAGGCTCCTGCCACCTGTGCGCAGCTGGTAGTTCCTGAGGTCACTCCCGTAGTGACTAGAGGGGTTAGAAAGTCTCCCCTGGGCCAAGTCACCGACATAGCCATTCCCCTAATGCTCTGGGGCTTGTCGCTTCCCTGTCCTTCTCTCTGAGCCGGGAAACTCCTTTGTAAGCTGGATACACTAGTCTGGGCTTTCCCCATCTTCCAAGGTGCCATTTTGGGAACAGCCTCTCTTGAGAGATTCTCAGTATAAAGAAAAGGAGTAGGACAAGGCTGTCTTCCTCCTGTCCCTCTAGCCTTTTTTTTTTTTTTTTTTAATTTTTTATTTTTAAGGAGGACGAGAAAGTCATTTCCCTTGAGTGACTTGCAGCCAAGTGTCTCTCCCGGGGGATCTAGGCTCTTTCAGCCAGACCTCCCTTTGCCTGGCTCTAAGGTTACCAAGCCAACTAGTAGTGTACAGGGGGCCCAAAGGTAAGGCTAGTCCTGTGTTCCAGATGGGGCAGAGTGGCCAGTGACTGCTAGAGGGCAGCAGAGGGCCAGGAGCAGGTCTAGAACTGCTTAATGGCCAGATGGTCACCAGACTGGTTGACAGAGCAAAGGACCCCGGAGGCTCCCCATTGTCAGGGAAGAGGCAGTGTGGTCCCCAACCAGGGGAAGCAGGCATATCCAAGAAGTTTTAACAGAATGTGGCTATGACCCCTTACGGAGGGGCCAGCTGGATTGCTATATACCCAACACTTCATGGTAGGTAAGGCCAAGGTTTAGTAAAAGGGGAGGGAAGGCACACAGCTGTAAGGATCAAGTTAGAACCAGGGCTGCGTCAGATCTCAACTCAAGGTTGGAGTAATCATGGTTGGAGAGCTAGAATTGGAATGACTTGGTTCAACTGAGGGTCTCTCAAGAAGGCCCAATGAGAGAACCATTAAGATTATGGACTTGAGAGTCACACAGGAACTGGGGTTTGGATCACTGCCCTACCACCTATTAGCTAAGTGACTTTGTTGTTACTCAGCCTCTCTGCACCACAAGGAAATCACGCTCATGAGGCTAAAGAGGTTTTTATGTGTCTGTGCTAATTAAATGTTTGTTGAGTGAACCGTCTTTATCCAGAGGTCATTCCAGCAACACTGGAGTTACTGATAGTAGCTCCCTACCTCGATATTCTATTCCATTCGGTGTAGTACTTGTTCTTGTCCCTTGTCTGAGATGGTGTTGCCCAGCCAGTGGGGGCCTGATTGTCAGGGGAGCATGAATCCCGCTGACATGAACCCAGGAACCATGGGAGAGGGAAATGTTCAGGTCTGTAAGATAATTTCCTTATGTGAGATAAGGAAATTCATGTGAAAATCAGGAAAAGAGAGTATTTTGACTTATTCTAAAAGGGCATCTTCTCTATATTTTCATGGCTCTTCCTACAGAAATAGCTGAAGCTAAAAGAAAGCTTGATGGAATGAAAAGACATTTTATGAGTCTCAGGCAAGGCAAAAGTGTGAAGTATCTTGTCAAACTAAGTGACCAAGGAAATGCAATGCAGTATCTTGAATTAGAGCCCACAACAGATAAAAGACACCAGTGGAAATCCTGGAGAAATCCAAATAAAGGCTGTAGTTTAGCTAATTGTATTGTATCAATGTTAATATTTTAATTTTGACAAATGGTCCATGGTTAGGTAGGATGCTAATATGAGAGGAAGCTTGATGAAACTAGCTTTTTTTTTTTTTTTTAAGTTTTTTAAGCAATCTCTGCACCAACATAGGGCTCGAACTTATACCCCCAAGATCAAAAGTTGCATGCTATACTGACTGAGCCAGCCAGGCGCCCTAAGCTTTGTAACTCTTCTATAACTTTAAAATGATATCAAAATGAAAAGAGTTTATTTTAAGTGGCCAAACTCTTACTTTCAACAGTGATGAGCTGTGATTTGTGTTTTATTTCACTGCACTGTGTTTGAAGATGTTTTGAAAATACACAGGATTGGGAAGGGGGGGAAGATTACGATACTTTCTAACACATACAGTTTTTGTTTTTTGTTTTTTTATTTGAGAGAGAGAGAGAGAAAAAAAGAGAGAGAGAGAGAGGCCGAGGGGAGGAGCAGAAGGGGAGGGAGAGGTAGAAGCAGACTCTGCACTGAGCGCGAAGCCTGACATGGGACTCGATCCCTAGACCTTAAGATCATGACCCGAGCCAAAGCCAAACCAAGACTGGGCTGCTTAATTGGCTGAGCCACCCAGGCACCCTTCACACACACAATTTTGAACTCTGCCCTTTCTCTTAACAATGTATACAGGCCCTTTCACATGCCATTAAAGTATGTTAGTATAATTGCTAATATGCACAGTGTACTGAACCAACTTCTTACTGATGTACATTTAGGTTGTTTCCAACTTCATGCTGGTGTAAATAATGTGGCAGTGAACACATGTGTAGATATATCTTTGCACTCATTTCTGGTGTTTGCTTGGGAGTGGGGACCTGAAAGTAAAATGACCACATTAGAGAATATAAACTTTTTTTTTTAAAGATTTTATTTATTTATTTGACAGACAGAGAGACAGAGATCACAAGTAGGCAGAGAGGCAGGCAGAGAGAGAGAGGGAAGCAGGCTCCCTGCTGAGCAGAGAGCCCGATGCGGGGCTTGATCCGAGGACCCTGAGATCATGACCTGAGCCGAAGGCAGAGGCTTTAACCCACTGAACCACCCCAAGTGGCCCATGAGAATATAAACTTTTAAGAAGATCTTGATATACCTAGGGCCACATCACCCTCCAGTAGGTTTTAGTAATTTATATGCCCAGGAGCAGCGTCCTAATCAGTACTGGGTCCTTTCACCTGACCTCCTGCTGAGACTCTCTGCTTCAACCTGTGATGTTATAATGCCTGGGCTTAGTCCCCTCTTCCCTCATTCTTTTACCATTTTTGTATATAATTCCTTAACATGGTAGCTACCTGGGACATGATTTTTTCAGGGAACATACTGTATTCACAGGTAACTAGATATTCTCTTTCATTTCCAGGAATACTGTGAATTTAATGCACAAAATTTTGATTCCTTTTGTTTACACACACACACACACACACACACACACACACACACACACACACACAATATCATTGAAAGAAGGGTGTTGGGAAAACAAGTGAAAGCTGCCATTTAGGGAGTCCCCTAAATGGGGACTCCAGACCCCACTGGGTTTGGAGAACACCAACCTGGCAGGGGCTGGGTTGACTAGAAGGCACCATCGCCTAGCACTGCGTGTTCTCATGCATAGTAAGTAGCTTCTCAATAAACAGGACTAACGGCTGAAATCTGAAAACTTGCAGTAGTGCAGTGGAGGCAAAAGGGCCTAGAATGTTCTTGGCGGTGGAAATACCATTTTCGCTCCTAGCTCACTGTGTTGGGTGGCAGGTGAACCGAGGCACCTCACTCGACACCCGTGGGTTCTGGAGGAGAGTGTCCTGGCCAGCGAGCTCGTGTCCCGTTCTGCACAGGGGACCGCTCGGTCAGAAAACAAGCTGCCACCGCTGGCTTTGTGGTTCTTTCTGCTTCTGTCACCCTTCACAGTCTCAGATCCTCTCGTATTTATAAGACTGCTGTAATAGTTTTGTCTTGTAATTACATCTGGAGACAGGAGACAGCATCTTTTGATAGTTCAAGTCCTAACGCATTTAAATTGCCCTCCTAATGCTATAAAAGAGGCAAATTATATATTCTGGTTTGCACTAGACGGCAATAAATGTCAAGCGTCATCCACTCTGCTACTTAACTCCTTGATGCCATCTGTTTTGGTGTTCCTCACCCGGACGGCACACTCGTGTTTTCCCGTCTCCCGGCTCGAAAGGATCATGTTGGGAGATAAATTTCACTATTCAAAATATATTAAAAGGCAGAAGCGGTTTGTAAACATTGCTTTGGAAAGGTAGGCATAGCAATAAAGTCAAGGACAGGAACCTGATTCCGTAAAGGAAACATTTCACAAGATTGTCATCTACTTTATTTTTAAAGCTGCAATAAGATGTAACGACAAAAAGACCAATGATGCATTTCAGCCAAGTGATATGAACTCTTGCTAAACCAATGAAACTGTCAGTATACCATGGTTTCACATTTTCTATAACATACTAGGTCACCTTAGGACACTTAGTCACTTACGACTTTGTACCACTGATTCAAAATCAATTTGGCAATTTATAATCTTACATTTCATTATGAAAGTATATTATTCTGCATGAAAGCCGCTGGAGAAATAAGAGCTTTCTGAGGCCCATTCATTCCTCTCCTGTTCAGGTAGAGTCATAAAGGAATAAAACCAATCACGTTATCTGATGTTTTGAGACTTTGAGCAGTTTTTTGAGTTCTATGATTTAAAAAAAAGAAAGACATACAAGTGTACAATTTCTAACCCTGGATGTGATTCCGAATGTGAGATAAAATTGCAGACGTTAAAAAGTGAGAATTTTGACTGAAGAGCTCACTTTTTCACCTACCTTTTTAAAGTTTTGAGTGTGTAGGCTAAAAGAACCCTTGACTTAAGTATGCCAGAGGGCGGGCTTTTTTGGTGTGCTATATTTGGAGTTTGGAGCTCCAGCTCTCCTCAAAGAGCTGGAGCAGATGGTTATTCATATTTAATACCGTCACATTTTTCAGTTTATTTTCTGGGAATTGGGAGTTTCAGAATGATAAACCAGCTGTATTTGAGAGAGGGGTGGGGGAAAGGAAGAGGAAGGGTTGGAGGCTTTATTATTATTATTAATTATTACTATTGTTATACTTGCACTTGGAAACGCCTTCCCTTTGGAAAAACCAGTGGGAGTAATAAAATGCCCATGACATATCCTTAGTTCTAGGTGCTTATTAGCACAGTTGAGGACAGATCTGCTCTCATAAGATCATATAGCACACAAGAACATAATTGACTGTATAGCCCTTTTCTTCTGTGATGAACTCAACAAGGGTTTCCTTGAACCCTCCCTTGGGACTATTCATCACACTTGTAAATCCATCTCCCGACCCCCAACCCCAAGCTTCAGTCACGTGTGTGACTCTAGCCACCATGGCTGCAGTGGGCCCTTTATTATTATTATTTTAAGATTTTATTTATTTATTTGAGAGAGAGAGAGAGAGAGAGCGAGCAAGCACACAAGCATGGGGAACAACAGAGGGAGAGGGGGAAGCAGGCCTCCTGCTGAGCCGGGAGCCTAATGCGGGGCTCGATCCCAGGACCTTGGGATCATGACCCGAGCCAAAGGCAGACGCCTAACCGACCGAGCCACCCAGGCATCCCAACAATGGGACCCTTTAAATGGGAGATTTAAATTTGAGCTTTTCTTCCTTTTTGGGTTTAAGTCGTGGTCACAGGGCAGGCAGGGCTGTTCCCCGGTATTAATTTAGATTCAGCTCGTGATCCAGCATCTCTAGTTTGTACACGATGTGAAGACCATGCTCCTGAGATACTTGCCGGGCCACACTGTCCCAGGTATTTCCGCTCACTGGCCATCCCTCCTATTTGTGTCTTCTCTCTCAGACTACATACTCTGAACACATGAGAACACACTGAATGAACAGAGAAATACAGAGGAGGAACTGAATAATTCAAACGAGAGTCACTTTGCACTTTCTGTCTTGCTGAGAAAGGTATTAGAGCGAGGTTTAACTGGTTTTCTGTGCACCCGGCACGGGAACAGGCGCCTGCACCTGCACTGTCTCATTAAAACTCACGGCCGCCTTGTGGGGGAGGCAGTATTATTCCCTATTTTAGAGCTGAGGACTGTGGCTCAGGGAGATGAAGTCATCGGCCGGGGGCACAATGCTAGGACACGGTAGAGTTTAGTTTCCAGTTCTAAACTTCGACTCGAATTCTGGCGTTCTGTGGCCCCCACAGGCTTATTACTGTGATACAATGAAGTCTCAAGAAGCCAGACCACATAGGGAAGGGTAGCACACACCGTAAGAGGGGTTTTAGAAAGTAGGTGAATGAACAATTTTGGCTTTTTTTTTTTTTTTTTAATTAAGAATCAGGGGTGCCTGGGTGGCTCTGTGGGTTAAAGCCTCTGCCTTTGGCTCAGGTCATGATCTCAGGGTCCTGGGATTGAGTCCCACATTGGGCTCTCTGCTCAGCGGGGAGCCTGCTTCCCCTTCTCTCTGCCTGCCTCTCTGCCTACTTGTGATCTCTCTCTGTCAAATAAATAAATAAAATCTTAAAAAAAAATTAAGAATCATTTATTGGCATCATACCTATTAACTTTAGAAAGTTCAAAAATACAGAGAAGATAGAGAAGAAAAGAATTCACTCGTGATGCTAGGACCCAGAGATGACCACTCTTAATGGCTTGGTTAATAGACTTTTTAATAGACTATATTAATATAGTCTTATGCACACACACACACACACACACACACAATTTTAAACAAGGCTTATAATATACACACCATTTTATAACCTGCTTTTTAAACAACCTAGCAATATTTTGTAAACATTTTCCCGTGTTATTACATACACGTCAACATGATTTTAGTGGTTCTGCAATATTCTGTTATCTGGGTGTAGCATAATGTATTTAACCAATCCATCTGGGATATCTTAATGAGAGCCAGTCCTCTGGTTCAAGAATGCGCCTCTGATGTCATCAAATGCATGGTAATGTGGCTTGTCAAAATACACTGATACGCATTTCATCATTAGGTAGCTATGGCGGAATGTACAGAACGTTACATACTGCTTTTCAAGCTGGTGGTTTCTTAGGACGTCGGCCCAAAAGTCTAACTTTCACAGTTTCTGTTTAGACAGCGAGAGGCAACACTAAAGCCAGTAACCCCCAACAGAGGCATCTAGAAGGATGATGGCCAAACACAAGGTGTGATTTAAGAGAAACAGAAAGAATATTATAAAGCCACTAACAAGGATGTTTTCAAAGAATATTTCATGATAGGAAAAAATGATCATGATATGTTAAAATTTTATAAGTAATAGGATATGAAACTATATATATTTCCCCAGTTTGATAAAAAAAAAAAAAACACATATACATCTGTGTTACAGTATCTGGGGATTTTTTTTGGATGGTAGGATAACAGCTCATTTTTATTTCTCTTCACATTTTTCTAGATTTTCCAAGATTTTACAGCAATATATATATATTTACTATAAAAAATAATCTTACTTGAGGGAAGTAACTTGATCATCATTTACTTGATGTTGAGGGAAACCTCAAACCATTACTCAATGCTCACATTTTCAAAAAAGTAACACTTTTGATTATTTACTATGTGCTAGGCTCTGTACTATAGTACCTCAGTCTTTACAACAACCGTGGAAGCTACCGTTATTGCCCTTTTGAGGAAGCCATTTTGCCTCAGACCGCTCAGCTTGGATAGGCCAGAGCCAGGATTTGAACTTGCTGTGTCTATTTATTTCCAAAGCCTGCGCGACATGAGATAGAGTGGGGACGAAATCTAGGGAAGTTTGTTTATTTTTAACTGGTTGAAAATCAAGCAGTCAAAGCAGTTCTGGGACAAGAAAATACAACGTGATGGCCAGGATATAGGTACAGGGCATTTACGGTAGCAAAACCTGGGAGGTCCTTTGGTGCTGGGGTTAGCCCAGAGGCTCTGCTCTCCCGGGGCTAATAATATCTAACCTCCCAGGGCTTTTGTGAGGATTAAATGAGACAATGCACGTAAAGGGCACATGGTACATGCTTGCTCAACAATGTAGCTAGTATTATTATTTCTCTTATTTAGGACCTTGCTTGTTATAGGGATTAGAGGCTCCGAGACGCCTGAGGCAGGACATGTTTACCCTAGTGAATCCTGTCACATCTTAATAGTCCTCAAACATTCCTGACCAGTTGAAATGCCTTTTATTTGAAACTTTCAAATAAACAAGCCCTAATCAGCTTTGTGGACCCCACCAGCTTTTTCAGAAAGCTATTCTGCTTCTTGGGGGGTTATTTATTTACTCACTGAAGGTAGGGACTTTGTGTAATACAAGGGAAGCAGGAGGTGATTGGTTTGGAGTTAATAGGCAAGCTTTCCTTTTTTTTTTTTTTTTTTCCTCCTCCCTTTAACCTGAGGAGGCTTGATTGGGTTACGCTTCTTTAAGACTCTTGGAGAGTCTGGGAATTTTGAGAACAAAAGCTCTGTAGGGAGGCCACCAAACAGAGAAGGCTCTTCACCAATCTTTGTACATTCTTAAATTTTTCATTCTGTTCCCCCCTCTTCAGTCCCTCAAACTGAGTGGCATTATCTTGAAGCCATGGAGATTTAAGAAACAAGCAAGGTTGGCCTCTCTTTGTTGAGTTTATGAAAGCCATATTTAGTTTTAGGAGGAATGTGTTTTTCCCTTGGGAGGCCCCTCTATACCTGCAGCCATCAGAAATTCCATATTAAAATCCCACATTTGAGTCTTTACGGCCAAAGTCTGTTCTTGCATGTCTGGACCAAGTCCAGCTGTCAGACTGAGATATTATTGACTTTCTCTTCTCAAGTGACTGGCTCCATTACATCTGCTGGCTCCATTTCTTCACCACTCATTCCGAAACACCTTGTAATCTGGCTTCTGCCACTGCCTCTTGGGCTCCAATTGCTCCTCTGCAGATTACCAGCAACTGACTTTTCGCCGAATTCTCATTGGGGCTTATTTTTCTTTCTCACCCTCGAACGTCTCTCTTCGCGTGGCTTGTGACACTACATATATCTGTCCCCCTCCTACCTGTTTGGGCATTCCTTCTCTCCTTTTTTGATGGCCGATCTTCCTCTTCCGGCCAAATGCGACTGTTCTCCAAAGGGAGGTCTTTAGTGCTCTTCTCTCTTCATTCATTGGCGAGGCTTCCGCTTAACCACCTCCACGTAATTAACTCTGCAGGTCTGACTCCTTACCCATGCCCCAGTCCTGTATTTCTTATGGACTGATGATAATTAGAACGGTCTTTTGGAGTCCGGCGTTGTGCCATGTTACTTAATATATATCCTCTCCAATTCTTACAACACTCTTCAAGGCAGAGAGTCTTAAGCCCATTTTACCTAAGAGGGAACACTCAAATAAGTTTCGCATGGTTGTGTTTTTCCATTCAGATCTCTAACCACCAACCGAAACTCAGCAGAGAACATCTTCTCTGGCTTCCAAACACCAAACTCCTTCTCGCTTTAAGGTAATGTCACTCTCCCACTTTCTGCTGTATCACTTGCAGCCTGAGAGAGCTGAAAATCAGACAGGTAATTGCTTTGGAATAATACCCTCCCTCCCCAATAAAACCAACCCTCTCAAAATCCCCCAAGCCCAACTCATTACGAACTCATGTATTGAAAATTGAAGTTCAAGCTATCCTATGGACCAGCAGTTCCCACCCACCATGAGAGCTAAGTCTGACAACTTTCTCACACTGCCTGCTCTGGGTTGCCCAGAGTTAAGCTTGATTGGAAGGTCTGTTGGTGCCCTTGGCCAATCCTCCGGAAACGGAAATGCTCTTCCCCAGCGGGTCCCTCCCATAGGCGGGGCTGGCAGAGCTTCGGGGCTGTTCCCAGTGCACCAACGGTAATCCCACCCCTTTCTCGTCTCTTGGACTAGAAAGCCTATTGGAATGTGAGTGATTTAGCAATGGTATTTCTATAGTATCGGAGCAAGTTTCAATTCACTATTTTTTAAAGAAAATTACTTGCAAATGTTGGTAGTTCAGTATTAGTAACAGCCAATGCAAAGCACATATTCACAGCTGATCTGGACATGCCATTGTGCTGAGCCCATGAGTTTGAACCCACTTCTACAGATTTTCAGGGAAGGCCCAAATGCCCATCGGTTGAGGGTCAGCTTTCTTCTCTGTGTGGCATATTTGCTTAATGCCAAAAATTTTAAACCTGATACTCCGTACGAATCAGAGAATCGAGGAACTCTGCATCTTTTTGAAGGCGGGTAACGGGACCACCAGGCACTAACATCTCATTGAGGATTCTCCACGTGCCAAACCAAATGCTTTCCTTGGGCTGTTTTTACTCTGCCGGCATCTTTGTGACCATTTCATTTTTTAAAGGCAGCGATCTGCAGTACAAAAGGTCAGAAGTTCAGGTATACGCCGTTCTTGTGAAGTGAGGCTAAAAGAAAGTATAGACCCACTGAGAAATTTCGATTATCTGTTCAGTACTTCACTTTCTTCTATTAGTAAGGCACGGGAGCCCAGAGCTGTGGTGACACCACTCTTCAATCAGACTTGACTAGGACGACAGCATGGTGTCGATGGATAAACATATTCAGATTAGCCTTTGGTGAATTATCTTATTTTTTAAAAAAGATTTTATTTATTTATTCGTGAAAGACAGAAAGAGAGAGAGAGCACAAGCAAGGGGAGCAGAGGCAGGCAGGGAGAGAAGCAGGCTCCCCGCTGAGTAAGGAGCCCAATGCGGGGCTCGATCCCAGGACCCTGGGATCAAGACCTGTGTTGAAGGCGGATGCTTTACTGACTGAGCCACCCAGACATTCGTGAATTATTGTCTTAATAAGGAAATTAGAACATACCTTTTTTTTTAATCGGAAGAGCTGGGTATTTAATCACTGGCATGAAAAGAAGATAGAAGGCTGATGTGTTTTCCAGGATTTTAACCTATATTCGGTTGAACAAATGTGTAAATATGTCCTACATTTACTGCGTACATATGTGCTTTGTCCGCCGCTAACACAGTGCCTAGCATGGACTCGGGTTCCATTAAAATTTGTAGAATGAATTTGTTCCTTTGGCAAAGTGAGTGTTTAATAGTTCTAAGTTTTTAAGACATGGCAGTTAGCATAAGGATAAATTTGATGGGGGTAGAATCTAATTTGAAAAAAAAAATCACCGAAATGTTTATGTTTTAAGAAAAAAAACTTTATTCCCAAAGGTAAAATATTAACAGTATCTCACCAGGCTACTTTTTTTTTTCTTCTTGGACTATACTATGGAGAGCATTTTTCACCTTTAACAGCACACGCCAGTTAGGTCGCGGGCAGTGGGGAGGAGGTGAAGTTGAAAAGGTCACTGGGAAACATCACTCCCATCTGGTCACAGTGGGTCACGGAGGACCTGCATCAGATTCCCTGGGAGGCTTGGTATGTTCTTGGGCTATCCCTATAATTCTTATGCCCTATAAGCGGCAGCCAAGATGACCTGTGACGTCTTATGCTTCTCTGAGTAAAGTTACTGAATAGAAGCCTAATTACAGCCAGTCTAGCACGTGGGGAATCGATTCAGTCGGGAAATGGTCCTAAATACTTAGTATGTGCTCAGATTGTGTGATGTCTTCTGTGGAAGTGTGAGGTATGGTCCTTAACCCAGAGACGCTGGAAGGCAAGGCAGTTCCAGATGAAATAGACAACGGTAGCAAATTGAGAGGCATAGTTGGAGAAGCAACTGTGAAGATCAGGTAGTGTAAACTTTCCAGTGGCAAGGAAGATGGGGTCAGATTAGAAATAGAATTTCCCAAGGTTTGGGAAGTTGGAGCTACTACTCAAGTCGTCTAACTCCTAGATACTGTTTTCATTCTGTCATATAGGTGGTTATGATCAGCTATTTTGATGCTGGAAACTTTGTGATAAGAGGCCATTTTGACATGGGGGGAGGGGACTTCGGCAACACGCCGCAAAACAGACTAATAAAACATTGAGCTACTTTTTTTTTTTATTACCAAGTAATGTGCAAAACAGACAGCCTCACCCCATCCCTCAGCTTCACTTCATCCCTCAGCCTTGAGGGTGGAGATTGGAGGTGAGGTGGGAGTGGGGGGTCAAGGATGGAATGGGCGACATGGTTGGGGTGAAGCTCGGAGAAGGGATGAGGGATGGGATGGGGGAGTCAGACACCATCTGGCAGGCAAAGCCCACATCGCCAGGAGTCATGTGTTCTCCACACTTGCTCATCTTTGAAAGGCCATTAATCATTTTGGGCACATTATCTGTTCATTCTCTGAGAATTCTTTTATTTCTTGACAAGTTTGTTTCTTAAAATCTTTGATTCCAAACTTTCAAGGGGCAGGAATGGAGTAGGGAGGGATATTTGGATCACAGTCTAGTCCCATCGTCCCAGATGCAGGCTCCACTGGGAATCCTTGAGTCCATGACTCGGTCGTCTCCTTACTACTCCATGTAATATACTATGGAAAAGTAATAGGTTTGCGCTATTTTCAAAAGCGTAAAGACTCAATATCGCGTTTTGAGGGAAGAGGACTGGTAGGCTCTTTCAAGGTTTGTGCTCTTTCAAAATCTAACAAACTGAAGACTATGTCTCTTTTTTTTTTTTCTGATTGTAAATGGATGAAATTTCCACTTTCTCTATGCAGTATTTAGTGTAAAATTATTTTTAAAAATTTACCTCTGAACGATGAAGATGATAATGCAATAAAGGAACACACATTCACATGGGCATACTGAAGACAACGGCAAGCGGCCGTCGCCTATAATCTGGGTAAGGGTTGAGGAAAAAGTGTCAGGGAGGTAAGCGATCAACGGCCTCCAGTAAATTCGTGTTTCTCATGGCTGCGATCACAACGTCTGCATCAGAACAATCGTGCCAGAATGTCAAATATAAATATAGGGTGTCTGGTTTTTAGCAAAACATTTGAGAGTCCTTCTGTAAGATCCTTGTGCATAAGATTGTGAAATTTGACTGCATATCTAGTCATTAGGCAAATTCCCAGCTGGTTGAGCAACCAAATTGGTGTCCTCCTGGGGGAAGATTGTTTTTAGTTAAGGGCCAGGGAATGGCTTTTCGGCTCTACCTGGGCATTCATTCATTCACTGAACAAGCACCGAGCACCTACGATGTAAAAGGCACCCTACTTAGCAGTGTGAGGGAAACAGAGTCCAGACCATGGTCCCTGCCCGAAAGCAGCAGATTCCTGTTCATAACTGATCACAAACACAGGCTTTCCACTTTGCAGATAATAGAGAGCTGGGTGGCGTAGCTTAATATACAGGATGACAGAATCCAGATTTAAAATGACCTCAACTGGTAGGAACTCTAGGTCAAAACCTACAAGCTGAAATTTAACAGTGATCGATGTAAAGTCTTGAATTTAGGTTTAAAAAATTGCATATGTACAGGATATGAGAGATGTGACTTGGCAGCAGTTTATGTAAAAAGTTCTTGGGGATTTAGTTGATCACAAGTTTAATATGAGCCAACAATGTGGTGTAGCTTATTTTTTTTTTAAAGCAAAACAATTTTAGGCTGTATTAGAAGCATGTGTGCTGATCAGACCACATCTGGAGTATTATGTTCAAGTAGAGTCACCGCATTTTACGAACATTGACAAAATTGAGCATATCCAGAAGATAGTGACCAGCAAGGATCTGAAATGATGTCACATAAGAAATGGTTAAAAGAAAGAATCAAGGAGATTTAGCTTTTGCTTCAGGCCTCCATTTATTTTATTTTATTTTTTTAAGTAGGCTCCCTGCCCAATGTGGGGCTTGAACTCGTGACCCAGAGGTTAAGAGTCGCCTGCTCTACCAACTGAGCTTGAGACAGGCGGGTTCTCAGCAATGTTTAGAAAATGAGTGAGTGGAATTTCCACATGTGAGGGCCTTGGGGAAAGCTGATGGAAAACTGCAGGACCCGGCATCTATAGTCATTAAATAAAAGGACAGAAAAGGACCTTAAAAAGTTCCTAAAAGCTTTAGAATGGGTCTTTTTTCTCATATCCTTTTGGCCTTTGCCAGGACCTGATACTAGATTTGTGTGTCTGCTTTAACATAAATCTTAAAAAGCATTCTCTCCAGAAGGAGCATGTAAAAAAATGAGTTCAAGTTCAGGCATCAGTTATCAAGGACATGCAAATGAAAACAATGAGATAACATTTTTTTTAACACATAGATTAGAAAAAGAGTATCTAAAAAATATAATATCCATTGCCAGGAAGGATTTAGTCAAGTGGCCCCCCTCAGGCATTTCTGGTACAAGCCTTTTGGAGCAGCATTTTGGCAATATGTATTATTCAAGGCCTGAAAATATTCAGGGTTAATTCCAATAGTTCTACTTCTGGGACTTTGTTCTATGAAAGCTATCCTGAATACAGAAAAAAGAAAGCCTTACGAAGAGAGGTGTTCTCTGATAACAAACAAACAAAAAAATTGGAAACAACAAAATATTCAATAATAGAGGAACGAATGGTTATATAAACTGTGATATGTCCATTCAGTAGAATGTTATAAAGCCATTAGAGTTTGTAATTTTCACAGGATATGCAGCTGTGTATATACAGTATGATATAACTAGTGAAAATAAATAAATCTAAACCTGTGTGTAGAAAAATCCTGGAAAATCTCACACCCAAATGACATTGGCTGTTTTTCAGTGTGAGAAGATCAATTATTTTCACATTTGGTCTCCTTTTTTTGCATTCTCTAAATTTTTCTTTAAAAGGCATTTTTTACATTGAAGACAACTTATGGCGTGCCTTGGTAGGTCTAGGAATAGACCTGTATGTAGAGTCTAGGCCTTCGGCCCTGGTGTGTATGGCCAGTTTTATCGAGGGCGTTCTGAAATTGTATGGAAAAGACAAACCCAAACAACTTCAGAGTAAAGTTGATTTTCATTCTAAATTTAATTAACTTAATTTAAATTCACTTTAATTCAAAACACATATATGTAACTGTACATCATGAACAACTTTCGATCAAGGGTATGTTAATGAACTTCTCAAATGAAGGATGATGCAACTCTTCAAAAGAAAAAAGGTCAGCATCCCAGATTCTAGAAAGCCAGGAACCTTTGGCAAAGGGAGATGAAAAAGTGCTTTGTAGGTAGCAGGCACTTAATAAAGTCTTGAATGACTGGCTCCTGGAGGTGAGGAGGGACAAATGAGAGATGGATTGCTAATGGGTGAGCTTGAACGTCTTGATGGATACCAGAAGAACCTGGATATCAGGTATTATCTTGTTAAATCAAACTCTGTTCGAAGGGATATTTAGATATTGCTCAGATGTATCAAAGTTCAAGCTGTCAGATCTCTGTATATTGTAAAAATGCATCCATTACAAGTAATTTGCACTAACCCATGACTCTGGATATTCAATCCAGTTCAATTTTCTTCTTCTATCAGAATTACTAGTAGTTTTCCCCAATATCCATTGTTTAATTTCACAGGCATTGTACCTGTTCACAGGCACATTTGATGTAAACTTCATTGTGGGCTACATATTAATGCAGCCTGTCCCCTTGTCTTTTTCTAATGACAGCAGGGATTCTCTGAGTCCTTATTTTTCTAATTCCACTTAAAAAAAAAAAAAAAAAGAAACTGCCTACCTCAGAAAACTGAATGTTTCTGTTCTCTTCGTGGTATTGGGGGAGACCAGTGCTCTACCAGGGGTAAATAATGGATCTGATTTCATTGAGACTGCTCAGAATGTTTGAAGACCATCTAGTTTTGAAGAAAGTGGATTTCTTACATATGTTAACATTTAGTGATCTTGCTTTTTGCAACTTCAGCTCTACTTAAAGTGTATATCTATTTCTGTGGAATTAACTTCCCCCTGTTTTCATGTATATTGCCTGTTAAGGGCAATACTGTTACGAAGGTGAATTTAGTAACAATGATTTATATTCTTTACCTATTTTTTTTTTTTGTCCTTTTGTCTCCCGTGTTTTCCTCTCTCTTATTTTAAATATTTCCTTCCTCTTTTCTTGTATCACCTTATTTCTGCCCCAATGGGAAGCAAACTGTTCTTCAGAACTGGTGAAATCCCTTGTTTTGTTTTGTTTTGTTTTTTTTCTCCAAATCTCTGCTAAATGAAGAATTTCATACAGCATTGGATTGGCATTTGTATAAAGCTGAAGAATGGAGAGTCTTTGAGAATGGATTCGATATACATTTTCTTTTAAGATGTCCTAGGCTGGTCGATGCTGACAAGAGATTTTCTGTCTGATAACCCAAAGGTGTGATCTCCCTGGGACGAGTATTCTTACGTGAAGATCTGGATAACTTGAAAGCAAGCTGTGTACTTCAAAGCTCCTTTCACCTCAACCACAGTTAACTTTATAGTCTCACTGGTCTGGCAAGTGTTAATAGCTTGATCATTTGCCTGCAGATAATGCCATCGGAACCTGTAGATTATTTCAGTGGGGGTAGCCGGTGGGTCTTTGATCTCCATTTAGATAGAGATAGAATAATTCAGAAAGAATCGTATTGGCATGATTTATGGCAGAGATGGCACAATTTTATGAATGTTTCCCCCCACCCCAGTATGTCCAAAACATGTTGGCAGATCTCAGTGGAAGACGTACGCTTTTCATTGTTCCCACTTTTCAGATGGGGTTCTGGGTGACATGATTTTTTGACCCCCCCTTTTTTTTTTTTAAACAAAATGGTTTTAAGAATAAGTATGTGCTGATAGTTAAACATGTAAAATATTGGTGCTTGGTGAGGACAGGGGAAAAATTTATTTTGAAATGCGCAGATGGTACCCTATAGGGTGAAGATGATGTGGTAAATTTGCTTTCTTTACCGTGTGCATAAGGTCATGTACAAATGGCCAGAAAGCAAATGAGAGGTACCCCTAAGGCCATTTGCACTTAGATGTCAACTTTCTTTCAGGAAAGGCTGTTTTGCTTTATTTTTCTTTTTATACAAATCTGGGCCCCAATGTCGTTTGTTAGTTTCTCTCTTTTATGGCTGCTTATTTAGGGCTGCTTCATCAAGGGCTTAGGTTTCTCTTTGAAGTATCTGAGTCCTACGTCTATAATGCAGTCCTTAAAGCCTCTAGTGATTAACTAGCCTGGAGCCAGTAACCTAGCCAGCATATTTTGCCTTAACTGCCTCTTGCCTTCTCAGCAGCACTGGAGTCCGGCGGGGGGGGGGGGGGAGGGGGATGATATGCTAGAAAGATTTTTTTTTTTTAAAGATTTTATTTATTTATTTGACAGAGAGAGAAATCACAAGTAGGCAGAGAGGCAGGCAGAGAGAGAGGAGGAAGCAGGCTCCCCGCTGAGTGGAGAGCCCGATGCGGGGCTCGATCCCAGGACCCTGAGATCATGACCTGAGCCGAAGGCAGAGGCTTTAACCCACTGAGCCACCCGGGCGCACCCTGGTAGAAAGATTATTGATGGTGGCACGTTTCCTCCTTGGTGGCTTTCTTGGTCTTGGGACTACCTTCCCTGTCTCTCTCTGGGTAGCCAAGGACTCTGTTTTCACAGCTAAGTCTTGCCTCCTCCTCTCCTTCTCAAGCTGGCCTGACAGTGGTCTCACCACTTAGTTTTATCATTCTCTAGGCTTTCATGTATTTTCCTTTTTTATTTCCCAATTAGTTTGCAATGCTCTGGAGGGGGAGACCATGTTTTACAGAATAATTCTTTTTTTTCTTAAGAATAATTGTTTTATTAACAAGATGAATGTGGTCCAGTGACACACTTTATTGTCACACGGTTGGAGACCAGAGGAAGAAATGATATAAGAAACAGAGGGCTCTGGAATGTCAAAGAAAAAAACAACAACAACTTCGGAGACAGGAAGGATTGGTACTAAGCTCTCTTTAAATACCAGTTAAAATAACATCAGATATATGTATCAGAAAACATAAGCTGGATATAGACGAGAATGTTAATGTTTATTTTAAGGTTATAGCCCTGGGATCAAAACACTTCAGCTGTACTTCTGCCCTTTAGATTGTGTTGGGGGGTCTGTTCCCCGGTGCTGGTACAGCTGTTGCAAAAGTTCTCCGGGGTTATGGCAGTGGAGATCTCCTGGTCCCACCCTGATGGCCAGCCAGAGAGCACGGAGCCTGTGGGCCAGGCCATCGGTGCCTTCCCTGCTGTCCCAGCTGCTGGCTTTTGTGTGTCTACTTTTCCCCTCAGTCACTTGTGCCGTGTGTCAGGGTATTGAGAGCCAGAATTAGGACAGTGAAGGAGAAGACCACTGAGCACCAGAAAGGCAAGTAAAGAGGGGAGAAGAGGAGCGGGAATGATGAGAGTCAGCCCCCTATTGGCTCCCCACAGTGTTGCCCTTTCGTTCTCTGCCAATGACT
This sequence comes from Potos flavus, assembly GCA_028534135.1. Taxonomy (NCBI): domain Eukaryota; kingdom Metazoa; phylum Chordata; class Mammalia; order Carnivora; family Procyonidae; genus Potos; species Potos flavus. Next base: position 15,194,421 of record CM052901.1, read on the forward strand.
TGCTGCCAAAGAGATACTAAGTTCAGGAACAGAGATGCAAACAAAAAGGAAGTTCGGTGCAACATTGTTTATAATGGTGAACAATCGTAAATGGTTGTATAGAGCACAAGATGCTAAAACCATAAAAATGGTGTTTTCAGAGATTTTTAGTGGCAGTGAAAATTGCTCACGAAATAATATATATGTAAAAAAGCAACATATCTGATCCCAGTTGACTATTTATAATACACATGGAGAAAATACTGAAAGGAAATTATTAGAATATTAATGGAGATTATTTTTGGATGGTGGAATCACGGGTAGTTCCTTTGTATTGTATATTCTAAAATTTCCATAATGCAGATTTATAATTCTTTTTTTCGAAGTATGATCTCCATTTTACTTTTTCCAGAGAACAGTTTCCCTTCAGTGTTTAAGGACTTAGCTTCTTACATGAGCTTCGGTGGAGGTGGTGGGGTAGCACCCACGGGTCTATATCAGGGTGGGGTCGGGGGGTTGGGTCCCCCGTGCTTCGGGGGAGCGATTCTAGACCACCTTGCTGGGAATGGCGCAGCTCGCGCAGTAATATAGTCTCAGCCAGCTTGGGACGCACAGAGGCATGGAAGACACTCGCTTTGGCAATGTCCCTGGCGGCAGCGACCCCTACTCTGGTGCCAGTAACGAACTTCTTAATGGCCTTGACCTTGGGTATGCAAGGGGGCGCACTTGGTGCCGCAGATAGGCTGTACGTGGCCTCGGCCTTTGTGGAGCGACCGTTGTTCCTTTTTTCCCGTGGTCACCTTCAGTTAACCAGGAAGACGTAGGTTGGTAAAAAGGTTCAGGGAAGATGAAGCCTCGTACCTTTGTTTTGCTGCATCCCAGATCTCAGGCCTGGAGTGAGGTAGGTACCACGGGTGTTCCCTCAGGCACCACAGCAAGTCTGTCTGAATGGCCTCTGACTCTTAAGAAAACGTGTGTCCAGTCGCTCCTTCTTGCTACCACCGCTTGAGTGCACTTCTTTATTGAAAACACATCCATTTATTTTTTTCCTCACAGACTTTATGCACAGGGCCCTGTATGTGCCAGGCAATCAATAAATATTTGATTGATTGTTATCTTCTCAATGCAAAGTCAACATTTAACATTCAAATATTGAAGTTTCCCTGTGCCAAAAAACAAAGTCTCCGCTGGGAGAATCCCTGCTTGAATACTTGGAACCAGCTACCATAGGTCAGTCGGCATGTGGGTGTTCGGCTTCTGTGTGTTAGCGTAAGTGGAACTTGATAACCGCTAGACTACCAGTCATATCTCTTAACAGCCACCTAGAAAATCGGTACCCTCCAATGGCTGGTGGGAAACCCGGAATCCTGGAATTCAGTTAAACTATTGAGTGGACGTTCCTTGAACTAGGCTTCTAGGTTGGGTGGCAGTGGCGGGTGGGGGGTGGGGCAGCCTTTGTGGAGATAATGGTTCAGACTCAGTCCCTGTTCCCTGGGATCTTACAGTCTGGGGGCGTGGGGATCACTGAAGAAGACTGATGATAAGCATTCTGAGGAAGACACGCTTTGACAACCAAGAGCCGTGCACCGCATTTGGTCTGTAATGGCTGTGAATATCAGACTCTCAAGGAGCTGGAACAAAGAGGAGAAAGAGGAGATATGTGAGAGACAGTGGAAGAAGGAACAAGGGAGGGTCATCAGAAGGTAGATATGGCCTCAGGGAAATAGGGGTCCGTTCAGTACCGTGCTGAAGTTGGCTGGACTGTCATGGGGTCAGGGCACACCCCCCTCCGTGTCCCACACTGTATGAGACTGATGTTCATTATAATAACTGGAGCCGTTGAATGGCTTATATTTCACATACAGAACTCCATTTTCAAACAAATATAGGAAAGATCCATACAGCAACACACAAGCATTTAAAAAGTTACTTTTTATCCAAGAAGACCTCAATCTGCAAATACTTAACAAGGTCAGATGTCATGGGGGATACCAGAAAGCCACGTATGTGTCTTTGAGCAGTTTACTTAGCTGAGAAGACCAGACGTATACAAATGGAAAGTTTACCCTTGTTTTAAGGCAGTGCGGGCCAATTGCCGATAGACAGTGACAGTCAGCGGAGCACAGGAATGGTCAGCTCCCTGGGGCTTTGGGCAGTTGGGAAAAGTTTCCAGGTTCTTGAGCTGGCCTGCGGGCTAGGCAGGATTTAGGTTGGCCCAACATATGCCAGATCTGCAGAAACGTAATCTTTTTCCCTCTGAGAAGTTGCAGTGTTGGACCTGCTCTCATAAACTCCTCCCCAAAACAGGCTTGTGCACTTAGCAGTAATAAATTGAACCATCAACTCCTTAAAGCACACCTGGTTGATAATTAGCTCAATCACATTGTGTTTCGGTCATTACCCTTGGATTTCCCAAGGATGAGCTTAATTCATCTCCCACATTAAAGTGAGTGCCGGCATGACCCAAACTTGACTGAATAGAATTTCTGTCTCTATTATGTCAATTTAATGCTGTGGTAGTTTTATTGCAAAATAGGTATTGGGTTACAATTTGCCACCCAAATATCTGCGCAGAAATTGTTAATGTGTGCTGTGAAAAGGTCTCCAATGGCAGAAGGCTCTCTTTTATCCTAAACAGTGCTTGATCTGAAGGCAGACCAAGAGGAAATGAGCTGCAACTCTGATTCGGGGAATTTAGAGTTGATAAGATGAGCTGTTGTTTATTCAGAGACTACTTATTCAGGTTTTACAGCTTATAAACGTATTGATGATGGATACAGCCCCTTGCTTCCAGGGGTTTACAGAGCTTATTTTGTGTTTTAACCACACTCCCTTCACCTCTGACCTGCTGCTGGAAGTGAAGGGAGAAACTAGTGACGTATGTGCTCTATTAGCAAAGGAAGAAGGCAAAGGGGCACCTTTATTGTATCGGATTACTAGCCAGATGCCTGGAATGCTCACATCTACTCACTGGCTGCTGTTTAAAAGGGAAAAATACAGATCTAACCACTTCTAGGAATGGTGCCAGGTGTCTATGCTAAGGCAACCCAACTCCAGAAGGCTATAAAAATAGCCCCCAAGTAGTATGTTCTGATTTCCCACTGAGCTGACCAATAAATCCAACAACCAGTTAATTAAAAATGCTGGGAGGGAATGTTCATCCTCCATTACCCACCTGTCCTTGTGAATACTCATGGTTACAAATGGGAGGCTACAACTTAGCGTGTCGGTGTCCAGATTAGGAAACTCTCTTGTTCCTTTGCACAGCCATCCGGAGATAGAAACAGCCAGTGTGGTTGCCTGATACTCCTACTTGGGTGTCAAGGTTTATTTGAGGCCAAAGTGATGTGAGGCTTCCAAAGACAAATCCAGTCATTTTCCTTGCCTCAGGGTTTCCGGTACCATCCGGAAGGGCATAGTTAGACAGGCCTTGTTCTGGCTGTGAGTTTTGCTTGCATGTGCCAAAACCTGATGGAAAGCCTTCTTGCCCCGACTGCTGCTATGAGCAGGATAGCACAAGAGACTGAGAGGCGAAGAAAGTGCTAGAAGTCGAATCTTCTAGAATCTCAACTTGATAAAACTTAAAAATCAGTCAGTAAAGCAAACAAAAACTTGGACAGAGTAGACCATCAATATCAGGTCATGATCTCTCAGGGTCCTGGGATCGAGCGTGTCCAGCTTCCCACTCAGTGGGGAGTCTGCCTGTGGATTCTCTCTCTCCCTCTCCCTCTGCCCCTCTCCCTGCTCGTTCTCTCTCTCTCTCTCAAATAAATAAATCTTAAAAAAAAAAGCTGGAAAGAGGGCAGCTGCGGGGGTGATGGAGGGTGAGGGAGACACAAACTCACCAAACCCAGCTGGTCACCAGGAACCTTTTCTGAGATATCGCTATTAGTGAATTATGTTTCTTGCAGACTCTTTTTCTTTTTAACTTAGAGGCATTTTGATGGAAAAGAGAGAATGGTCATGAAACTTGACTTCTAGCTAGGGCTCTGTCACTTACAAGTCCGTTTCCGTTTCCTAGGGCTCCGTTTCCTCCATCTGCGAACGTGTTGGCCTAGAGAAGAACTAGTGATTCTTTGTCCACACCCTAAATTCATAGGACAGTTGGCTTTTGAGTCTTTACGAATTGGAACTGGAAGTTTTCTTATAGAGTGCAAAGTTTTGGGAGAGACTGCTGAGTCCCAGGGTGCAGAAGCTTAGCAAGGACAGAAACTTCTCTTGCAAGTGAGGAATTCTTCAGTGATCAGGAAGCCTGATTGATTGGGGTAGATATACAGATTGCTTTTTTCATGCTTTCAGGCTGCAAGTGAGTGTGTGTTCAGTTTCAAGATGCTTCTAGAGCTAAAGCTCTTACATGATTGGCTGTGCATTAGCAGGATATGAATTACGAATTCTGCTTATACTTGATCATGAAGACCACAAACTGGGACCCTATCATCTGAGGGTCTAATGCATGCATCCCTTTTTCTCCATCAAAATGGATTTGTAAATTGTCATCAGGCCTTAGATCCCAACCCTCTCCATTAACACATCTATCTGCTGCCACCTGAGATTTCTTTAATAAGGAATGCCGGGGAGACTCAGAATCACATTATGGGAGAGGAAGTTGAAAGAACTGAAACTTTTTAGCTTGGGGAATTGGAGTTTCAGGGGGCCATGCTGCCTGTTATCAAAAAGGTGAAGGTTTCTCAAGTCAAAGTAGAATTAAACTCGGGTATGTGTGTGTGTGTGTGTGTGTGTGTGTGTGTGTGTGGTTTTGATGTGAGAGGAGGCAAACTGGGATTAATGGAGGAGAGTCTAGGCAGACATAGTTTTCTTAAGCCAGGCAATAGCTTTCCAGCAAACTAAGTTGTTCAAAGCAGGGAGAATGGGTTACCTCAAGGAGGTAGCAAAATTCCTACTGCAAGGCCCCATCACAGAGTTGGGGTTAAAAGTTGGTTCCTTTGAGTGGAAGTTGGACTCTGTTTTCTGGAGTCGACCTGTAGGGATCCAGTGGTCTGGGGATGCCTCCACTCCATGGAACTCTTCCATGGCCCACACCCTGTCTCACTTGTATCCTCCACACCTAACGTCAGGCCTGATCACAGAAGGAGCTCAGAAAATGTTTATTGGTCAGCTGATGGAGCGACGATATAAGTAACCAATAGACGCTTTTGGTCCCTCGGTCAAGTGTATTAAATTGGTTCCCATGTCTACAGTGTCCCCCTTTTCTTCAGATGTTCCTATACCACTCACAGCAACTCCCTCACTTACAACACTTGTCATTGTCAGAGCACTGAAACACTTCCGTCGTCCATTCTGTCCTATCTTCCATAGCAAGATAGATGAGAGAAAACCCATGACTTTAGTGTGAGGTAAGCATCAGCAGAGTGACGCGCACGTAAGGCAGCACCAACGTGACCACGACATCCGGCGAGACCTTCGTGCATTTTGATGGAGGAAATATTGATACAGAAAAGTGAAAGAGAGGGCAATTTATAACACAGTGAGATAGTGGGTGTTCCTCGTGGTCTTCTCAAGCTTCCTGAGGGTGAACTCATTTGTGGGGTAAAATGTCTTCCCAACAAGATGCCACTGCAACTAGGAGCTGGAAATCTGCCTCTCATCACCTTGTTGGTTGAGTCTATGAGTCCCGTGTTTTG
>CM052901.1:15200141-15227918 GCA_028534135.1 Potos flavus
CTCGCCCATCCCCCCACCCCCTCCCCTCCAAAACTCTCAGTCCCTTGTTCTGAGTTCACAGTCTCTCATGGTTCTTCACCCCTCCGATTTCCTCCAATTCATCCCTCCCCTCCCTCTCACAATGTCCTCCATGTTTTTCCTTATGCTCCACACGTAAGTGAGACCATATGATAATTGACTTTCTCCGCTTGACTTATTTTTTTTTTTAAAATAAAGCACTTTGGATGACGCTTTCTACAAATAGAGCGAAGGTCATATTAAAGGGCTAAACAGCTAAACCTCATGGGCAAATGCAATCTCTTTCCCCACATTATGGCTTTAGAAACCATTGAGAAGTGAGAGACACTTCAGAACTATAATCTGATGGGAAGCTAAAGAAGATACTGATGGCTCTCTGAAAGACTGGGCCCTGAGAAGTATTTGGGCTGGCACCTAATAAAGTAATTAAAGACGCATGTAAATCTTTGGTTGCTTTTGGCCAGTGTCCGACTGTGGCTTTTGCTTAACCTAACCTGCACCCTGCTGGCAAAGGTTTCGCTGACTCGCCACTCGTGTGGACACTGCCTGTTTACCTTCGTTTGTTCCTCTCTGAGGTCTGTAAAGTTCTCCCCGCGGATTCCTGCAGGCAGCCTTTGAAGGTAGTTTGTCAGACCAAGTATCTGCCTCTTTCCAGCCTGACCTTCTCTCTCTCTTGGTGTGGGGTGGCTTGAAGGGGTCACCAGAGGAATACTGCTTTTGAGCTACCCTGATCACCATTTAGTGAAAAAAAAAAAAATCCCAGCATCCTGTTTGGACAGATTGTAAGCTGTGACATTAGACCTTCCTGCTATGCAGAATGGCTTTCATCACTCTCCCACCCCATTCAGCAGGGTTAAAGGTCTCAGGAAGGTATTTGACTTGTGGCTCAGACTTGCCCTCACTGCTGCGCAATGATGGGTCTTTTTGCTTGAACCACTTAGGAGGCGCCAATGGGAGGAGAAGTGAAGGAGCGGAAGTGAGTTCATGACAGCATTTGAAATGAAGAGGGCATCAAGAGGAAAATAGGATATACATTGAAGGCTTTGCCTATAGGTTTTTTGTGTGTTTGTTTTTGAAATTTTGCTCAGGAAGTAAAATGGTATTTTGCGGTGTTTAGTTCAGGGGCAGTAGAGGGAAGCTGAAAAAGAATATAATTTGTCTTAGATGAGAGGACCCTCCGAGGCAAGGACAGATGTCCCTTTGCCATTTTTGTCATGACCCGAAGTCTGACATTTTGAATGATGACATTGTAGGTACCTTATAGACTACTGAAAGCTGTTGTGTACTTTCACGTCAGAAAAGTGTGTGTGTGTGTGTGTGTGTGTGTTTTCCAAAAAGGCATTCTGTCCTTTCTGGATTTTGTAATATATAAATAATAAAGCCACAGGTGTTCATGATATTACCATTTTTATGCCAAGGTTAAGAAGTCTCGATCTAGGTGATTCCCAGCTAAACTATCTGGGTGCTCTCACTGGGTGTTGTATAACATTCAGAACATTCTCGAAGCAAAATAATTTTAGTTCATGTTAGGAAATCATTTTACATCCAAAGCTGAAGATTTTTGCAGAACTTTTGGCCAAACGACATGCCTCAGAATTTTTTTTAACAGTAGCTTTATTGAGATATAATCCACATACCATAAGTCACCCTTTAAAGTGTACAATTCAGTGGTTTTTAGTATATTCACACAGTTGTGCAGTCATCACCATTGTCTAATTCCAGAATCTTTTCATTACCCTTGAAAGAAATGCTACACCCATTAGCAGTCACTCCCCAAGTCCTAGCCTCCTCAGACCCTGGCAGCCACCATTCTACTTTCCATCTTTATGGATTTGCCTATTCTGGACGTTTTGTGTAAACAGAATCATACAATATTTGTCCATTCATGTCTGGCTTCTTTCACTTAACATAATGTTTTCAGGGTTCATCCATGTTGTAGCATGTATCAGAACTCCGTTCCTTTTCATGGTTGAATCGTATTCCATTGGATGGATAGACTGTGTTGTATTTATCCACTCATCAGTTGACACCCATTTGAGTTGTTTCCATTTTTTTGCATGCCCAGGAATATATCCTGAAGAAATAACCAACTAGGTGCATAAAGAATTAGGGTATTTGTTGTAACATTATAAAAGTGAAAAACTGAAAATAATTTGAATCTCTAACATTAAGGGATTGGTCCAGTGATGAGACAGCTGTATGGTGACGTAGATGCTGACAATTTCTTGTTAAGTGACAAAATAGTATATAAAGTGTGATCCCACTTTTATAAAAAATGTGTTTAATATGCATAGAAATAAGGATAGACTCATAGGTAAGAGAAAACCAGGGTTCTCTCTAGATGGTAAGATTAGAAGGAGGTTTTTTTTTTTCCTTTTTTATCTTGATTTTCTAATTTTTCTAGAATTGTCCCATACTTATTTATTGAGTACATAGTATGTGCTAGACATTGTGGAGTGGGCACGTATGTTGTAATGAGGAAATTAAAAATTAATGTTATTATTAAAAACAATCCAAAAGGGAGTGTGGGAGTGATGTATTGTGTCCGCACACAGGCATAGATGCCAGATGTGATAGGATCTTATGGGGACCACTAGGGTGTTATGTTTTAACTCCAAATAGATTACAATGTACTGATAAGGACATATTTATCAGATAAGAAAGACACTGAGTCACTGTTTTGGAGCAGTCCCGTACATGTCTGCTTCCTCACCAAAACGTCTAGCTCTTCTTTCCCTACAGGAAGTGATCAGAAGCGGAGCTTAGAGTTTATTTCCACTTCCGTGGTCTGACATTTTGACATTTCCCGAACTGCAGGATGTTTGAGAGCAAGCAACTTGGCTTTTGCTGAAAAAATTAATGATGCTGCCACTTTTACTTAGTGATAGGCTTTTGTAAGAGGACAGAGCTCTTCAAGTTGGGAAATGAGATGGTTAACAAGATGAGAGTAACATAAAGGTCTCGAGTCTAGAGAAAAGCAGCTCATTAAGCATTGATTATCAGCATGGTGTAAACTCTTTCAGAGAGTGTTACTACATTCCATGCCATTGTCATGTGGAGGAAACTTAAATCTGTGTTCCATTTATATCATAAATGCGATTTGTGTCTTCTAATAATAGGCCAGTCTTGCCTTAGGCTGCATCAGTACACATAAATGTGTGTACTTGCCACGTCAAGCCTGGCACGAAAATTCAGTCACAAAGACTCATACTCGCTTGCGTGTGGGCGTACAGCCATTCCTGTTTGGAGATGAAGTCCGTTTGGGCCAACTGGAATGCGTGTAGTTTCTCTGGGACAGACTTGAGTTACTTTTCAGGGCAGGCCCTGGTGTAAGGTGGGGGTTAAGATTTCCGAGTCTGCAGTCAGACCGACCTGAGTTCTAATCTCTGATGAGATCGAAGCTCTGTGAGCCTCCATTTTCTCATCCATAGAATGGGGATGAACAGCTCTATCTCTTAGGGTTAAGGCACAGATTCAGTGAAGTAATCTAATCCTTGCAGTGCGTTCGCCATATTTACATTGTACAAGCCCAGTAAACTTTTAGAGTTTTAATGAATATGCAAAGGAATTTAAAGAGGAAAATGGAGAGAACTCCTGTTATTTTTCTTTTTTCCCCATTCCTTATTTTTTGCCTAAAATGGATTGTTAAAATTGCCAAAACCTCAATTTTTAAATATAGGCTTTTTTATAAACAGATTTTATTTTTAAGTCATCTCTACACCCAACATGGGGCTTGAACTCATGACCCCAAGATCAAGAGTCGTGCCTTCCACCGACTGAGCCAGCCAGGTGCCCCTAAGTATAGGCTTTAAGGGTATTTTCTAGCGCAGTGATGAAATACTGACGTTAGCACGTAACAAAACAAAGCACGCAGAGACATACAGCATTCATACCCAACAAAGCCTGTGATCAGCAATCGTGAAATCGTATCTGTGTAGAGTCCTCCAAGTTCTTACTTTTCCTTCTCAGCCTTTGCCCTTTCATAACGACGAACACATATCTTGACCTTAACAGATTTGCTTTTCCAAATGAGGTGCATGTGGGATTTTCTATAATTTTTGACAGACTACCAGTCTATTAGAGCACACCCTTCCCTCTCTAACTTGCTGCTTTTAGCCTCCTGGGGGCTCAAGAATGAGGTGACAGAACTTGTCAGGACTCTGGGTAAAGCACGGTGTTCAGCTAGACTGAAGATTTGGGTCGGAGGGAAAGGAATCTACATTTTTGCTGCTGGAGATAACTTTTCTTTGATCGTATTCGGACCACTGTCTACCTTCAGGACCCTCAGTCATCTCTAAGGGAAATCCGAATAATGTTTCTCGGTAGAATCTGTGAGCCCGTTAACGTTAAGAGAGGAATATTCTTTCGCTCCCAGAGAGGTACTATTCAGGAAACGACTCCTAACGAGTCTCTGACAAATAACCCAGTGCACAGTGAATTGTTACATTGAGGTAGGTACTTGCTAGAATCCCCAAAAACAAGCTTTCCAAAGTGATAGGTGATGTGGAGGCGAACGTCTCGGGGAAGGGGAAGCTTTGAAATGATGTCACGTGACATGTTTACAAGGGTAAAATATTTAGTGCTGCGATAATGTCGTCTTGGTAGACAAAGGGGAAATATTTCTAACTGAAATGTCTGGTTCCTATTTGACAGTAGACTAATGTGCAGCAGAGTGGCAGGCTAAGGTCTTGAGAGTAAAACTAAAAATACCAGAAAGCTACCCATTTAGGGGGGAAGGAAATTTTGACTTTGATCCGTGCCTTCCCTAATTCGACGTGATCGGTGAACAGTGCATCTCTGCTGTACTTTCAGGTGAATTTTCTTGGATCGTAGTTTATGTTGAACACTGGTCGGGCTTCCGAGTGAATGGCGGACGCTAGCTTTGACATCGATGTGTTTCCATACAAATGACTTATAATTTTCATTCAGGAAGATGCCTGGGCTTCTCTCCACAGATACACAATTACAACATTGTAGCTGGGGCCTTGCGGGCAGACCCGCTGCGTCTGTAGGCTGCATAATCTGGGGCCAGTTGCTTCATCTCAATGTCCCAGTTTCCTAAATCGTATAGTGGGAGGAGTAACAACCATCTCAAAGGGTGGCTATGAGGATTAGATAAGAGAATATAGGAAGCACTAGGATGATGCTTGTGCCTCCAGGGCAATCCACCCATTCATTTCACCATCCAAAGCTGGCCTTGGCTTTGATGACTGGCTAAGGAGACTTCCGACAAGTGAGCTCGCTGTACCTTTTTCTTGCCATCGTTTTAATCTTTCCAAGGCCCCAGGGCTTGTTGCTGTCTAGAGGAATGTGACTCTGGGAAGCGAAGTCATAGAACTTGCTCATAGAAAAATGCTAGGCAATCATAACGGAGTATTCTTGATGCACCAAAATGAAAACTTCTTGCAGCAATCGGTAAATGAAGTTAGAGGCTGTGTATTTTTTTTCGCTAGTGAAACGTTGACACTTAGGCTTTGCATCTCTCTCTCTCTCTCTCTCTCTCTCTCTCTCTCTTTCTCGATACAGTCCTTTAGATGAGCACCGTGGAAACTTTCCTTGACTTCGGGATCTCAGTGAGCTCTGCACCAGAGGCTTAATAAACTTCATCTGTGAATGAGCCATCATTACCATAATAAAGGCTCGCTAATCACTGATGAAAGCCACGGGTTAATTATTACATAAGGGTTGTATAATGTAATTTCAGGAACTAAATAATTAAAAAATTTAAAAGACCATTTAATATATCTTTGACACAGCTCGAGAAAGTAGAAGACGTCCTCACGTTAATCATTTAACAGGGATTTAACTACTCAGCCCGTATCTGAAGCAGTTAGTTTATTATGATTGCAGTGTTGGAAAACAACGTTTCCTTGGGACAAATGGAATTCAGTAACGAAAGCTAAAATTGAATACAAATAAGAGAGGAGCGGGGTACTGGGAGAAGAATATAGGTCATCAGTACCTTACAAGTAGACTCGATAGGATTCAGAATTTGAGTGTCTAGATTCCAGAACATATCCAATCTGCTTTTAATTTCGATCCCGGTATAGTTGCTTAAAAGGTTTCTTCAGCTTCATTGCCCTCTCTTTCATGCTCTTGGCCTTCAAGTTAAATTCCTTCTATTTTACGAAACCTGGCTTTAAGTTTCCATGCCTCGTTCCGTATCCTTTCAGTACATATGTATCCTGTATGTAGCGCATGTCCGAGTCTGTTTATTTATTTTTAAAATTTTATTTATTTGAGGGAGAGTGGGAGCTAGAGAGAGAGAGCACACTCAGAGGCAGAGGGAGAGGGAGAAGCAGACTCCCTGATGGGCTGGGAGCCCTATGCAGGACTCGATCCCAGGACTCCGGGATCATGACCTGAGCTGAAGGCAGATCCTTAACCAACTGAGCCACCCACGCGCCCTTGTACCATTCCATTTAATGGCAGCATGGCGGTAATACCACGTTGTATTAGAACCTCATTTAAATAAATGCCGACCACAGAACCTCGAGTTCTGATTTGACCATGCTAGTTGGGCTCCATAAATCCTCATAGACATGGAGGGGTAGGGAAGATTGTACAAAAGGAGCTATTTTGCTGATTCCAGAGTGGTGGTATTTCTAAGTAAAGACCTCTATAGTCTCCTGCTGTAATCGTATTGGAAGGCAATACAAGTGGGATCTATAAGTATTGAAAATCCTCGAGTAAAGGCACAGGCAGAATGATGGTATTCTTAACCTTTTGCAGGTTTTAAAATTTGTTTAAAAGGTGCTTAGGGAAGGGCTATAATACACATATTCATATACGTGTGTGTATGCCTACAAACTATATATAGATACACATACACATATGTATGTTTGTAGACATACACATATATTTCTGAACTTATGTGAAACAGATTGTGAAGGCATTTGGGGTAAAGTTCAGAACCTATTTTTTTTTTTTAAGATTTTATTTATTTCGGTGAGGGGGGAAAGAGTGAGGGGTAAAGGGGGGAGGGAGAGGGAGGGGCAAAGACTCTCAAGCAGACCCCACACTGAGTGCAGAGCCCGACTCAAGGATCGATCTCACAACCCTGAGATCATGACCTGAGTCGAAATCAAGAGTCAGAGGCTTCATCGACAGAGCCGTCCAGGCACCCCAGAACCTATCTTTAAGTAAATGATGGTTCAGTTTGAGACATTTTGCCAAACCTAGCGATCTATTTTAGCAGAAGAAGGATATGATCTTAGGCCGTGAGGAGTAGGGCAAGTGGGAATAGCTGTGGGCAAATCTATTTGGCATTCTCTGACTACTAGGAGTCATGTTGGAAATGAGGCTCTCAAGGGGTCGGATAGGCCCTCCTCTGCCATGCTTTTCTGCCTTTGAGCAGGGCATCTTCCCATGGCAACCCTGTCCTCTACATCATTCCCCTCCAGTTTGCAAGGCTTGCCCAAGGTCACATGGGGAGTTGGTGGCAGAGCTAGATTGTAAAATCTCTGTAGGCAAAGACTTGGTCTGTATCTCTGCTTACCTTGGGAGCAGAGTTGGAGGGCATGAATAGGCTGCTGAGTGAGTACCCCAAGGGCAGCAACTTGTTAATTCCAAGGGCAGCTGAGCCACGAAGAGCTGTTTAAAATATCTGGTGGCCATTTTAAATGGAAATCAAGCAAAATTATTTGTCTTTCATTCTAGGGGGGAAAAAGATGGCACATCTGAACAGTTGTTTCTAAAGAGCACAGCCAGGGTCTGGGGTCTTTCCGGAGCAAAAATAGGCAAATGCAAGCAGGATGTAAGGGCTGTTTTGTGCAGTAGCACCTAGAAACAATTTCAGTCAAGGTCCAGATTTAAATGGTTGTTACCCAGGTCAAGCTAGGGATTAGGAAAGGTAGCAGATGAAATCAACTCAGAGTCTGGCACCAGTTACAAAAGGAAGCGGGTCATTGGGTTGTGTTTATAGAGGAAAGAGAATGGATTGTAAGATTGTTATCGCTGGACTCAGGGGAGGGGAGGGGGCCCTCATTTGAAGCCTTGGCCCCCAGAGGAAAGGAGCCCAGAGTGCTTTAAGGACTCACACATAATTGGCCATACATTCCACAGGAAGAAGGTCTGCCTCTGGCTACATCCCTCGGCATGGGAGAAAGGGAGAAAGGAGGAGGGGTCTGGGCAGGAGGGGGGAGTGGGGAGTGGGCCTCTGGCCTCTTGTGAAGATAGTTCTAAAGCATCGCCAGATTTTCCAGCCTAGTTTCAGACTTTACATTGAAAAGTGGCCGATCTCTAGAAGCCTCAGCTAATGACTTGTGATATTTCTTTTACTGTTGCCTCAATAAGCAGTGGCATACAGTTTCTACAGTCTGGGTTTTTGTTTGTTCGGTTGGTTTTTGGAGTGTTTTTTTGTTTTGTTTTGTTTCTGTTTTTTGGGTTTTTGGTTTTGTTTTGTTTTTTGTTTTTTTATGGGGTTTTTTTGGTGCTGGGTGATCTCCTTGCCCTTTGATGGAAAGGTTTTGTGCTGCTTTGTGGTTTGCAGCAAACACTGCCCCTGCCCCTTGAGGGAGGAAAAAAAGGATTTAGTTCTTCACTTTACTCTCTGAGGATCCAGGCAGCAGAGTGACCCACAGAAAGTACAGTTTCACTCGCCCGAGGCTTTGGGTGCAGTTCCCTCCAGTGAATCCTACCTGACGATCAACAGGAAAACAAGCAGCTAAGGAGTTTTCATTAGTGTCCAATTAGTAGATGATTTGCTTGTTAAATGCGTCTGCTAATTCATTAACAATTAGATAAATTAAATTTAATGGAAAGGATTTAGGTTTGAAAATAAATTGCCACACATATTAATTTTAACTCTATGGATTAAAATCCTTTTCCTGCCTCCTCCCAGCCTCTTCCTCCCTCTCTCTCCCTTTCAAATCGTGCACAGCACACAGGCAATTAGAGCTCGCAGGGTAGATTGTTTTTCTCATTTAAAGCATCTCTTGTTTCTGGAAATCGGTCCTCCAGTGGAGCATGTCTGTCTGTGTCTCTAGATGAGTGTCAGCGACAAATGGTGCTTGTGCTCATAATACTGATGGGGATTGTTGGTGCACGGTGAGAACGGGAAAAGCCCTTTGCAATACAGTGAGGGATTCAGGAAGGTATTTTAGAATTTGAAGGGGCTTAAGGGTTGATTCCGCTGCTGATATTGAATTGCAGCATGACCAAATGATTAACAAACTTGTCTTTCTTGAAATATCTCAGGGCAGAGAGGTTCTCAAGTGATTGCAAATTGGTTAATGACTTTAAAAAACAAGTAACTCTGCTGAGTTTTCCTAAACAGTCGGGTATGTTTAGAAGCCCGGCGATTCAGATCAAGTCGAGATACACAAAACTGGAGAGCTGATATTCTTTCTTTGGGATAAATCTCAGAATCCGTGCTACAGTTCAGGATGATGCTTTGATGGCCAGGACCTTGCGTTATTGGAAATAACTTCTTTTCAGCATTGACCGTCTGTGATGATAGAAGTTGCAACACATTCCCGCTCTAACACTTTGGGTTGTTTTCATAGTCTCTCTGACTGTTTTTCTGATCTTTGGACAGATCTCATTCACAATTTCCTGGAAAAACAACCAGTCTTTTCCCACAGGGGAATCACATTATGTAATTTTTCCTTGTTATCAAATGGAAGATTGAATCAGCAAAGCTAAACAGGGCGGCAAGGCAAACATCAACGCGGATTGGTCTTTTCAGTTTTTAAAAGGCAGTATTCAAACGGGGAAGGTTGTTATTGCTGTAATCTATTCAGTGTGTGGAGCTGAAAGCAATAAGATGTTGCCCGTAGGCCTCGATCTTTCCTGTGGAAGGTGGGAGGGACTCTGTGGCCCCGTATGGTTGGTGACTTGCCAGGGTAGTTTCACATTTCTCAGAAACTGGCTGTGGTTGCACAGTTAACATCAGTATTTTGCTTTCAACTCATATTAATAGGTTGTTGAAAGTTCAAGTGAACGTTGTTGAGCTTGAGTGAGTGAAAAATTATTTAATAGTGTCTGTTAACTAGAAGAGGAGATCATTCACTGCTAGCTGCCATCAGGATATCTGATTTCTCCTCGAGGACCTGGCCTGATTTTCTATCATACGAGGGTCAGATTACCATGTACCTCAAAGTCAGCTACTGTGCTCGTAAAAGTTGTGTTTATTTTCTCTCTCTCAGATCTGTGGCCATAAACACTGGCATAGAAGCATCATTGGACTTTTGTTCTCCTTTTACGTAGCTTTCTCTTCGTGGAGTTGCCCTGTTCTCTCCCTTACCTTTATATTCAGTTTTAGGGAATTGTATAGAAAAATCCTCTTAAAAGGCAGTGGTTGATGATGCCAATCTTTTTAAACAGTTTAAACTATGAAAAACTGAAGAGTCTTTAAATGAAGCAAGGTGGTGATAGATAATTTAGAAAATAATGAGGATTCTAATAAGGATTGCATTCTTGTTTGTTTTTTTTTTAATACAGATCTATTCGTTGGATTGCTCTTATTACTGTTTTCACCCACCAGCTTTCTCGATTGATCATTGGACTGATTGACCTCTCAATATCACTGATTTTTGAATTTTCATTTTGATGTTACAGAGCTGATCACGGAGTTGTTGGATTTTTGCATTTGGAGTGTGTTAGGCATGGTCAAGCACCCTAACTGTGCTCTGAAGAAACACGGATTTTATGCATAAAATAAAACAATAAACCCTTGAAGAGCCATGGATGGAAATTTGGGTCAATTTTCTTATCACCCAGGACAGAGGAGGGAATGGAGAGGCAAAGCACTTAACCCTATACAAAAAATTTACTGATGTCTCAGATTTAGAATGTCTCCCTGGCTGTATTCTGGCACTTTCTTTCTGAGGCTTATTTATTCCAGCTAAGCCATAGTAATCCAGTGAACACATTTTATTTTATTTCGTTTTAAGTAAGCTGTATACCCAACATAGGGCCCGAACTCATGACCCTGAGATCGAGTCCCATGCTCTACTGACTGAGCCAGCCAGCCACCCCTCCAGTGTTCTCTTCTCTAGCAGTTTATAAATTCTAAGTTTGTCTTGTGGACTGGGAGCCTTGTCAGTGATGAGAGACAGATAAATGCACTGTGTCCTCATTTGTTGGACTTTTTGACTGGACTCCTACGGCCGTGTGGACATTCTAGCTGTGTAACCGGGCAATGCAATGGTACATCCTTTCCCACCTTACACTACAAGGATGTTACCCAGCTAAAATAACCTCAAGGAGTATTCAACAGATTCTGACCCATTTTGTCAGGTACCGTATTTAAAAAGAGAAGAAAACATAAGAAGCACATTCTGAGTGTGGAAAAGTCAATTGAGGCCAACAGAATTGATCTCTCTCAGCCCAGTTCTTTCCAGAAACGCCTTTTTTTGGGGTCTCTCCTCCAAACTTGAATTATTTAATTTTTGCCTATAGCAGAGGACTTGGACCTCTCAAACAATGATCATATGATCTTACTCTTGTAATATTATTTTAGAGTTTGCAAATATACTTTCACAAGCATTTCGTATCATTTCCAAAATGGAGGTAGAGAGGAAATATGACTTCAAATTCTTTTTTCTGATTACAAATACAATGCATTTTTTTAAGAAAATTTGAAAATGCAGAAAATATAAAAAGACCATCAAAGTCATATGTAATTTCATCCAATGATAACGAGGGTTCAGTGGTTAATATCTTGGTATATTTTCCTCTAGTCTTTTTTCTTTGCATGTGTGTGTGTGTTTTACAGTTTGCATTATATTATGTACTCCTTTGAAACCCACTTTTCCCACTATTCACTTATTATGAACATTCTAGTTCATTAAGTATTTTTCTAAAACCTCAATTTTATGGTTGCGTGGTTTCCATTGTATGGATATAGAGTAATTTGTTTGGACTTGATCATCTGTTTAGATTGTTTCTGACTTTTCCAGTTAGAGCTCATGCTGTGATTAACATTCTGGTACATAAATACTTGGGTGCATTTCTGATCTTTCATCAGGGTAAATTCTTAAAATTTCAGGATTACTCGGTCCAAAAACACAAATGAAGATGTAACAATTCTTTAATATGGCCTCACAGTTATGCTTTGAGAAGTGTTTTCTGGTAAGTTCCACCAGCAGTGTGTGAGTGGAGAATAGTTGGTACTAATCCTATTTTATAGGTGCGGAAGCTCAGGTCTAGAGAGATTCCAGGCTTGTCCAAGGTCACATGACTAATATCACTTGTCCTTTGGTTTTCTGACAGTTCTATATTCTTTCCACTCTACCGCTGTTGCAGTAATCTCAGTGACAGATCTGTAGTGATTTAGCTGTGCGATTTGTCAAGGGAAACTTAATGTAGCCATGGCCTTAAAATAAATTTACTTCTATTATTATTTACAAACTCTAATGTGTTTGGAATTTGATATATAGTGAGGACTACACGTAAATGCACGGCTCACCTCCCAAAGGCATTCTTTTATATTTTCAATATGTTTTCTGACTTGCACCTAAAATATCCAATGGAGAAATAATAGCCAAAAGTGATTTTGTCGTTCTCTTTTGGTCACCAAAAGCTGGTTTACAGTATTATTCTTTGTTAAGTAATAGTCTTTCCAGCCCAGAATCAGGACACTGAAAAGATTACTTCTGTCAGGATTAAATCTGCTCTCAAACCATAATAAGTAGCCCTTAACATCTACAAAATGAATTGAAACTTTTACTGACACTCATGTTTGGAAGAAGGGGGAAAAAAAACCCCCACAATTTTTATGTCAAAACTCCAGAATGAGATGGGATATAGCAATTAAAGATGGTCTCCTTAATTGGAACATAACCAAACCAAATGTGGGAAGTAAAACAAATATCTACCCGCCCCCCAAAACAAAACAAAACAAAACAAAACAATAGTACCAAAGGACAAACCACATTCAGTAGTCTTCGTTTCTTTCCCATAGCATGGCCTCAATTCTTAAAATAGCTAGGCACCATGACTTTTATCCGAGGATGGTCCATTCACAACTTCTAGGTCATCAGGGAGCCATATCAGGACTGTGCTAAAGACTTCTTGCTCTTTGCTTTAGAGAATCAGTGTGATAACATTGTTTTGCCTCTGGATTCTTGGGTAGATAGCACATAAATTGGAAGTAAAACATTCAGATTCTGAAAGCCGGGATTAGGCTTTATCTTATTTGAGACTGTGTTTTCTTTCATATCACCTTACCCTGGGAGTTACCCCAACCCCCCCCCCCCAAGTGTTTAATAGGTACCATTGCTTCTGGAGTTAGGAGCATGTTGGTAGAAGTCTTCTTTTTGTATCTCGAGAATGTCTTTGGTTGGAAAAATGCTTTTCAGGTGTTAGCAGGGTCTGTATTCTGTTTTAAGCCCTTGTCATTGTTATTTCCGATCATATTATTTCAATGAAATAGGAGTGTATGTAATAGGAATTTTGTTGTATTTGACAACAAACTAAAGATGGCTGTGAATTGTGATCATGTTGTCTTAATTGCTGAAAATACAGTTAATGTTCTTCAATTCTTTTGTGTTGACTCAACAACCTTTGGGGTAGATGGCACATCTCAATGGCTCTAGTAATAAAGATATAAATAGCCTAATAGGGGCGCCTGGGTGGCTCAGTCGGTTAAGCAGCTGCCTTCAGCTCAGGTCATGCTCTCAGGGTCCTGGGATCGAGCCCCGGTTCAGGCTCTCTGCTCAGTGGGGAGTCTGCTTTTCCCCCTCCCCCTGCTCTTGCTCTCTCTCTCTCTCTCTCTATCTCTCTCAAATAAATAAAATCTTAAAAAAATAGCCTTATTATATATTAGAATATAGTAGTTCTTCCATGTTTCAGGAAATAACTATTTTCCCCAGCTTTATTGAGATATAATTGACATATAACATTATGTGAGTTTAAGGTGTACGATGTAATGATTTGATAGATGTACATATTGTAAAATGATTACCACAATAAGGTTAGGTAACACATCTATCACCTCACATAGGAGTGTGTATGTTTGTGTGTGTGTGAGAATGGTGAGAAGTTTTAAGATCTATTCTCTTAACAACTTTCAAATATACAATAGGGTATTCTTAACTGTCATTACCGTGTTGTACATTACACCCCCAGAACTCTATTCATCTAATAATTGGGAATTGGTACCCTCTGAGCACCTTCACCCCAGGAAATGACAATTTCTTATCAAGGTATTTATACTGAAATCAGATAGTGATAATAGTGCAGGTCCCTGTTGCTTAATCTTTTTCAGACAGCGAGAGTTGCATTTTGAATCTATGCATCTGCTAAAGTTAGATTCTTAAGAATGTTCATGTCTTGGGAAGCATCTTGAGGCAGATACTGATTGATGAGTTCATTCAGTCCACAAGTATTTCATGTACAAAGTGCCGAGCGCTGTGCCAGGTACTATGGGGGTGATATGTAAGAGGCAATTTCTCCTCTCAGGGGCGTTTACGGTCTAGTTGACAAAGAAGCCATGCACATATCATCCTTTTTTGAGCTAAGTTCCGATGATGGAGAGGCCATTGATAAAAGGATATGAGCAACTGGGACATCCATTGCAAGTAAATATAAAGGCCTGAGCAAAATCTTTGAGGCAGGAAACATGAGCTTGGATGCCAAAGAAACTATTTGGGCTGGAATAAAAGCTCCTTTCTTTTTTAAAGATTTATTTATTTGAGAAAGAGAAAGAGAGAGAGTGAGCGAGTGAGTGAGCAGGGGGAGGGGCAGAGGGAGAGGGAGAGAGAGAATCCCGAGCTGACTCCTGGCCGAGCGTGGAGTCCAACACAGGGCTTGAGATCATGACCCCGAGATCATGACCTGCGCCGAAACCAAGAGTCGGACGCTCAACCGACTGAGCCACCCAGGCGCCCCAGGAATAGTTTCTTAAAGGGAATAGCATAGCAGAATAGAAAGTTGAAAAGGCAGGCAAGGCAGGGGACAGAATACCCTCATTTCCATCTCCCAGCTGTTTTCTAGGGCTATATGCCTGGAATCAATAAATATGAATACATTTTTAAAAACATGTGTCTAATTTAAAGCAACACCCAAAGAACAATATCTTGAGTTAATCTGTACAACATGTGGCATTGTAAAATAACCCTTCAGGGTGTCCTACTTTAAACAGCCCTGTTTTTAGTCTCTGCATATATCATGTGGGCCACCCAATGAGACCAGTTGGAAACGAGAGCTGTGGATTAGAAAATTTTGCCAGAGCGGTTAACATCTCATTGGATCAAGCTGAGCAGCTGTGTGATTTCAAACTCACTACTTTCTCGTGAAATGATGTAGCATGGATTTCTGGATGTTTGGAAGGAACGGTCGTTGATCACATGATCTCCTGTATGAGCCTTTCATACGAGAGAGAGCGACTAGCCAGAATCTGTCCTTGACACATTATCTGTTTTTTCTTGTTCTCTCTTGGCCACTGCCTTCATCCGTCACGTTCTTTTAAAAGCAAGGTCCTAGAACTTTGCTTTCAAATCAGTATTCTGAGGTGAATTTTGTGATGTTTTGAATTAAATGGCAGAGAACCAGGGGTATGGGCGATTGCAAATGGCAGATGATGAATAACTCATTTATATGTGACTTGGAAAGTCTGTTTATACTTACGCTTGACTACGGGTGAGTCTGTTTTTAAAATTCACTTGCAAACGAAATAATGAAGTCTTACTGTAAAGGTCTGACTTGAGCTGCTGAGAGGCTGGCCTAATTTCCTGCAACCTGCTCCGTGCTGGGTAGAGAGTAAGTGTGTCGCCTGTTACCCAACCTATTACTTTCATAGCATTGTTCTAAGTCTCACAAGTGTAACCGAAATATTTTATTCTGCAGCTCATGACTATTTCCTCTTAGTTTGTCCTCAAGAAATATGGAAGGGACCACAATCAGAGAACTTGCAAAGGAAAAGTTGGATAGTTGTGTATAAGGAACTATAGGGAAAGAAATAGACCCAGAAAATGGAAGAATTGGGATTCCATGGTATCAACAAATCTTTAAAAGATTGCATGACATAAAGGGGTTGAAGCAAAACCAAGATAACGTGACATTTAATGCTCAAGAAGTTATTGATCAAACCAAACCAAAAAGCTCACACAGATCGGGGGGCAGGGAAGAAGGGGAAAGGTTTCTCTGAGATGAAGAAATTGGATGGTTTATATGCTCCCAAAATGCAATTGCAAAAGATTGGCAGGGTGGCTGTGGCGGGGGCGGGGGGGGGAGGGGCAGATGGCTATAGAACACGGAATGGGAGGATTGTAAAATTATTTTTGAAAAAGCAATGAGAACCTTGTTTTTCAACAAAAAGGATATGTCCATAAATAAGCGATTGTGATTTAGTGGTTTTTGGGGGATACGAATCGGATATCAGGGAAACCTTGGGAGCTCTTCTTAGGTATCATAATTAGAACTGGATCATTTTTATGCTTTCCAAACGTCTGCTCCTGAAGACCAGGGTCTATTTTGAAATTATGCTCATTCAATAAGCCATTGTGGATTTAAATCTTATGAATGTATGTAAACTCCATTTTTGGGAAGGCATTAGCACCTCTTGGTTTGAATAAAGTGATGAGTTCCATATATTTAAACCAGCCGCTTCCCACTCCACCGCCCATTTGACTCTGTTTTAAGCTTGTCTTTGTTTAGTTTCAAAAGTCTCCCTTATCTCTGCTGTATTAGCGAATTTGGCGAATGAGTTCACTTCACCTCGTCAATATCCATTATTATTTGACAGGCTGATTATATCCCTTCTCCACCTTCATCTATTCAGACTGGAGTGTCTGTGGTCTGTAATCTCTGTTCATATAGCAGCTCCTCCACCCTCTGGAAGATATCTGCTAACTTTCTCAAGCTTTCTTCTGTCTCGTCACCCATGGAGCCCGGAAGAGTATGTTGTAACCCTGGGTGAAAAAGCATCTTGCCTATCCCCCTGGGCGTCATTTTGTTCATTGGAATGCTTCGTGGATGATAATTTACATTTCAGCAACGTTCTTTGGATCTGGGGGGAGATATATACGTCGGGCCTGGCATAGGACCACCTGCCCTTTTTGTTGGCTGCTCCCCCCCCCACCCCCGCCTGCCAGCCTACAGAGTTGGCTGCGATATTTGTTCATTGGCAAAAGAATGCCAAAGGGTAGCGTTAGTGCCTGGCATCATTTTTAAAGTCATTAGTCTTGCATTTTACTTTCGTAGTAAACTGGGATGGCAGCCTGCCAGGGCCCATTAACCAAAGTTTAGAAGACGATGTGGTTGAAGTCCCAGCCGTCTGTTACCTGCACAGTTCCCGCCAGTTAGATGACTTTCACTAGGGCTACTTTATGAGGGTATAAAAACTTCTTAGCAAATTCAGTTTTTTATTAGGCACCACACAGTCCCTATTTCAGGAAGACAGTCCATACCAGGAAACATAAGGGAAAGGGAAGACTTTTCCGTTCCCTCGGTGGGCGCCTTTGAAACATGTTAGCCATCTTGGTGGTTGGCACTAAGTGAGGGAGGCACTTCTCATTCAGGAAGGATGGTTTTGGCATCTGTGATTGGGAGACTCGACAGGAGCCAGAGTAGTCAGTGCCCCGGCCCCAGGGCATTTAGGTCAGGTGGGTTTCTTCCAGCATCCATGCTATTCCTACCGGGGACGGCAGGAATCAGTGGCACCAGGAGCCTCTTAAAGCGACGGGAGTTAAGCCTGTACAGCAAAACTTGGGCTGAAAGTAAAAACAGGCTGACCTTGAAGCCAGGAGGCTAATGATGGGTTGAAGGAGCCAGGTTCCCTTAAGGTGTGAAAACGTAAAAACAGCATCTGTATCTTCTTTTCTCCCTTCCTTCTTCTCATGTCTGTTTCCCTCCGTCCTTATCCCTCTCAAGGTCCCATCAAAAGCTCCCAAGGCAATATCACAAATGAAGACAAGAGAGTTGGATGGAAGGAGAAATCATTCTAGTGTTTTCGTCGCTTTCTATCGCACCTCCGCTCTGTTTGTTGCATGAATAGTTTCAATTCTGAAGGGCCATGAATCATGCTAACAAACCCAGGAATGTGTGTTTAATGTCAAATGTTTTAGTGACATCAAGATGCCCACAGAGGCATTTTGGTAGCCATATACAACTGGCTTTGTCCTACAAGAAGCTATATTTATATCCATTAACATCCCCTTGACATTTATATACGAAAGGAGAATTGTCTGAACCTCAGATGAAAAAAAAATACATGAGATTTATGGACACTTGAAACCAAAAAAATGGCACTTTTTCTTCCTGTCACATTCCTTAAGTCTTTGAGGAAAACGTTGCTTGGTGTGCTTAGAGACATTTAATGTAAGAGGTTGCCTGGTATCTTTAAGTTCCTTGGAAATTAAACAGGATGGAAACCAGTTTGAGGACCATACTTCCATCCTGTCTGGCATTGTGTAGATCCCTTTGGAAGGGACTAAGCACCTTAGCACCATTTTTGCTCTTGTAGGGTTTTCATAGTTGCTGTGAGGTAATACATTATCGTACATCGTACAGTTGTACCGCTGAAGGATGGGGAGCTGCTTCTTTATGTCACCTAATCGCTTCTTTCATCAGACTTTGTATGTGGTTAAAAGTAGATGATCTCTTGCCTCGTATTTTTTATTCAAGGCTTGTATGGTTTTAAAGGGAAATTCTTTGGGGGGGGTGCTGATTTAGAGTATTTGTTGCCAATATTTGTTGAGCATCACCTGTAGGAAAAGGATGGCATACGGGACAAAGATTTATTATGTACTTGCTCTGTGAGATATGTAAACCACTGACCACAGTGCCTCTCACATAGCGGGTGTGAGATGATGATCTTAACTCGGGCAGTAGCCGTGGAGGTAGAGAAAAGCCGGAGGTGGATGTGAGAAACGTCGAGAACATGAGAACTGATGGGGCTTGGTGACTGGATGGAAGAGGGCAAATGAGAGGAAGGGATGAAACATTTTTGACTGTCAGAGCTATTAATAACTGGAACAAGCATGGTCTGGCCGTGAGTAGAAGTAGAGAAGTTGGTTGACGCGGTAAGGGTTGTGAGTCAGTCACTACAGGAGGGAAAATGATGACTTCGGTCATCTTGAGTTTGTGATAGGGGTCACCCACCTATGGGGAGATGTCCAAGAGGAGGCAGAAATACAGACCTAGAGCTTTGGAGACATGTGAAGACTTACTGAGAAATCCAGAAGTTACCCACATAAAGCATCACAATCGAAGTCATGAAAGTTGGAAGATTTGCCGAAGAGTTCTGAGAAAAAGATCCAGCAGAGGAACACTCAGAGGATCCGAGCACGCTTGAGTATCAGAAGATGTTAGCACGGAAGGCAGAGAACTTGAAGAAGGAGCCGTGTCAAATACTACAGAGAGGTAGGAAAGGATAGAATGGCCGTCATGTTCAGCAACTCTGAGGTCATTGGTGACATCCGAGGACGGAATTTCATTAGCGTGATAGGTATGAAGGCTACATTGATGGGAGTTGAGGAAGTCAGTGTTGATTCCTCTTTTAATATATTTAGGAGGGGAGGGGAAGGGTGGGGAGAGAGACGTGGTAGCTTGAGACAGGAGGGAAGGAGAGGAGATTAGGTGAGGCAACAAATCATGTGGATATCTTCAGTCTTATCGAGTAAGGAGAAATGCCACTTGCTAAGAGCGAAAAGGACAGGAGTGGGTTTGGGAGGTGAAAAATTGGGGAAGCGTGGAAAATGGGAAAGGTTGAGATTGGCCGTCCTCAGAAATGGCAGGTACTCAGCAAGATATGAATAAATGTCAATGATATTGTTAAATACCAAACAGGGCTCAGCTATAGTGTGAGTTTATACCGTCAAAAATGGCAAAATTTCAAGCGTTACTGGAGAAATTCCTGGAATTGGGGATGGGAGCAGAGAGAAAGTAAATGATTTGGGGTTGGCAAATTGAGGAGAGAGTCACATGGCGAGGACTCTTAGGGACTACCAAGAACACTGGATATCTGGAAGAAGAAAAGTGATGACTTAAATCGTACATTTTTCTACCATTCATTTCCTTTGAAACAAATGAAATCAATTGTCCTTCCAAATGTAGCTTGGGGGGGGAAAAAAAGAGGGATTCCCTCCACCCTTAACTTACTGTGTTAGAGTGATGACTGGTACATCATCACTAAAAAATTAGAATCGAATGTCCATGTGTGAGAACTCATTGAAGCCATATGCAACATAAAGTCGTGATTTCTGTACTTGCTCGGGACTCCTAGAACCCCTGCAAAAAGTCACTCTCCTTCCCCGCCCTTTGGAAAGTTCATGTTACTATTCTGCGCTCGTGATTAAAACAGGCTGTGCCATTCAAGCTTGAAATGTGTTTGTGTTGCCATGGTTCGTGTCAGTGTTCTTTCCCATCATGCTTACAGTTGCCTGTGTTCACTGAACCCCAACAGGTGTGACTTTAATGTAGAACCTAAAGAAAGATGCAGGGAAACTGCATCTGCTAGCCTTAGATTCTGTGTGCACTTTGAACGAAGTTACAATTGTGACATTTCCTGTTACGTACAGGGTTGATTTTGCGAGGCATTCCTTCCGGAACTCATTAGTTCTTGCCAGGCACCGTGCATCTGATCTCAGATGATTATTTTTGAGAGCAACACAAAAAGCTATTAAATCCAGCTTCTGTTTTCTGAGATGGAGAGTACTGTCACGTTTGCCTCCAGAGACACCCAGTTTCCTATCATTACATTTCTTCCTCGGGTTTTCAGTGTGTGGAAGAAAAGGATGGGGACAGGGACGAAGACATGTGGGTGGTGGTGAATAGGGGAAGGCGCTTGAGCTCAGTGAAAGTGACTAGGGAAATCAGGCCTAATCTCCTCATCTGCCTCATCTCCGTTTCCCTTAGGATCTGTGATAGCTGTTTCTGGAGGCTTTTTAGGTTTCTTAGAATTTCTCCGTGTGTGTTATTAAACCTTGTCTGTCCCCTCATAGTTATTAGCTGTAAAACCCTTTACAAAACCTCAAAAGGGTTTCTGGGCTTAAGTAGATACAGATGGGGAGTGGGGGAGACCATATAGCTGCGTTCTGCTTGGCAGCAGGCCCAAGAGAAAACCCGAGTCACAGAATTGGTGTTGGCAGCAGAGGAGGGGAGGGAGGAGGTCAGCACCTAGGCCCCACTGAAAAGAAAGCGAAGGTCGATTTGGGCCCAGAAAGGGCCCAGGAGAGGGTGCCCTGTTTGAATGGCAGCTTCCTATGAGGTCTTCTTTTCCTCTGGCTGGAAGTCATCCTCCCTTGCTTTAGACTTGACTTGTATCTCTGTAAAGGGGCCTGTGTTTTAGTATCTTGTATACGTTGTTTTATTATTATCTCGTAATTTAGAAGCTACTCGTAAACTTGCCTTCCCTTTCTGTTAGAGTCCAAGCTCCTTGAGGGCAGGCACGGTGACTTGCTCTTCGTCTCCCCCACGGCATCTGTTCCAGCGCCTTGCCCATAGTGACTATGTACGAAATTTTGACTGAACGAACAAGTGTGTAGGTTATGGTTTGCCCTTTCTCCCATGGCTTCCATGAGTGGTTTTGGAGCACTACGATTATAGGAATAGAGGGGAGTTTTGAGAAGGTGGCCTGCCCTCCGGGGGCTGCCTGTCTGCGTAGGAAGACCAGTCACCATGGGCCCCATTTAGTCTCCGCTAGTGGCAACTTGTTGATGTGTCTCCCTCATTTCCCAGTTGCAATTGTAGCTAATATTCTCTTTTCTATGAAAACCATGATCCATTCTCCTCCAACCATTTATTTTCTGGGCCCAGCAAGCCAATAATTTAATATCTGATTCAGCGAAGACTCGTGGCCAGACCCGCCAGTGACAGTGACACACTCCTTCCTGGGAGCTACTCAGGCATTTCCAGCCACAAGAGAATCTTACAGTCAATGCTCTTACTCAGGCATTAAATGCCTGACCTGGAGCCTGAGAGAGAGAGAGAGCGTGAGCGATTGGTTCTTTCCCAGAGGGCCACATCCACCTCTTATCTCCCCCTTCCCTTTTCCGGTTCCGGTGGGTGACTGGACTGGTTTCGGGGCCGTAGCTTGATCTCCAAAGGTCTTTGAAAGGTCTTTGAAAATGACCTTAGCTTTTTGTTTGTTTGTTTGTTTTGAAGAATATTGGAGTCACAGGTTAGCTGGTATTTTTTTTTTTTTTTTTTTGACCAGGGAAATTCTATTTCCTGTATTTGCTAAGAACATTATGAATGAGTTACCATGTTACTGTAGGTTAAGATAATCTAGAAATGTATCTGGAAAATCTATTTCAATTACCTTCTGGGTGCTTTTAGTGAAAATAATAAATTTCAAAGAATTAGAAGAGTCATAAAAATAAGTGTTGTAAGGGGAGTGTGTCTCATTTTTCACCTTCAAAATTAAATATGCACTGTGGAGTTACACACTGCTGGGGTCACCGCATTGCTTGTGGGCATTAATAGCCGCCATAGGTAACTTCTGAAGGAGGTAAAGGGGACCATTTCCCATAACACAGAGATTAAAGCGTGCAATTTACCGAAAATCTAAATAAATAGCGACCTCATGCTCCGTTGTGCACTAAAAGGGATACTGCTTCGTATTTACAATTTGCATATGGGTACCCCGTTGAAACTTGCATTTGCATACATATCTAAGGTATTGATTGTGGTTAATGGAACATGAGGTCATTTCTCTGTAGTTTCTCTCAATTTAAGTATCATTTTCTTTCTCTCCATATTGCTCACATGGAGGAAGGCAGGAAAATCGCCTCGGATGATTGTGTCTGGAAATGTTGCGTCCATCGGTCTATTTTTCTCTCCATTTTTCCTATTTAAATTGTCTATACACCTTAGTAATCTCAGCAGCCGGCTGCAGCTTAAACCTTGAAATCTGCAGCACAAGTGATAGTTAACGTCAAGGAGCTCTGTAAGCGGCTCTAAATTGCCCTCGGACATTCCCCGCAGCATTGTCTACGGAACCCAGGGAGGCCCCGAGGCCCCAGCCCATGTGAAGTGGCTTGGTTGAGCTTGTTGGGATACAATACAGAATTGCCTGGGCCTCCTAATTGTGCTGAAGATTTACTGCCAAAATGGCACCAGGGCTTAATTAGACGTGGGCTTCAGAATTTTTAACTATTATCCTGGTTACTTACCAATTACCACACAGAAGAAAAGACGAAAAAGGCACTCCACGTTGTTGTGACAACAGAATCAACTGATTTACACCTGCAAGCAAACTTTACATAGACCACTGTCGCAGCAACCGAAATCCGAATGGATTTACTCTTCTATGAGTGCATTTTCCTGTGTGAAAGGCTTCGCGCCTTTTTTCCCCTCCTGTTTGACTCAATAAGAACATACACAGCTCATTACAGAGTAGGTACCCCGTGGAGAGGACTGCTTGTGACTTTCCAATATGAAATGACAATATTTATATGCATCTTTTTTGGTGAAAAGTTGCAAAAGTAATTTATTTTGCAAAATACCATCTGCAGCAGAGTAACCTTAATTACATTGTTTTGTTGGCTTGTATGTAAAAAAATAAGAATGACTCTTATTGCTTCTCGATACCCAGATCACAGAGTGTAATGTTATCTGTTTTATTTTTATTGTTATTTTTTATGTATTTGTTTTTTTTTTAGGGGGGAGAGAGAGAGCAAGAGAGAGAGATTGAGAGAGAGAGAGAGAGACAGGGCGTGGGGGAGGGTGAGAGGACCAGGGAAAGAGAGAATCTTAAGCGGGCTCCACACGGGGCTCGATCTCACGACCCTGAGATCATGACCTGAGCCGAAACCAAAAGTCGGAGGCTTCACCAACAGAGCCACTCAGGGATCCCTGGTACCTGTTTTAGAAGTTATACTTCCCATGATAGGCTTGAATTTTTAACTTACAGAAGGAGAAAAACGTTAATATTAGAATATCTTTTTTGGGGGGCATAGGATATAAATGAAAAGACATCCCAAGATAACTGTAATTGAATTTTATTGAAGGAAGAGAACTTGTAAATAGGGCAACAGCTGGATGTGTTAAATTAAAACAAAACAAAACAAAACAGAAAATATCCCATTTAACGTACCAGTGTCTAAGAGGAAGTTTATTGTGCACACATCACACTTGCAATTCAAGAAGAGCAGGGACATGCTTTTTCCACCGGCAAACTAACTTGTGTAAAGCACCAGGTATGTTTCCCTAAGCCATTGAAATGCTTATTACATTTCAAGGGACTTGGAGAATGAAAGAAGATCCAAAACTAACACTAGTTATTTCCATTTCATTCACAGTTTGAGAGTTGTGTTTCACACTCTTCTTTGAATAAGATATTTTCTTGCTTTATGAATATAAATTTTCAACGACGACAAAAAGTCAAATCACATGTTGGTAAATTGTAACACATTTCCCCAGAAATTTTCACCGAAACTTCATGAGCGCACTCCCAAGAAAAAAATATTTTCAAATTGGGCAAGGTAGCCAATCTGTCAGTTAGACTTGGGTTCAGGGTAAACAAGGCTGCCAGAGATGTGAGCGGTGCCTATTCACAGAGATTAGGGACGGGGCTGAGGAGCAATGGGGACCAGGTGGCCCTGGGAGGCGATGCGGGTTGCAGCTGTCCGTACGTACCCACTGGCATGAGATGCCAACAGCTGGAGAACAAATTCGGTATAAATTCCCAGGAGCTACTGTCAGTTAATGTGAGCCTTCCAGGAACACATACCAAATAATAGCCTACTTTCCTAATTCTATTATGGGAAATTTCTTCAGACTCAATCCCTATGAAATGGGATCAGGAACGGCATTGGCCCAAACCGTGAAGTGAGTGCAATTCGGGTTTCATGCCCTTTAACCTTTTCTTCGTCTTTCTTCCGTTCTCCTTCCCCCTCCTAAGGGGCCGATGCCATGGAAGTGCTACCCCAACTGTCCCTACGCCTCCCCTCCCTCAACACTACCAGCCTGCCGCACCCTTTAGAGAAAATACCCTGTGATCGAGGTTTTAGATCTGTTGCCCTCCCCTCCTCTCCCTCTGGGTAAAGTTAGCTGGGTATTCCCGTCCTTCCAGATGCTGTCTGTGTGAAGGGAAATGTGTCAGTAATCAGAGAGGCTTAATGTGTTCTCCTTCTTAGGAGTGTTTCCATGCTAACTAGGGGTGTATGTGTGCACGTGCGCGCGCGTGTGCGCGTGCGCATGGTGAGGCTGGCGGCGTTTGCACAGTTCCCTTAATACAAAGGGATGAAACATACATGACGGCGTTTATTCGTTGTGGGGCCTCCTCAGCGCTCCTCAAACCCCATCACTTGGGTGACCCCCTTCACTGCCTGAATAGGAGATGTTTGCATCCATTTATTCCCTGCCTGCCAGAAATGCGATTTTAAGCTTGTTCCTGTTGCCCAATGGAGCCAAGAAGAACCTTTCAAGATGAGCAAAATATTCATTCTTATCTAGAGAGATGGCATCCTTCTTCAAAATCCTTCTCTTACTATGCTTAAAGAAAATATATATTTTTTCCCTTAAAGCCTTGGTCAGAGTATTGAGACCCAGATTTATGACTATTCTATTGACAAGGTGTTATTGCACAGATGTTTTATTTGCTGTTTCTAGGGGCTTATCAAAAATAATTGACTAGCTGTCATTTTCTACATGAGGCCAATTACTATTGACCCAGCTTTGCTTATTGTTTTCATTAATGTCTAATAAAAAATGAAAATGTTACAGAATGGTCTTCGAATTGACATGAGAAAAACAGTGCTAAGAAGTGAGTGGGTATCTCTTGTGCTTTCCTAGTGTTGCTAAGCAGAGCCAATGTTTGGTGCCAAGAGCTGTGTGAACAAAAGCGTCTCCAGCATGCAAAAAGGAGATCCACCAAAGCCATGTTTTGGGGGATTGGGGGGGTGGCAGGGAGAGGTAGTAGGCTGCGATGTGCACCTTCTAGAGTTGCGCAAGGCCCTGAC
Organism: Potos flavus; assembly: GCA_028534135.1. Classification (NCBI taxonomy): domain Eukaryota; kingdom Metazoa; phylum Chordata; class Mammalia; order Carnivora; family Procyonidae; genus Potos; species Potos flavus. The sequence goes on from CM052901.1 coordinate 15,226,010, forward strand.
CATAAGTGAAAGCCCAGAAGGCAGTAGGATTGCTTCTGTCTCTTCTGTGATTAATATAGTCGGGATTTTTTTAAAGAAAAGAAGGAAGTGAAACACATGTGATTTATGACTTGGCACCTTATAAAGGCAAGGGTTGCCTGTTTTACCTTTGTTATGTGGTCTGTTGGTTGGACATTACATGTTGATGCGTCTTTGTGCTGTCATCTAGGAATGACTGTATTTCTACCATGGGAGGAGCCCGGTAGATGACGTTTGACAATCGCTGATTAGACAGGAAGACACATGTGTGACTTATTAAATAAGTATCCCATTCTTCAAGGGTAGGGTGGAAAGTAAAACCCCTCAGTTACAGAGTGGCCCCCAAAATCCCCCTTTCCTAAAAGACCAAGATTGTAGCCAATAAAGAGGCAATGCAAGCTTCTATTTACATGCAAATATAATTTATGGCTTTGGTTTAAGGAACTGAAAACTATTTTTGTATGAATTGGGGCTCTTCTGCTTCAGTTTCTTTAAGCCTTTCCAAATGTATTTAGTATCATCTATAACCCAGTGCCCCTTTAAACTGGTACAGACGACAACCAAACTTTAGCCAGTTGAACTTTGGGGTTGCTAATCTCGCAGAACAAAGAACTCAGAGTTGAAACTACATGGTCAATGGTCCAATTGGAGCTCTTACGGTCCAAATTTCAGATATGCCTAACCAAGTAGGTTGGTTTCATTCTTGTCCTTTAAATTAAACAACCACGGTCACAGCATCTCTGTTTTTGAGAGCCCAGCGGCCCCGCGTTACCCCAAGTAAGCAGACTGGATGCATATTAGTCATTTACTGTGATGAGATTATCTAGAACTAAAATTTTAAGCCTCTGCAGTTTTGGGCCTATACAAATAAAGCCTCCTCCCAACTGGGTTACAATGAATATTCCAATCAACTTTTTAAAAAGAAGACTCGCCATGTGTGCTGGAATACGAAGCTAAAGATGCTGTCAATGTCGATTCCATAGGACCGTCTATAATTAACTTCGTAGTTAACAGCAAATCTATTGTCAGACTGACTTGAGTTAGAATCCTGATTCTAGCCTTTTCTAGCTGATGAACTCTAGACTAGTCCATCTTTCTCAGGCCTGGTTTCTTCATTTTTAGAATGGGGATAGTGACAGAACCTTCCTTGTAGGAATGTTGTCCGGATTAAAGAAGATAATGCGTGCAAAGCCTGGCACATAGTAAGCACTCATTAAGTGCTAGCTGTTAGCACGATTTTTAACTGCCATGGTAGTTTTTCATAGCTCTTTGAGTGCTGCTTATTTGCTGGCCTCCCTCATTAGGCTGTGAATACTTTCAAGAGAGGACTTCGTCTGCCTGACTCTCTTTTGTATTCCTGGCACGTAGCCTAGTGACTGTTAGAAGGTAAGCACTCTGAGCCTCAGTTTCAAAATCTGGAAGAAAGGGAGATAATAATGGCACTTACCCTCATAGAGTTGTTATGAGGATTTAAACTATTACCTAGGCTAACATATGGATGAAAGCCTCGGCGATTCACGTATATACCCGGAATTTACTTTCCTTTTGTAATTCACAGGATTGCCGAGGGTCCCATGATGTAATGCTGGTAGTGCTTTGCAAACTCACAATCGTGACAGAGACGTCTATGGTGGGCAGGGAGGGTGTGGGTAAATCTGTCTTGGAATTTTCACTTTGTCAGGACCCTGAGACCTGCACAGACATGCGCCGTCTCCTTTCGAAACCCCAGACCTTGTTTGCCAACGTCATTCACAGCCACCCGAAGCAGCTGGAGTTGCTTTCCCCTTCGTCTTCTCCCTCACTGCCCCCCCTCGCCCCGACCGGGGCCTGGGGTCCCTGGCAGAGCACGATCCCTCCACAATAGCTTTCTTTCACCTAAGCGCACACCTGG
>CM052901.1:15228418-15342786 GCA_028534135.1 Potos flavus
CTGCACAGACATGCGCCGTCTCCTTTCGAAACCCCAGACCTTGTTTGCCAACGTCATTCACAGCCACCCGAAGCAGCTGGAGTTGCTTTCCCCTTCGTCTTCTCCCTCACTGCCCCCCCTCGCCCCGACCGGGGCCTGGGGTCCCTGGCAGAGCACGATCCCTCCACAATAGCTTTCTTTCACCTAAGCGCACACCTGGGCCTCCCCAGGGGATTCCCAGGGGGACTCCGAGCCAGGGAATTTCGGTCTGGAATTGCCGCTCCAGGAACGCCCCCCCCTCAGGCCCCATGAGCTCTGCCTTCAGAAATCCTCTCCAGGAAGGCTGGCCAGGGAGAGCAGAAGAAGGCCTGCGTTGTCACAGGCGGTCCCAGGAACGAAGCCTTGAAGCCTTGAAGCCTTGAACCGGAAGGAAGATGAGGGCTTCTGAGCGCGGTTCCATGGTTAATACATTTGGGAAATTGTGGGTGAAACAGAGCTGTAATTCACTAAGGTGTGATTCGAATCTCCAAGAGATACAGTACATAGGGTTTCCTAAGGTTACTAGACCAAAAGACTTATTTTCCAGGGAGTAGTTAATGGGACAAAATATTACATGGAACCCGCTTTTGGAAATAATACCCCCTCGCCAATGAGATTCACTTTGATTTCCATAGTCCAGAATGACCTCCTGTTCATTAAGATACTGACTGAAACCTTTAGTTTTCCATCCCTCAGAGATGAACCTGGTCCCAGTCTAAAAGCATGATGAAAAATGGCAGTAGTAGCGCACAGTGGAACTGGAGCGGGCGAATGCAGGAGCGCAGCGATTCGTTAGAAATGGACCTGGCCCTGGACTAACGCTGGAGCAGGGGGTGGAAGGGGCATGAGCGAGAGAGCGAGAGAGCATGTGCCATCAGCCTCTCCAAGTATGGTAGATGCCAGGCTGACGGGGTGCACGCGGGGGCTGTAAGGCAGGGTACTGCTTGCCAACCAGTACTTTTTTTTCTAATTGGTCCACTCAGAAAGGGTACCTTTTGCAATCTCTCCATCCTTTTTCCAGCTGGATAGCCCAGAGGGGGTGCTTTTTTGGTGTGTCGGAAGGGATCCTTTCCCTACTTTGCACAGAGGCACACTCTGTGCTATGCAGTGGTCCTAAGGGTAATTATAAGAGGTGGTGTGAAGGCAAGGCTGTCTATTAGGTGTTCGATGGGACAAATTAGTGATTGTTGGGAATTTTCTCTGGATAACGGCAGTGCGCTCCCTCAGTGGCCCGCTTTCCTAAATTGTCCATTGTCCCACTTACTAGCCTCTATACATACACCTTGCTCTCTGTGCCCAGGTATCTATTCATCTCGATAATGATATGATCTCCCATCTACCATACCATCTAAGAATACTGTCGGGCAGACTGAAATATCTCCCCTGCTCTGCTAACCCATTCTTATAACAAGACTAGCTCCCCTTCCCCCTTTTTATCCCTTTATCTATAAGTACTTTTTAAAACAAGGGCTGACAGCTTTATTGTTCAGGAATGATTGCCAAAAGGCTTAGTGGACTGTACTTGCCAGTAAAAGGTTATTTGCTGACTTGGGATATGGGTTTCTTTGCTGTAGTGTGTCATTCCAATGATGTTGTTGTGTTCTGAGCCTCTAGTGTGTGCCTGGTGCTATTCTAGGTGGGGACACAGTGAACATGGATGTGGCTCATTTGTGCAGTGGTGCTTCTTCCCATTTGTCATGTTGCCTTCGTAGCTATCATCTGGGCCTTCTAGGTAATCCAGGCTGCTCCTTTCATCTTACAGATGAGGAAACTGGCCCAGAAGGGGGATAGGAGTTATCTGCGGTCACACTGTGGGTTGGTAGTGAGGACAAAATAGAACCCAACTTCCCCTCACCCCAAGGCCAAGACTCTTGAACTCATAGCTTTGGAGGCTGAATTCATAGGGCGAAAGGGGAGATTGCATTCATATTTGAGTGTTTTCTGACATGTAAAATTTATGTAGATAGTCCTGCCTAGCAGGAGCCAAAGAATGATAATTTAAAAATAGTTCTGTAAACTTCATATCCAAGTTAATTAAACAAACTTTTATTGATCTAAGAGAAACTGGTTAATCAAGTTCATGATTCATTCATAATCAATTTAACTCGATATGAAAATATTTGTGGTACAAGCAAGAGATGGGAGGAAAAAGGAGCCAGAGACCCTGAAGAATAGGACAGAAGAAAGGGGATTTAGGGAAGGAAGTGTTATGTGCGTGGTAGAGAGGGGTAGATAGGGATGGCTGAGGGCAATCTAAACACAAACATTACACAGTAGATAATTAAATTATCCATTACTCCGTGCTATAGATCTTTCTTTCCCGAGTTCAAAGCATTTCACCAATGTTATCACACTCACCATCACGGTATCCCTTCGAAGCACACAGTAATTATGGATTCCCTAAGGCATACATGAGTTAAGTGACCTGGCCCAAAGCGATAGAACCTAAAAGTATTGCCAAGCTGTGAGGCAGTAGAACTCACTCATTTAAATAATATGTGCTTGTGCGTGTTAGTCTTCACTAACTCGTCTGACAGTCCTGTCGTGGTTAATTGAGTTTTCGTTTTGAGCCCTATATAGTTAGTACATTAGTAGAAAATTTTTAACAATATGGAAAACCCGAAAGAAGGACCTAAAACTCATAGCACCGTCCTGCCATGCGAGGAAGACTGCTATTAACATTTTAGCGTGTGTTCTTCTGTCTTTAATGCATGGTAATACCTTTCCAGTGCTAGAAAGCAGCCGTATTGTTGCAGGAAGTGTGGAAAATTCACAGAAACATTAAAAAGAGCAGTAAAATCACCTCTTAGCACATGACCCAGTGATAATTACTGTTAGCATTCTGGTATATTTCCTTTTACCACCCTTTTTCCCCTATGCACTAACAAAGAAACATACATTCTTTTACCCAAATGTGATTACGCCACATATACAGTTTGATACTCGCTATTTTCGCTTCCTATTCCATCATGAATAGTCTACCATGTTTTTAAGTGATCTCGAAAACGTCATTTTTAATGGTTGCATTGAATTCACTCGTGTGGCTGTATCATACTTTATTATGGATGCACTATAGTTTATTTACCATTTTCACTGACAACGTAGGAGAGTACCCAGCTCACCCTACTCCTTGTCATTGCATTTTATCTCTTTCCATCTTTGCCAGTTTTCTAGGAGAATGATGGAATCTCATTTGTTTTAACTTTTCATTTCTTTGATTACCAATGGGGTTGAACTTTTCGAAAAGCGGCTCGGTTTTTGACATGTGGCTTTCAACGCCTACTGAACGCACAACTTCTAGTCAAAACCACATATACATGTTGAGGGCTCATGGCTCCAGTTGTGACAGAACAAAGATTGCCTTGCTAATATGTTTTATATAGCACTGGGCTCAGTGCCATGGCCGCTAAATAAATCATAAACTCCCTGACAACCGGGCCCATGTCTTAATCAGTTCTGCCTCTCCCATAGCCCCCAGCCGAATGCCTGACGCAGAGGAAGCCTTAATAAATGTTTGTTAAATGGATATGGAGGTGGAGCTTTTGTGAGGGTCAATGTGAAGTTACTAAAATAGTTTCTGAAGTCTTTACATGGGAAAAAAGAATCCCCGGAGTTAAAATTTAGAAACCATTGTTTAGGACTCAACCGATCATCTCATTACGAGAAAGGATGAAGAAACTGATCCCCTTCATACAAGGGAACTTGTTTTGTTTTGTTTTTGCTGAAAGGAGCCCTTTTGCAGCCGTGATATCATACTGTTTGCACAGCAGCACCAGGATAGAAGAGAGCCCGAAGGAAAGCCAGTAGAGGGGTGCCCGGCTGGTTCAGTCGGTAGAGCGTGTGACTCTTGATCTCGGGGTTGTGAGTTCGAGCCCCATGTTAGGCATAGAGAGGACTTGAAAACATAAAATCTTTAAGAAAAAAAAAAAGGTAAAGCAAGGAGAAAGGGCCAACTGGCTGCAAGAGAAAATGAATGGATAAGAAGAAAGAGGGTGAATGGAAAGAAGAAATGTGGAGTCTGGAGCTATTTCCCTACTCTTCCCTGCTTAGTGGAATGTTATGGGGCATCAAGGCCACAAGGAAGTGTGGCGATTGTTCATTTTTCTGAGAAGGAAGATGGGGCTTAAAGAGGTGAACTGCGTTGGCCAACGTGATACACCTTACATAAGAGCAGAGGGTCTTTTTCTATGAGACCTTCCTTGACTACCATCCTACTCCCATCCCCATATCAGTCCAATTGAGCGGCTTGGGCTTCCCCATCCTCCTTGCCAGCTCTGTACTTTAGATGTGTCTCTTGTCCTGCACTTCTTACACGATGCTACAATCATGTTTTTCAGTCTCTCCAGTAGACTGTGAGCCCTTCGAGGACAGGGACTGAGTCCTTACCTCTGCAAGCCCAGTATCTAGCACAATACTTGATGCATCTAGATGCTCAATGTTGGTTCACAAAGGCTATCCTGTTGATTACCAAAGCTGTGTTAGGTTTTGGCATTCAGACCCTAAGCATCTGGAAATCTTTCTAGTACGTTTTTAAGGTACCGAATCACTCCCAATAATTTCCGCTAGTTGCTAGGCTTTTGCCATAAGTAAGGCTGCACTTGGAAAGGGGAAGAATAACTGTTGTAGAGAAGTGACAACAGGCTGGGCAAGGGGACTGTGAAAGAAACAGAGGAGATGAGGGGAAACCGAGGAGGCGAGAGGAAGGTGATACTGGGTAGAAGGAAATGATTCTCAGTGGAGTATCACACCCATTTCGCAGATGAGAGAAATGCGTAGACGATACCTGACTTGCCCAGAGTCACACAGTGCTGATGTGGTAGAGCTGGAATGCAAATTTTTGTCCGATTTCAAAATCTCACCTTTTCCTTGGGTTTTCCATGTGCTCTATGCTGCCTGTCACTGGACAGCAGTAGGAGGTCACTGGCATTAAAAAGAATAAAACAGAAGAATGCTTTTCTTTTTAGAATTTAAAAGATTACATGTCACTTTCCCCAAATATTAATGATATGCCAAATACCTCTTCTTTTGAGCCTTTCCCCTAAATTTCCATGATAATTTTAGCCCTTTGGATTTGCTTACCTATGTAACATAAATCTTATTAATGAAAGACAGTAGCAGTATTGGAAAGCACCAAAACTGTACATACATGATCTTACTTGCTTGTTGAAGGGACAAAATGCCAGGCTCTGTGCCGTTACTGGAAATCCGGCCACCTTGAGCCCACCTCCCACACTTTTTGCTTCTCTCTTGGCTCTGCCGAACTTCCCACCAGCTCCATGATCCCCATCGCAGCATGCCGCTCATCTCTTGACTGGCAAAATTCCCGTTATTTAAGACTCTCACAACCAATCGGCGCTTAATTAGAAGTGATCAGTTGCTTGCCAGGATTTTTAAAAGTTTAAGTTGTATTTATTTCCTCAACAAGGAAGTCTTGCCTGGATCTTCAAAGAATTTCATTTTAGCTACATGTTCCCGAACGTAAAGTTAATATCCACAGCAGTTGATTGCACCTAGCTGGTTAAACAATGCTCCAGACTCAATAAATTTTCTAATTATTCCCGTCCTCCTTTCTGGAGGCAGTGTGGCACCAGCTTTAAGGGAAGGCAGGAAGACGGGTCTGTCTCAGCCCTCCACCCCTCAAAGGCCTTATTAAATTACAGATTCCATCTGTTCCCAAGAAGAACGCAAACTGAATAAAATATTGGGTCATTTGGTTTAATATCTTGACTTGGTTTTGCCTTAATGAATTTTATCATCATTCTGCAAGAATCTAAATTCTTAGAGTCTTAGCAAAATTGGAGAAAAATCGTTAGATGACTATATTGTGAGATCTTAGACCTGGAAGGGACATAAATAAGCCATTTAGCTCATCCCGCTGCTTAGGTATCTCAACACCTAAATCAAACGTGAGTGATGGTTTTTCATCCCATTTGAAAAGATTTCTAAAGATAGATATTTTGTGTCTTTTTACTTTCTCCAGCAGTCTGTTCTAGTGGCTAAGTCTAAGTCTCTCTCATGGTCAAGAAGTTATCCCTAATGTTTGAATTTTCTTCTAGCTATGCTTTTAGGCCCAATTGATATGAGCAATTTAGAAATCTTAGGGAGATACATGACACTGAAATTCGCTGAAAAGTACTTAGAGTTGGATTACAGTAGAAACAATGAAGAATCACGCCAATCTGCAGGGATGTAAGCAGAAAAGGAAACAGTACAGTTGCTCTCATCATGGATTTGCATGTAAATAAGGATGAAGCAGGGCATGGGAGGAGGAAAACAACGGGAAGGGAAAGGGGAATTTGTATTAATGTCATTGGAAATGAATCAGTAGAGGAGAAAGATTTTAGGGTAATAGTGGGAAATAATTGGAAGAGATAAGGCTCACTTCAGAGAGAGTAGCAAGATTTAAGGACACAGATTTTCAGTTGAGAGAGCAAGATTGATTGTACAAAACCCATGCAATCTCCCCTATAACTAGTGCCCTGGGAAGCCGGGAAGGGAAGTAGATAGACGAAGATATTAACTGGTTTACCGGGAGGGCGGGGGAGTGGTGTAGTATCTCAAAAGCTAAGTAATCCGCTGATCTTGAAGCACAAGTGAAGACAAACTTCTTAATACTGTGATCGGAGTGCTGTGCATTGTGGGATTTATTTAGCGAGGACCTTCGTAAGGCACTGGCAAAAGGAGAAGTCACATCTGAGAAGTATCTGTTTTGAAGGTATTCATGTGGGCCGGAGTAAAGGTCTTTCTTGAGGATAGCTGAATATAAATGAGGGTAGAATCTTCCAGGGTGGACTTGCGTAATAGCTCATTTCGACAAACGAAAGTTCGCGTTTACTCCTGAATGTTTCATGCCTAATTGGAGATTCTGCCGAAGGAAAGGGGAAGGTGGGTTAGGTGAAGACTGTTCTCAGCTGAGGTGCTTTCTTGGGCCCCTGAGCTGAGGAGTTGCCATGGGTGAAAAAGCACGAGCTCAGCAAGCACATACATGACCGCTCGGCTACTTATCAATGGGAACTTACTTGATTCTGAGGTAACATTTCTTTGTACTAATGTCGGAAGTTTTTTGACTGAGGCCGGCGGCTGTCGTGGTAAGGCTTGCTGAGCAAATACCACATCTCTGTTCTGTGGAGTGTTATTAGCTGTTGATCTCCAGCCCCCTCAGAAATCGGACAGCAGCGATCTCTTCTCGTTCTTCAGGATACTTCCCAGGCTTTGGAGGTTCTGATAATTGTGCGAAGTTCCGAACCTTCACTCTTCAAACCATTTTACACGTCACTGTGGAGAAGCTAATGAGAATCCCTTGAATTTGCCGGGTTGGAACAGTAAAATTTGAAACTTTTTTCGTGTTAAGCTGTAAGGAGGAACCCGGCTAGCTTTATTTAAAACAACAACCACAACAAACGGCATGAGTCAAACCCTGAAGATGAGCATAGGATGAAGAAGACTTTTTAGTATCTTAGAGTTTAAATTTGTAATCTCAGGGCTTAAAGCGAAGGTTATTGATTTCATCCGTTGTAATATTTTGCACAATAATCCAGACTTGAAATGAGAGAAATAGAGAATTAGGGAAATTCCGATCCATGAACTATTGATTAAGTAACAATATCTTTAAACCCCAGAGATGGCTGACTAAATGTGACTACCCAGGCAGTTTCTCCAGAGTCACTGGTATCTACGGAGGGATCAGCCAGGCTCTCTGCCCTCAAGGGACTTCTAGTCTGGTAAGAAAGAGGAGACCCAGCCCAATGATAATCCAAGGTGGGATATGTCGAATGTGGCAAAAGAGGTGAAGGCAGAGCCGTAGACATTGAGGAGAGGAGGGGACTACAGTTGAGTGGGGGCAGGGAGACAAGGCGAGGACTGGACCAGAGGATCAGGTGACAGTTAAGTGGGTCCTGTCTCCAGCAAGGATCAAGCAGGCTGGGCACAGGAAATGAGATTTTTCTCTTACTTTTTTGCCAGATGGAAAAGATTTGAAAGTGGTCGAGGGGAGCTTACCCCCCCAAAAAGAAAAAGAGAGAGAGAGAAAAAGAAAGGAAAAACAAGAGACCAGTGAAATAGAAATGGTTACCTCTTGAGCTAAATGCTGGTATTAAACTTTATTAGAAAGTTATGGTGAATTATGGACATGTTATTATTATGTGTTGACAGATAAGGACGGATGTTAAGTACAGTGATTGGGCAAAACGCGTGCCTCCGTGGTCTCCATAAAATCTGTCTTTGAATCTTAGAGTTCTTTCTCGAATTGCTCAGAAAGTTCTCAGAGCCATGCCAAACTTCAGTGAACTCATTAGTCTGTTGTCCAGCCTAGTTTATCTTGGTTAGGTGAGAATACATTTAAAAATATCTTCACTTTCCCTTAGCGATCTGTTTAAGTATTTGACAAGAAGTCTTCTTTATATTTCACTTAACTCACTTAAACGGTATTTCATCTTATTCTGTCTTTGGTGGAGATGGAGATCAGCCATGTGTATAATATCCTGGAACACTTATTAAATGTTTTCCCCATTTTATCTAAGCTTAGGTACTTCCACTGTCATTACCTTTACTCACAAACCTCACTCCCCAACCTTTTGAGGATCTTTTTTTCAAGACCTCTTTATTCTATACATCTGTCCTTCCTCTCTCCTACCCCCTCCCTCCCACAGACATTTAGAGAGTGTATCAGTCGCTATGCTAAGTGCGGGAACATATCAGCCCTCCCTGCCCTACAACACTGATGTGTATTTTGATGGTAATGGGACTGCATGGCCCTTCTGGGGACTATATACCATAAAGGAAGGGTGTGTCTTTGAACCTTATAATTTTAATGACTTTCATGAACAAATTTATCAGTGCCACTGGAAATGCTGGATTTCTTGTCTGTTTCCAATTGATTTCAGCTTCCTCTGGGAATGTGATCAGCATTGATATTCTTGCAGTCTATCAGCGTGCATGCTTCAATGCTGCTTTTTGTTTGGTATGGCCACTTCAGTTGGTTTATGTGAAGATTGTGTATCTCCTGGTTCATCTTCCAGTCCATTACCCTTCTCCATCTGTGAGCTCTATGGGAGGAATACCGTAGAATCTTTTAGGAAACAGGGTTATGATGGATTTTTTTTTTTAAGGTAACAAATCCTTCCTTCTGTTTGTTCCTTGACCCCCCTTAGCTTCGACCTCTTCTCTTACGCCCCCACCCCCAAACAAGCATAGAATCTGTGGCCATGAAGTGTCAGTAGACTCTGATTTAGGCTCAAGTCTGAATTAATTTTGAATCCTTGGCTGCCGCAAATGTTGCTCTACTAATTATTGACTACATCTCTTTCCACCTTTGTTTTTATCCATACCAACCGACCTAGTGTGAGAAATGCAGAAACTATCTCCCTTACTTTTTCCCATCAGTTCATGTGTTTGAAATGACACCCCTGGCAGCATTGATTTTCTTTTGTTAATCTGTGCTTCTGTTTTCAGAAAAAACAATCAGACCCACGTGTCTGCAAAAAGCTGTTCCTTTCACCTCTTCTGACTGGTAGTTTTAATACAAATTTCCTTTCTTATGGTCAGCTTCCTTTGTACATTAATAGAAGCCGGCAGCAGAGAAATAAGCACAAAATATTCATCCCAATTGTGACTCGTGGCAACAAGTCAGGTACTTTGCGTTGCGCTTTTCTCTGTAAGTGGGCAAAACCCTGAGGATTAACTCATTCCAGTTTGGAAAGCAGTTCATTCTTATGTTTGAGCAGGACCGAAGAAAAATTTCCTGTTTGCAGACACGTGCTTGTGCTAACTGTGGTTGTAAAAGATCTTTCTTTCAGATTTGAAAGCCCTGAGCTGGAGGACTGTCATGGAAAATAGGCAATGGAAAAGCCTCCGAAAATTGTTTCAATTTAAGCCAACTTGTTCCATTTATAAAACTGTTTTATAGACAGTTGGATTTCTGCTTTCAGTGAGTGCGTGCGTGGTGATAGCCGAAATCGAGAGCATATGAAATCCACCATTCATATGATAAGATATCCTTCCTGAATAATGAAAATTACGGTAGAGAAATAAATCATCAAGCGGGATATCTGCCTTTCAAGAGTTGTTTTTAAAAGTGTCTATGGGGCACGTGGGCGGCTCAGTGGGCTAAAGCCTCTGCCTTCAGCTCAGGTCATGATCTCAGGGTCCTGGGATCGAGCCCCACATGGGGCTCTCTGCTCAGCGGGGAGCCTGCTTCCCCCTCTCTCTCTGCCTACTTGTGATCTCTCTCTCTGTCAAGTAAATAAATAAAATCTTTAAAAAAATAAAGATATCTATGCCCACTCTGGTGTAAGAGAGGATAAAATATCCCCTTTGGTGAGAGAAATAAAAATATTCCTAGCTGCAGATGGCAAACTGTAGAGAAATGCTCTGTGTGTGGTATCATGTGTAATTACATCATTTCATCTTGAAACATTTTATGGGTTTTGCTTTGCTGGATGTCTGTTGTCTTTATCTTGTCTCATATGCATACACTCAGCGTATATGTCTGTAAACATGCAATTTGATTCTATAAATCCACCTCAATTAGGTAATCTTGGCTTTTTCCTCACTATATGACGGGAGGGGTCACATACCAACAATTTCCAAATAAAGCGCATTTAAGGTATCAGTCTCAAAAAAAAAAATCTGTTACCTATTAGTTCTCATAAAGAGCAGCTCGGGTAATGGAAGTTTCGGAATGGGTTCTATGAGCAAAGCCAGTTTAGGTGATGAAGTTTTGTTTGACAAAATGATATTGAATCTTATGATAGCAAATCTTAGAATTATTCATCGGTAACTCATAGGCGCAGAAAACAATACGGTATGTATTTATTAGGGTTGGCTGAACTAGAAAAATAAAACATTCGGGTGGCACTTAGAGAGGAGAACAACGTGAAGAAAATAAAAGGAGTCATTTTTCAGGATTTCTGAAAAAAGGCAGCTTTGCAGAACGGAGCGAATTCCGCCTTTTCATGTTGGATATTGTTCTGGTTCTCATCCAGACTGGGTCACAAGTTCAGTATAATAAATTTATGATGACTGCAAAACCAAGGCATCCCCTTAGGTCTTTGGAGAGAAATATGGAAAGAGTAGTGGAGGAAACAAATATGTATTTTCGTTAGCCATGTCGTGTATAAAGGAGGTAAATACTAGAGTATTCGTCATTCACTTGAGAATGGTGCCATTAGAAAGTGACTCTCTGGCAAGAATTCTGCAATAGCTTTCCAGGAGCTAAGTTATGTCTTTGAGGTCCACTGTATCATTGGGGCGGGAGGAGAATTATTTCCGTATGTGTGAGAGTTAGCCTGTATTTGAAGTTATTTAAAAAGAAAGCAGTTGGACCTCATTAATTCAGAATTCCGTTAATTTGTAAACAAGATCGCCTGAAGGAGCTTTTAAACTGCTTAGGAGAGTAAACTTTTCAAATACTTTAGAAGTAGCGCCTGGGATACTAATTTCAAATACTTATTTGCATGTGAGGCAGAAATCCTCGCCAGGCAACCTTTTCTTCACTGCACTCTAGCTGTGGTATATATACGGTAATCCTGTCATAACTCTGAGTTCCCTTAATCAAAATGAGAGCCCATGCCAACTTGCACCCATGCACTTTCCCTGCTGTCTCAAGGATTTCAGATCAAGATTACAGAAATCTCCCCGAACTCCCAGTTGCAAATTAGGGAGTGTTGTATAGGGCCTCAAATTCAGAACACTTGGACGGAGGTCTGGCTAAAGGAACAAAATGTCTCTTCATATTTTACGTGCAACATAGAACAGTGAATTTACAAGGATCTGACTAAAATCAATATCCTGGAAAGTTTGCAGTCAGCAGACAATGGTAAATGAAAGTTAATTATATAGCATCCTTTAGCGCTCGTTTACCAGGTATCATCAATACTCGGTTTACTGAATGTCCTGCTTTTTATTGTTTTATTTTGATGAACATTAACAAATATTTATAAGAGTTCTGCGAGGGTCACTTCTAACCAGACTTCTGAACTCCAGAGAGTGTGGCATTCAACTAAAAAGAGAATGCTGTGGGACCCCAAGGTCCTGGGACTCCCTCTGATCTGAGACTTGGACCTCCGTTTCCTGGGTTTCTCTTTCTAGTTCTGTTCCATCGTTCTTGTTCAAGGGTGAACTTTTCCCAGGCTCCCTTCATCTTTGAAGAAGGACAGGCTTCCATCTGAACCCCCTCCTCTTCCTCCTCCTCCTCCTCCTACTTCTCCTTCTTCCTCTTCTTCTTCTTCTTCCTTTTCTTCTTCTTCTTCCTCTTCTTCTTCTTCTTCTTCCTCTTCCTCTTCTCTTCCTCCTCTTCCTCTTCCTCTATGCCCAACATGGGGTTCGAACCCATGTTGTGAAACCCTGGGATTGAGAGTTGCATGCTCTACTGATTGAGCCAGCCGGGCGCCCCTGAACCCCCACCTTCTGTCCTCATCCAGGCCCACTGGCACCCCAGGCCTAATTCTCATTATTTTAAGTCAGCAGGACTCAACTAGTTTGTCACTACGCATTCCCCATTCTTTCTGTTGGCCTCTTGTCCTTTTTTTTTTTCTCCCAATTTTCAGCTCCTTCCAGGCCGGACTTCCCCTTTCACCTCCTGTGATCCATTAAGTCTCAGCTTGCTTTTTTTCCTGACCAGCCCCTTATCTATTCCAAATTAGCATCTACAAGCAGAGTCATCGGAAGGTTGCGTTCCACTCCCTCCCAGGAAGAATGTGAGACCAGAGGGAGAGAAGGGATTTTGTATTCTTGCCCCTTTTGCTGTTGCCTACACCCTCCCTAACTTCTGAGCCAGCCCCCTCAGGGTTGGGGATTTGTCATTTTTTCTAAGCTTCTTCCCACAGCAAACCCACTAGCTTACTTACCCTTTACCTACAATGACCATACCTTCTGAACTGAACATGGTGGGGGTTGGGGCATGTGGTCTAAAAGGGGACCAGATATTTAAAGTCAGAACTGTACCCCAGCCATATTATCCCCCCTCCTTCCATAGGCATCAGGGTAAGGGAAGGCGGGGAGAGAGAGGGGGGCTTTGGGAAACAAGTCTTTGGATATGAAGAGTAAGCTCTGTTTTGTTTTTTTTTTTTCTTTTCTTTTTTCCTTTAGAAGTGAAATGGATTTGCCTAATAAAGTTTCACAAATATGTATGCTCAGTCTCCCATTGATCTAGGGGCCCCGTACAAACATCCCCGGGTCTGTGTGTGCAGTGTGGCCTCCTCATGCTCTTATGGAGAACAAGTACGGTCGATCTCACCAGGGAGTGAGTGTCCAGTCAGGTATTCGAAGTTCTTCTGGCCCTGAGTGAGTATCACAGTTAGCTTGCCTTTCTTCGGACGTATATTTTGCCAGTCATAGTCCCTCTTTTGGAAAAACATCTGGAATACTCTTTTAGCTTTCTTATGATTGTCTTCTGTGAGACCTATCATCTTGGGCTTCATCACTTGCTAAAAGGATGTAGAAACCAAAGAACGATTTTTTGACCTAGACTTGGAATTCACACATCATCGCTTCTGCTGTATTCTGTTGGTCACACAGGGCCAGGCCTGATTCACTGTGGAAAGGGACTAGGCCAGAGCATGGCTAGCAAGGGGCATGCATCATGGCGGCTGGGGGAGGCCACCGTAGAGCCTGGCCACCACACCATCCACGTGAATGAGGAAAAATCTTCTGAGGACTAAAAATAGAACCAATCAGAACAGGAACTACTTCTTCTCTGTCTTACTGATTTCTATATAGACACTCCTTACATAGTTTCCAGACTGGCCTTCCTTCCTGATTGTCTTCTCTTACCCCTTTGCCTCTACTTTATCTATCTATTTCCTTCATGCATTCCATTTTTCGATCTGCCTTTTCAACGTGTCTCCTCGGGGGCTTATCTTTGTTTTTTCTCTGTGCTCGCGGCGCACACTCTACCTCCTGCCAAGGACTCAACCACATGTCTTCAGCCTAAATGCTGTCATTCTGGTCACCTGTGTACAAATGCATCGCACGCCGACCGTGTTCAAAACAGAACTGACTGCCTCTTTCTCTGAGCTTGCCCTTCCTGTACCATGTTTCTGGATGGATGACCTGCCTCATCTCTGGACTGTGAACTCTTTGAGAGTAGGGCCCGCTTCTTACTATCTTTTTAACCCCTTCACCTAACCTTCTGTCAGGCACGAAGGAGACATTGGAGTGTTTGCTGAATGAACACATGCATTGTGAATTCTCTATTTGTAGGCATCTTTATGCTTATCAGAGTAGTGGAATGCCAAACTGGTAAAGATAAATTATAAGAAAACTTTGATAAAATAATGTTTTAAGGGATAGACAATACATTCAAGTAAAATGGGCAAAAATGAATATATACATAGATGTAATATTTATGGGCTGTTTTGAGTGCTTACTTATTAACCAGGAGAGATGTCTGAGAGTCATTGCTAACTATTCCCTGAGGTCTCAAAGTCCAATTCCGCCAAAAGGGGCCCACAATTGCAGGCTTTTTCAGGATGGGGGAAGAGCTATGCCTTTAAAAAAAAAAATCTCTGTTGGATATTTTACAGTGTGGCCCTTTGCAACCACTCCTTGCTCCAACCCTAGCAGAACTCCAGCTTTCTCCTTTGACCTACCTACTGTCCATAGAATGCACTGGTTCTGAGAAGCTTGGACTGAAACCTCTGTCAAAGGAGAAGACAGAGAAAATGGTGGCAGTGGTGATGAGGAGAAGGACAGTGATGACATGATGGTGACAATGATGACGGTCATGATGACAATGATGACAATGATGATGACAATCATGACGTTGATAATGACCATGATGATGGTAATGATAATGACGAAGATGATGATGATGTTGATGGTGACCGATGACCATGGCAGTTAATATCTACCAGTTGTTTTCTAATGTTCTAGGTACTGGGCTCAGTGGTCTATCTGCATTATCCCATTTAACCCTCAGAACAACCCCATGGGAGAGGTGCTTTTCTTTTTCACCCCATTTTAGAGATGAAGAAACTGAGGCTCCCGAGATCACACGGTGCATGAGAGATGGATTCAGGTGGAGATTGAAGTCTGTGTGACTCAAGACCTCTCTGTGGCCCCTTTGTCACCACTCAGCTCCACCCTGATGGCTGCCAGCTGCAAAGTGTTCTAATTTTGCCTAGAACTATCGAATTAGGGAGAACACTATAGGTCATATATGTTGCCTCTAAGTCTAGACAGGCTGTATATGCTGGGTACAAGACACGATGGCTTTTAATAGTTTAGTTTTCTCTCCAATTTGAAACTCTCAGCAGCTCAGTGAAATGCCTATGAAAGCTCTTGTCACCATTTAAGGGAAAATAGGGCCTGAAGCAGCTAAGCGATTGGCCAAAAGTCATCCAGTAAGCTTGTGACAGAGCTGGGACTAGAATCTCGGCCTCTCAAACTTAGTTCATTGTTTTTTCTTTGATTTTAGTGTTTGGAGCCACCTTTCCGATCATCATTAGCCGGTAGATACACATGGCGGCTTTGTGTTGAGACCTCTCAAAAGACGGATACTTTTAAAATTGGGGTACAAAGGCCCCAATATCAGTTATGAACTTGAGAATCACCCCAAAAGTGTTGATGACTCACTTGCCTTCACCCAAGCGCCCTCTTGACTCCTTCCACTTGATTAAAACAAGTCTGTTGTCCTAGGATTCCCGGACCCTCCTGAGGTCGCCCTGCAAAGTGTGCTTTAATACAGCTTCTCTCCACAAGGGGGAGCCCAAAATCCCCAGGGGGCTGGGAGATGAAACCGCTCAAATCCCAGGCCCCGCTTCCTCTCTTGTTTGTTTTCCCACGAAGGCCCTCTAAGCACGCAGTTTCCAGAAAGGAGAAGCAGATGGTGCTGATGCTGATGGTGGTGTGTTCGTATCTGGCCGTGGGATGGCGGTGGGGACTTTTGTCTGCGGAAACTTGGCTCTGACAGATGAAACCATCTGAGCAACCAGTCAACCCTCTGCTCTCCGTACCTCTTTCTCCTGCTGGAACTTTGTCTTGCAGAGACGCCCTTTCGCCTCTGTATGTGGGACTGAGATCGGCTGCTGGCTGAAGCTGGCTCCCTTAGCACTCAGCCCATCATTTCGCCCCATCAACCCACTGGGCTGCTTCCGCCCCTCCCACTGAGGCAGTTAAACAGGATTAGGCAAGAAGGCTTCTGCTGCTCTCTTTGCAGAAGCTGGGTGGATGGGGGACCCCGTAGGACTGTGCCTTTTAGCACTGCTTTGACTTTAGTCAAAGCTGTATTTCAGTGAGGCCAGGAGTAGGAATGGTGGCTAATGCCTTTGACTGCTACAGCCAACTTTGAATCTACATCCGAAGAATAAATATGGCTAAGAACCAGAAGGACATATGGGGGGGCGGGGATGAAACCTTTGTATGTAAAAATTAATTAAACTATTGTTTTTATTGACACCCCGCAGATCTCTTTTCAATCAGAAATATTTAGGAAATTTACATGTGATAATAACTTTCAAATACAATATTTCCAAATGTCAAGTTAATGTGTTCAGGGAGCAAAAAGACTCAAGTACTCAGTATGAGTTTCACATAACATCTGCTTCCACAAGTACTTTTGGGACCCTTTGAGGCAAAGACAGTAGGGAACCTTGACTTATTTGCTAGACGTGGAGGTGAAGATGGGAACATCCCTCCCATCTCCCTTCATTTGTAAAAATGGAGATGAGGATTTCTAAGTATAACCGATTATTTCAGGAAACAAACAAATTACGAATCACTTGAGTTGCGTAGATAACAATATTTATAAATGAAAAATGGGGTTATTTTTGAGGATGGAGAGAAGGAGGCTATAACAATGACATATTTTGAATAATGTAACCCCCTAGCTAAGATGTAATTACTGAATTTTTAAAATAGTAAAGCAATAATCTAGTAATTCTAAAAATCCATTCGGCTTTCTGTAGGCATTTAAGAATTATTGTTTGTTTTTTGGCGTGAAAGTAACATCTTTCTCAGTTTTTGGAGCATGGCCACTGTTGAATGAAGGGTTCCAGTCGTGTGTTATATTTCTTCTGTATAATTGCACTGAAAGAATACATTGGCATATTGTATGGCTTCTAATGAGCTGGAAATAAAAATGGGGGAAAAAGCCACAAGTCCTCAACAATGAACTAGTTATTCTGCATGTTTTATTTTTCAAGCAGAGATACTATATAAATTGAACAAAATGTCAAAAAAAAAAAAAGAAAAAAAGCTTGTTGGTATTTAGTGCGAGCATTCAGCTGAAGCTCTCTCAGCTACAGAACTGATCAGTGACTAGATTTCTTGATTCTACCAAGGAGGCCCTTCATAGGGCCATTGAGCTTCTGTCTAAACCTGCCCTCAAAGACAACTGAGGTTCTCTCTACATCTGCCCTTGCAGACGTGTTGAGTTAGGCTTGAGCCCCTGCTTCTATCACTATGGCCCCAAATCAGGCACTGATGAGGTTTTGGGATCCTGTGGCCCCAGATGCAACTAAAGTAGTTAATAACAATTGTCAGAAATATGTGTTGTTACGTGATAGTGGTTATCTCAAGCCGCGAGCAATTCTTAACCTTCAGGCTGTAAGTTCCTTACTTTCCTCCTCATTCCTTCCATGGATCCTGTAGGAGTCCAGTCAGAGAGTACATATTGTTAAAAACTGCAAAGGGTCTGGGATTTTCACCCGATTCTCAAGCCAGCATGTTAGCCTGAAACAGGTTCATGGATGCGGGCAGGAGGCACAAGGCTCTTGGATCGAAGAGGAACAGTTTCTTACTCACAGCGGTAGCAGTGGCCAGGGGAATCAGCATTTTTGCCCTGGTTCTCTGAGTCCCGGGACCCACACGATGAGGTGAAGATCGTTGGTGTCGGCACACTCAGTGGGTTGCACTGAAGGAGCGGGCACCTCAGCTTAGGGAGCTCGAATCTTCTATGATGGGCAGTAAGCACACTGGTCCTTTGCTCTAGAGAAAGACATTATCTTTTTTTTTTTTTTTTTTTTTTTGGGTAAACTCTGCCACCAATGTGGGGCTCAAAATCACGACCTCAAGATCAAGAGTCGCATGTTCTACTTCTGAGGCAGGCAGGTGCCCCCAGAGAGACATTATCTTTATCACGACTGGATTATAGTCATCTCTGTCTTCCAAAGCTGTAAACAAACCTACTCTTTCTCTCAGGGCAAGACACTATCTCTGGATTTCAAGGCTTTTGGCTATATAAGCATTCGTGAAAAGGTATCTCGGAACAAAGGCACTCTGTGCTTCTGTTGACAGGATGTACGGAAACACAAGAGATCCATGGACAATTGTCTCCCAACACAGACTAAGGCCAAGATGGCCTCTGAAGAACCGTTGTCTGGTCTGCCCTTGGGTGTTGCTGCTGACAGCACAAAGCACCCCAGTTGTCACCATCACTACTGTTATTGCTGTCTGGAAGAGTATCGTTCTGAAGCTACTTCATCACCCCCAAACCAAAAAGTCTATACTCCATGCCTGACTCCATGTTTAGCCTGGAGATTGGAGCCAATGGTCCAAAAGTTACCATGTTACTTTGATTTACCACCATCCTCTCACTTAAAACAAACAAACAAACAACAAACTGACCTGACTAAGGCTTAATGTAGCCCCAGCTCAGAGGCTCAAAGTTTTCAAAGAGAAAAACCATCCTATTGGAAGGAAAGAGTTGGAATTTGGAGGCCCAGGCCAACTCCCAGTCCCCAAAGAAAAATCAATCTCCTGATGTAGCCTTTGGACCAAGGGGTCAGGAGGCCAGCCAAAAGATCTCTGTTTATCTGCCATATATTCTTCATTTAGGTAGAAGGGTTTTTAAATGAGCAAGCTCTACACTCTGAAATTAACAAAGAAATTATATTGAATTATAGAGCTGTGTCGGTCACAGAGGTCCAGAAATGATTCTGTGTCTTTAAAAATTATTTTGCCTTAAAAATACTTGTTTCTCCCTTGTCTGATTCGAGGACTTCTAACCTGAGAGAAGTCTGTATTGCCAGATTATATTTCATAGACTCTTAAAGTTGGAAGGCATCTTTGAGTCCTTGAGCCTAGCCCGATCCCTAGGGCAATCTAGTCCTTGCTGCAGCCCCTTGCCAGAGGGTCATGTGCCTTCTGCTCAGAGAAGTGACTGGGCCATCAGAGCCCCGGACTGGGTGAAGCCCTGGATCTGTTCGGGGCTCTGCCATTGATTGGCTAGGACCCTTGGTGGGTGCTGCACGTCTTCTCAAGCCCAGGTGTACTCAATCTAAAGAGAGACGCCAGATGATCTCTAGCATGCCTCTAGTGGGTCTTTAATTTCTGGAACATGTGAATATTTAAAATTTTTAAAAGGATGATTCTCTTTTTCCGATGACAGAAGTAACACATGCTTATTTTAGAAAAATAGGAATATACATATTAATAAAAGAATCCTTTTTGACTCTGTTACCAATTTCAGTGCACAGTTTTAGTCTATTTTATTTGTGTGTGTGTGTGTGTGTGTGTGTGTGTGCGTGCGTGTGTGATAAAGTTAGGATCATAGTGTTCTGTAATTTGCCTTTTTTACTTCAGATAGCATGAACGTCTTACCATAGCAGTTGGACTTTATCCTGAAGGCAATAGATAGCCATTGAAGAGTTGTAAGTAGATTTTCCTATACATCACCGCTGTCTAGATCAGAGCTAGAGAAGGGAGAAGAGCACTTTCATACAATTTCATACAATTTTGAACTTGATTCCTTCCGTTCTTTATTGCTTTCTGCACAGAAAAAAAACAGTTCATGGTTATCTTCATTAAAGATAGAAGTTACAGATTGTTCTAGAAGTTTAGTTGTCTTAAGATGCTCTATTATTAGCACTTGCATGTGTACATTTATCTGTTATGAAAACAAACTAGAATGGCACTTTTGAAGATATTAATCACATAGAGACTATTTAATTACACCACTCTCAAAAGTATCAACTACAAATATCAAGTCTCACAGCTCCCAAATCAGATATCAGTAACCACTGAGCCAATTTTTCCTAACATGTGAGCCAACTGTTACCAAAAAGCTTCTAGTGGCCAAATTTATTTGAGATTCTTTCATTCCATATACCTTCAAAAAGATCTGATCCTATATAAATGTAGGACCTTTAAAATTTTAAAACCAAGGAGACCGAGGAACCAGAGAGGGTGGATACCATGAGCCATCTGGACAAGCCAATCCAACAGTCTGTTTCCTAGCAGCAAAAAGTAAACAGGAAAATACATTGGCTTGTATAGTTTTTATTGTTGCTGCAAAAAAATATTTATACTTCTTTTTCCCGACAAATTTTATCCTGAAACTTATTCTGTGGACCTCGCATGAGAGATAATAGGTTACAGTAGACACCTTCAACTACAGTTTTGCGAATGAGCGACAACCCTGTTGAAATGGATGATTCCTGTATCGACCTTCTACATGAGGGTGAGAGCATCCTATTAAATCGTAATTCAGCGTAGACATTGCTTTAGAAGCTGAGATAATACAGTCCAGGTACTTGGCTTTCCGATGATTTAATTTCATACAGAAATAGAACTGGGGAAACACAGATGATCCTCTAGCTACCATACCTAGTCGATTCTTTCTCAAGAGTCAGATGCCTCAAGCGAACCATCCACTGATGATGCCTGGCATAGGAAGCCTCAGTCAGGTAACTCTAGGACTCAGGGTCTAGGTTGATTCATGTGTTTTGAGCAGGTGTTCAATAAAGTTTTACTGAATGAATAACTTACCAGGGTCCACAACACGGCCAGAGTCTTTCTTCCCTCTCAATATTCTCTTTTTACTAGGAACCACCCTACATGAATCTGTTTTATCACGTACTGCTTGACTTCTCTCCTTATTTCTCTCTCTTTTTAAAAAATATATTATTTTTTAAGTAATCTCTCCACCCAACATGGGACTCAAACTCACGACCCCAAGATCAAGAGTCTCATACTCTGCCAACTGAGCCAGCCAGACCCCAAGATCAAGAGTCTCATACTCTGCCAACTGAGCCAGCCAGGAGCCCCCTTATTTATCTCTTGATGATGATCTCCTCTTCCTTTTCTTTTTACCGGTTCTAACTTTGAGCAGATCGCAACTGCCATGTTTCTGGACAACAGCTGTCATGGAACGCAAACACAAGTGTATTTCAAAACTAACTCCTCCTGTAATTGCAAAAACAGAAAACAGCCAGCAATAAAGGATTTGGTTAAATTATGAAATAGCAATATGGTGGAATCCTACGCAGCTGTTAAAAAGATATCATTGAAGAGGATTTAATGACATGAATATTCATGATAAGTTTTTAAGTGGGGAAAAACGAGTGTGTATGTGCATATACAAGTGTTTCTCTTGATAGAGAGAGAGGGGGAGAGAGAGATCTATAAAGAGGGAAAGACACAGAGTGGGCAGCTTTGGGTGGTGGAATTACAGGTGATTTTTTTTTTTTTTACATGTGCTTTTCTGTATTTAAAAAATATTGCATAGCAAACATGGATTGTTTGTGCTTAGACAAAATACATAAAATGTAAAACTTCTTGGCAGGGAATACAAAGTGCTTCGGTATGTGTTCACTGCGTGTTCCTTCAGCTTCTGTCTTGATGACCTCCCATCCTTCGCTGTATGTCCGGTAAACTCCAACCACGTGACCCCTCTTGAATTTTCCAAAATGCTCTGGGATCTCCCCAACCAGTCTGCAGCTCGAGGCGGCAGGTGCTGGCTGGGTCTTAGCCACATCTCTATCTCCTGCCCTATGGCGCTCAGCACTTAACAGGGGCTCGGCGCCTGTTTGTTGAATGAATATCCAAAGTATCATATCCTTTTCTCGATTTTGATCAGACCATCCCTCCTCCTTCCTGGCCACTGGTGCACTTCTGCCCTCACGCTTTCCAATCGCTGGCAGAGTCGTGTATTTGAAATACAAACAGGCAGTCTGATTCTCAAGTGGTAGACCTCACGGCATACAGCTGGTTGTGGTACGTTAATGTGGATAGTCACTGAATGTGTCCAAGTTCCTTTAACAACAACCCTTACAGATGTTCTTGCCCTTATACATTATTTAGCCCCTAAACAAGCTCATTTTGTGAAATCATCCCTTCGTTTTAGGACTTACTTTGAACACATAAGGAAGGACATGCTCCAAAGGCATCCTAACTGTTAAAACCTGTAGGATCTATTTCCCTCCTGAAACAACGTATCTGGCTCTGTTTTCCCCTAAAAGTAAAATCAGACCTTCGCCGAGCCAGTATGATTTGAACACCACCACCCAATTAATTTTTTTCTGGTCAATTTCGTTTCAAAAACAGTAGTTAAGCATGGCCCTCTGTAGCATCTATTCTTTCTTTTCTCCGAGGAGAGATTTTGTATTACTTCCCTTTTGTCTTTGCTCAGCACTTGGGCACGTGTGAGTTTTCATTAACCATTCTGAATGTAGGCAAAGGCAATGTGGTGGGAACAAACACAAATCAAGACCACATAAATTAATAATCTTTTTAGTATCATTGTCCTCTGTGCCTTTAGAAATTAATTTTCATGCCAGCAAACCCGTTGGGAGTTTCCAAAGCTATTGGAAGAAACGCAAACTTCCTTTGGCAATTTTGTGAATGATACGGGATCGTTTTTGTCTATATTTAAGTAGCAAGTATCATATGGATTTATGTAAGGAGAATGAAAATTCACAGCAAGAAACCAGCCACCTGCGTTAATCAGTACAGCACGTGGGAAAGTGAAGTGTAAATTATGACAGATCTTCGGCATTCTTGTTCTGTACCTTTCTGACTAATTGGGTGTATGAATTTATCTTGCTAAATCTTAAGGACTTTCTTCAGAAAATAACAGTCACTGAGCACCTCAGATAGGTTTATTAATGAGGAGAGAGCGTCTTCTACAGAGCTCGGAGCATAAAGCATAGAACATGGTAGAACACGGTAAAGCTTCATGGTTCACAGCAGTGACTCTGGACCTCACCAGAAGCTTGGCTCTCATCCCAGCCTTCTCAGCTGGGTCATTTTAGACACATTGTTGCACCTCAATTTGTAAAATGGTGAAAATTTGAGTCCTTACCTCATAGGATTATTGTGAAAGTTAAGTGAGTTAATGTTTGTCCAACACTTAGAACATGCCCACACCGGGGCGCCTGGGGGGCTCAGTCGGTTAAGCGGCTGACTCTTGATTTCGGCTCAGGTCATGATCTCAGGGTCCTGGGATCGAGCCCCATGTAACGCTCCATGCTCAGTGGGGAGTCTGCTGGAAATTCTCGCTCTCCTCTCTCTCTGCCTCTCTCCCTGTTCTCTCTCGCTCTCTCTTTCAAATAAATAAATAAATATTTTTTAAAAAAAGAACATGCCCACACTTTGTAAGTGCTAGGTACATATGTGCTCTTATTTTTAAATCTCTAGATTGTGAAATGATGTCATTACTGGCATAATTAGGTTAATTTTATAAAATATTCTGTAAATTAACCTATAGTAAAATTGACTCTTTTGGTATAGTTTTTTGATTATTCACACATGCATAAATTCATGTGACTACCATCAAAACGAGGATACAGAAGAGATCCGTCATTCCAAAACACTCCCTCATGCTACCCCTTTGAAACATCCTAGCGCTAACTACTGGCAGTGCTGATCTGCTATCACTATAGTTTTGTCTTTTCCAGAATGTCACTTAAATGAGATCTTACGGTGTAGCAATCGTCTGAGACTGACTTCCCTCACTCAGCATAATGCCTTTGAGATTCACCCAGGTTGCTGTGTGTGTGAATACTGTGTGTTCCTCTTTGTTGCCGAGTAGTGTTCCATAGTTTAGATGTACTACAATTTGTTCTTTCATTCTCAAATTGAAGGATATTTGGGTTGTTTCCAGTTTGAGGAAAAATAAGGATGCTTGCTATACACAACTGTATATAGGTTTTTGTGTTAACATAAGTTCCATAAGTTTTCATTTCTCATGGATAAATGCCTAGAGGTAGGATTTCTGGGTCATATGATAAGTATAGGTTTAACTTTATCAGAAGTGCCAGATGGTTTTTCAGAGTAGTTATTTAGTAGGTGTGTAATGGTATCTCAGCAGTAGCTTTAATTTGCATTCCCCCAGTGGCTAATGATTTTGAACATTTTTTTTTCATGTGTTTATGGGCCATTTACGTATCCTCTTTAGCAAAGTGTCTGTTCAAGTGTTTTGCCCATTTTTAAATTGGATTGCTTGTTTTCAAACAATGGTTAAGTTTCTTTAATATAACATTTTATTTACAAATAGTTTAAGAATCACAAGAAATTGTAAAAATAGTACAGAGAATTCCCAAATACCCTTTACTTAGATTCCCCTGATGACAATATCATACATAACCATAGTATATTGTTAAAACCAGGAAATTGACATTGACATAATACTAGCAACTCGGGCATATACTAAATTAAGATTTCACTAATCTTTACATGCACTTTTTTTCATGTGTTGTTCTATAAAATTTTATTGCATCCGTGGATTTGAATATACACCATGAAAATCAGGATACAGAATTGTTTTATCACCACAAATAAACCCCCTTGTGCTACCCTTCAGCAGTCACGCTCCTCCCTCAACTCTAACCTGTAGTAACTACTGATTGATTTTCTATGGCTATAATTTCAAAACTTTGAGAATGTCATAAATGGAATCATACAATAACCTTTGGAGATTGGCTTTTTTTTCTCTCAGCATAGTGCTCTTGGAGAGCTCTTACTTGAGAGCTCTTTATGTATTGCAGATACAAGTCCTTGTAGAATATGTGATTTGCAAATATTTTCTTCCAGTCAGGAGCATGTCTTTTTGTTCTCTTTCACGGTGTCTGTCTCAGAGCAAAAGCTTTAATTGTAATGGATTACTCAAAGTATCTTTTTCTCTGTAATAGAGTGTGCTTTGGGTGTCATGTAAAAGAACTCTTTGTCTAAGCCAGGTCAAAAAAATTTCTCCCATTTCTTTCCAAAAATTTTATGGTTTTATAATTTATATTTAGATCCATAATCAATTTTGAGTTAATTTCTGTATAAGGCATGGTTTTGGGGAGAGGTTCATTATTTTATTTTTATTTTTTAAAGATTTTATTTATTTATTTCTTTATTTGACAGAGGGAACAAGCAGGGGGAGTGGCAGGCAGAGGGAGCCCAATGTGGGGCTTGATCCCAGGACCCTGGGATCATGACCTGGGCCGAAGGCGCAGCTTAACCAACTGAGCCACCCAGGGGCCCCAAGAGGTTCATTATTTTTCTGTACATGTTCCTAATTATTCCAACACCATTGTTGAAAAGACTATTTTGGCTCCATTGAATTGCCTTTGAACATTTGTCAAAACTCAGTTGGTCTTATTTGTGTGGATCTATTTCTTTTTTTTTTTTTTAAGAGAGAGGGCAAGCATGCAGGGGGAGGGGCAAAGCAGAGGGAGAGAATCTCAAGCAGGCTCCATGCCCAGCGTGGGCCACTCAGGTGCCCCTATGTGGATTTATTTCGTTTTATTCCATAGATCTATACCGATACCACACTGTCTTCTGTTGAGAATACTGGAGCTTTTATAGTAAGACTTAAAATTGGGTGCTATGGGGCACCTGCCTGGCTCAGTCAGTAGAACATATGACTCTTGATCTTGGGGTTGTGGGTTCGAGCCCCATGTTGAGTGTAGAGATTACTTAAAAAAATAAAATCTTAAAAAAAATTGGGTGCTCTGATTCCTCCAATTTTATTCTTCTTTGAAATTTTTTGGTTTTTCTGAGTCTTGAATTTTGGTAGGAATTTTAGGATTAGCTTGTCTGTGCATGTAAAGAAGATCTTGCATGGATTTTGGATGGAATCATGGTAAATCTATAGATCAGTTTGGGGCAATTGACATTTTTACTATGTTGAATTTTCATGTATTTTGAAGGCCTGTTATTGGGTATATGAACACTTAGAATTAGTTTTCTTTCTTGTTGCATTGACCCTTTTATCATTATGTTGTAATGTCTCTCTTTATCCCTGATCATTCTTTTTGCTTCATACTCTACTTTTTCTAATTTTATTATAGTCACTCCAGTTTTCTTTTTTCTTTCTTTCTTTCTTTCTTTCTTTCTTTCTTTCTTTCTTTCTTTCTTTCTTTCTTTCAGATTTATCTATTTGAGGGGGAAGGGGCAGAGGGAGAGAGAGAATCTTAAGCAGATGCCATGCTGAGCATGGAACCCTACATGGGGCTTGATCTCAAGACCCTGAGATCATGACCCAAGCCAAAATCAAGAGTTGGATGCTTAACCAACTGTTCTACCCAGGTGCTCCCCAGTTTTCTTTTTAAATTTTATTTTTTTTAGTAATCTCTACACCCAATGTGGGGCTTAAAACTCATGACCCCTAGATTAAGAGTCACATACTCTTCTGACCGAGGCTGCCAGGCATCCCTCCAGTTTTCTTTTGATTAGTGTTTGCATGATATGTTATTTTCTATCCTTTTACTTTTAATTTTTACATATTTGTAAATTACCCCAATTTCCTTCTGTTACTGATTTCTAATTTCACTCCATTATGGTCAGAATATCCTTTGTATCACTTCAGTTCTTTTAAAATTTATTTATAATTATTTTATGATCTAATTTTTTATCCATCCTAGAGAATGTTCCGTGAATACTTATAAAGAATGTG
Organism: Potos flavus; assembly: GCA_028534135.1. NCBI lineage: Eukaryota > Metazoa > Chordata > Mammalia > Carnivora > Procyonidae > Potos > Potos flavus. The sequence continues at coordinate 15,255,036 of CM052901.1, forward strand.
TATTCTGCTGGTTCTGGAAGGAGCATCCTATAGATGTTCGTTAGGTCTCGTTGGTTTACAGCGTTGTCCATGTCTTCTTTTTCCTTGCTGATCTGCGATCTAGTTGTATTACATACTTATGAAAAGTGAGATATTGAAGTCTCTAACTATTGTTGTTGAATTGTCTATTTCTTTAATTCTGCCACTTTTTTCTCCATGTATTTTGGGGCTCTGTTTTCAGATTCAGAAATGTTTGTAATTGTATATTCTTGATTGATTAACCCTTTACCATTATAAAGTGTACTTTGTCTCTAATAACTATTTTGGTCTGATATTAGCATAGCCACTCCAGCTCTCTTTTGGTTACTGTGTACGTGGTATATCTACATCTTTTTCCATCCTTTTACTTTCAACATATTTGTTGAAAATTGAATCTAAAGTGTATCTCGTGTAGACAATATATAGTTGGATCATGTTTTTATATCTAGTCCATCAATGTCTGCCTTTTAATTAGAGGGCTTAATAAATTCCCATTGATGTGATTACCGATAAGGTAGGATTTACACCAGTCATTTTACTATTTGTTTTTATGACTTATGTTTTCTCTTGTTCCACTATTTTCATTTCTGCCTTCATTTGCTTTAAATAGATATATTTTACTGTGCCATTTTAATTCCCTTGTCATTTCTTTTGCTATATATTTTTTAGTTACTGTCTTAGTGCTTGTCCTTGGGACTGCTGTTAGCTTCTTAATTTATGACAATGTAGTTCCAATTAAAAATAATATACAAAAACTTTGATCTGTTTCTCTCTCTCCTTTATGTTGTTATTGTTTCAAGTTACATATTTACCCATTGTGTTTTGATAAACACAGATTTATAATTTTGCTTTATGTAATTGTCTTTTGTTAGGTAGGAGAAAAGAAAAATTATAAACAAAAAAAATAGATTCGTACTGTTTTACTTATATTTGCCTATGCAGTTACCTCTAATGGTGTTCTTTATTTCTTTATTAGACCACAGTCACTGTGTAGTGTCCTTTCATTTTTCCCTAAGGAATTTCCTTTAGTATTTCTTGTGGTGCTCTTCTGCTAGTGATGAATTCCCTGTTTTTGTTTATCTGGGAACGTCTTTAATTTCTCCTTCATTTTTTAAATTGAGGTGAAATTCAAATACCATAAAATTAACCATTTTAAAGTGACTAATTCAGTGACAGTACATTTACAATGTTGTACACCCACCACCACAGCCTACTTCTAAATATTTTCATCACCTCGAAAGAATCTCCAGCCGTTAAGCAGTTACATGTTACGTGTTTACTGGGTCAAGTGATGCCAATCCAAAGACGAAGCTTAACTCAGGCCAAAGCAGTCTATTTCAAAAGAATGATTTTGAATGTGATTCAAAATTATACAATTATTATAATATTTGTTTTTTTAATATGAGCGTCTTTTTGGCAAACACAAAATTCTAGTGTCAGAAACACCATGCGCTCTTGAAATATCCATCCCCAAGCAGTAAATGTCTCTGGGCATGTGCTCATTATTCGTCTGGCACAACTTTCAGGTCCACAATGGATATAAAGATGAATAATACCTCCACAGGCAGGGGTAGACATTATTACCTTTGTTATGTAGGTGGGGGATCTGAGGCACAGAGAGTTTGCTTGGCCAGCAAGTGGTAAAACTAGGCCTTGGTCTTAGGTCTTCTGACTCTACAGTATCTGCATCTCGGTAGGCCCGTATTGCCTTTATCAAGTTCATGATCTGCGACAATAGGAAATAAATGCTTCAACAGAGAGATAACTGTCCATTCGGCCACAGTTTAAACAGAACTATCCTCCATGTGTGAATATCCCCAAATGATAGATAAAACTGACTGCATAAAGATTGTAATGTTGCTCCTCACTTATTTGAGCCCCTTGAGAATGTGCCAGGATTATACAGGTATTCAGAATATGAATAATTGGCTACAGCCTTTACCAGAATTCTTTCGTCCTTCTTTGGAAGTCACAAAGCTCATTAGTCAACGGAGCACACACATTGCTAGCTGGTGATAATTAGTATACATTTATATTTCCAAAATAAAGTGTTGAGAGGTTATCCTTGGTCATTAACTCATCCTCATTTTTCAATTATTATGTGTTAAAAAAAATGATTGTCAAAAATGTTGCTATAGAGGTGGGTGGCTGGAGAGAGCACTTTGTAGGCGTTCAAAAACTTTCATCCTTTGGTTCACAGGCACAACCCCTTTTGCAAGACTTGACGAAATGCGTTGAGGTCTTACTACTACGTGTTGGCTGTTGGACTTCCTGGCCTACGTTTTCCCAGTCATAACTCTGAGCAGTCCGTTTGAGCCCTCTCTGTCCTTTGTGCTCAGCTGTGTGCGGGCTGCCTGGTACCTTCAAAAGCCCTTGCCGGCCAGATATCATTACACTCTTCGCTGCTAGCTGAGGACAGCTGGGATATTCTTTCCTTGAGAGAGAGTACATGAGAGTATCGGGTTCGAGCTAGGTGCCCTGATTAATGATTTCTTGTATGGACTTCTCTCCACTCACTCCACCCAAACACATGACCCCACTGCCTGCTCTGACTTCCGATATCTGTATATTTCTTTATCTTTGTTGTGCCTCTTCGGCTCCCTGACCTCCTAATAGTGCTACCAACTCCTACGGTCTTCACAGATCTGCCGGTCCCACAACCCATCAGGTTTCCTGTCACTCAAAGTGCTAGCATGATGTTTTATGGAAAACAAGGCATCCTCTTTCTGGTTCCTTCATGCCAGGTTGAACTGCCTGCTTCTGTTACCCACAGCTCAACAGCATCATCTGATGTCGTGATCAGTAAATATTGCACTAATTTGCAAGAAAAAATGCATCAGCAGCACTACTGGAAAATGAAGTCAAAACTGATTGTAGAAAATCTATGTCTTATGCTGACTTTACATTCTGGTTAGCATGTCTCCTTTTATCCTTAGAATTGGGACACTTACTTCTCTTTAGTTACATATAGTATTGTGATGACACTGGTAATGAACATGGCTCGAAGAAGTGAGGTTTCCACGTTTTATTTCTAAGCATTTCCTGAGCAGGCACCTCACTTGTCACTGGCTGCTCCCATTATAGATGAGATTATATAGTTCTGTTGTGGTTAGCTGTGTGGCCCAGACTCGATTGTTCAGTGACCAGAGAGACGGTGAGGAAAACAGCTCAGGCTTAAGCTGGACTGGAAGGACTTCAGCATAATGGGAGCAGAGGCAAGAGGAGATTTTGGAACCACAGAGATCATGGTTTGAATCCAGACTTTACAGCTCTCTACGGATGACCTTGAGCAAGTTTCCTTAAACTCACTGAACCAGTTTTTCATCTTTAAAATGGAGATAACAGGGGTGCTAAGGTAGAGCAATCAGTTAAGAATCGGACTCTTGTATCGGCTCAGGTCATGATCTCAGGGTTGTGGGATCGAGCCCCATGGCCGGCTCCGTGCTCAGCGCGAGTCAGCTTGAGATTCTCTCTCCCTCTGCCCCTCCCCCTGCACTCTCTCTTTCTCTCTAAAATAAATAAATAAATAAATAAGTCTTTAACAAAATGGAGATGACATCCTAATGGGATTGCCATGAGGATGAAATGAGATATTATATAGAGCACACTTGCAACTGTGCCCACCACCGATGTGCATGGAGGCCACATAACTTGCCCACGCTCACGTTGCTGGTAAGTTGGAGAGTCTAGTCTGGAACCAAAACATTTGATCCCAAAGACTCCTGCTCTTTCTGCTATAATATTTGTAAAACTAGTAATAGGGGCATTTGAGTTGTTAGTACTTAGAAACATAGAAGCTTGGGATTGGAAGAATTCGAACAGTGTCTATTAGGCCACCGATCAGATATTTGAATTCCCTTCACGACACGTTTCACAGAAGCCCTCTCAAGATTTCATCATGCTTTTCTTGAGCACCTCTAGTTTGTCTAGTTTGTAATTTACTTAACCTGGGTTGAGCTTATACTCTGTCGACAAAAAACAAAAAAACCCAAAAAACTCAAAAACAAAACAAAAAAACCCACCCCAAGCTGGTATAATTCAAAGTGCCTAACCATGATTGTGTTATGTCGCAGAGGGCACAGCGGAAGGGAAGGGGTGATGAGAGTGAGATGCAAGAACAGGGACATAGTTTAATGAGGAGAAGCCCCTGTCTCCTTTAGTATTGGTAGCAAGTTAAAAAAAAAAAAATCCATCAGTAGAGAAAATCACCAAGGCAGTCTCCAGCCCAGCATTCCTATGAATTGGTTTTATCGTAATGTGCCATGACGTGGACTGGGGGTTGTGGCATACCAGGTTTAGAAAGGACCGTTTTGACCTAGACTCAGTTCCATTTTTGCTGGCATGAGGAATCTTGCCAGATTTCCACAGGGATTGGGCAGTCCTTTATTGCCATAGTGGAGATAGCTATAACTTTGCAATTTGCCCAGGGTTTATGTGGCCTATCCACTCTATTGAGCTTGTTAAGTTGTTTGGGTAATTTGCTTTTTAGCTTTCTGTAACACACGTTATATTTTGGGGGCAAGCGGTCTATTTCACTCTTCATTACCTGTTGTTCAATAAACATCTAAGGAATTCAGGGTGTTTGGTGCTGGAGCCCTGGTTTAAGCCCTCATCGTTTGGATTACACAGCTCAATCAGCGCTCAGAGTTTTAGTAGTTAGATTAACTCTGGAGACGCCCAGCTGCTTGTAGACCAAGGTGGCGGGAGGTAGGGGATATGTAGGGGGAGATGGTCCTCCGGTCTCAGTTCATTTCAATTCCGTATCTCAGGGAGGATGCTCCTCAGTCTTGTTTAATGTCATAATTTTAAACCACTTGGAATAATATTCTCCTTTCTTTAATGTTATACATCCCTGTGCATGTTCTTCAGTAATTGAAAGGGATATTGGACAAATTTGATCTGTCTAGCTTTGACTTATGCTGTCCTTATCTTGGCCTTTGTGTCATTAAGAAAAAAATTGGTATTGATCTTGGACCATACCACTACATTGTGCCGCAATTTTTCTTCTTTGCTAGTGGAATATAAATCGATAAAAGGCAGCTGCTTTAGACGAGGGCCAGATATGGTGCTGTCATTTATATATTGTAAATCCAATGATAGCTGATCAAATCAGTGCCTCTCCTATTCCAAACTTGACATGATTGAATTGTCAATAAAAAAGATTTTACAGTAAGGGAAGGAGAGCTGACAGTGTAAATGTCTGAAAACCCAATGAAGCTCAATATAAAATGAAACAATGAGCTAGGATATCATTTTGTAATTTCCAATGGGAAAAAAATATTTAGTGAATCACGGCTGAAATTGGGGATGATCACAGGAGGGGGGGAAGCAGGAATGAAAAGCCAGCTGAGTTGCATTATAATTTTTGAGAAATCTGAAATACAAATTTGCAGATGCAAATTTTAGGAATTATGCATCTCTACTCACTGAGTTGTTTATTTACAGAAATGGCTCAAAAATTCACCTCCTCCCTTCTCCATGCACATATTTTTTAGGGAGAATACCCAGTCGCTGGGGAAAAGAAACAAGCATCTCCATCCGCAGGCATCCTGCTAACTTCTTGTAAGTGATTCAGAAGCGGATCTGGTAGAACTTGATCCTACATTCTTGGAGTCAACCAGTAGAGCTCTGGTTTCACTTCATTGATCACTAGAAGGAGTCAGATTTGTTTTTTAAAAGCGAAAGTTCTAAAGAAGTAGCCTTGGAACTTTCTTAGAGAGATACACCTCTCTTGGTATGTGGCCCATCTAACTTAGCTTCAGAAACGAATATCTTACCCCCCGAAACTTGAAGAAGTCCCGCCATTTTTTGCGAGAGACCTGATTAATCTCTTTGCAGATGTAAGAGCCTAGAACTTACTTGTATGTTGAAAGACATATGCAGTCCCATTGGGAGAGACGAGGCTGGAACCGATAAGTGGGTACTGCTTCATTGCATGACGTGCTTGCCTCAGTAGTTGTTCTGAACTCAGTGTCTTCGGAGAGACGTCTAGCTTCTGCATTTTCAGCTTGAAAACGATTTTCCGAGCTCGTGGGAAAATCTTTTGGAGGGCTTATTTTCCAAATTTTCTAATGACGACAGGGTTAGCATGATCTTATAAACCATGGCAAATGGCACTACCAACACCCCAGACTGGTGTTCTCGTGTCCGTGCGGGGCACCTAATTGGAAAGGAGATGAATCACCACTGTGCATCTAGGATAAGACTAGTCTTATTTTCTGATTTTAACTTGGGACAATTCAAGTAACACTGAACGTTATTCTCTTCGTCCTTGTTGAGGCACGTGATACCACTCACCACCCTCTCCTTCTTTCTGTCATTTGCTCTTCTCTTCTCTAATATTGCTTTTTTTGGAAGCATCTCAAAACCATTTAGGTAGCTTATTCTTTGTCTAATTCAGCCAACTTCTTTTCTCTCTTGTCCTGGTAGCGGAGTTCTCATAAAGTTCAATCTGTTGCTCTCAGGTCATTATCATGGCTACCATATGCTAAGAGTTTTTACAAGCCAGGGACTGACTGTGCTGTTCAAATTACATGTATTATTTCATTTAATACTCACAAAATTTCTATAAAAGTCAACCATCTTAGCCCGTAGAGAGGAAAAAGGAGGGCCGAGAATCTTCTAGATTCTTGGTTAACACCCAGTTTTCCTGGCCAGGGAAAAGAGTAGGAGCCAAGCAAAGAAATGGAGAAATAGTGATCAGAAAAGAAGGTGGGCACCAGGAAGGGCAGGATCCTGGAAGGAAGAGAAGTTCATGCGATACCCACTATGAATATGACTCCCCAACATGTACGTCCCTGCCCTCACTTTATTGCTCATGCTTTGTACCAAAGTTTCCGTGGGTGGTTTTGGGGGAAGTCACTGACCCTCTGAAATGTGATACGAAATTTCATGTGTGCACACATATACTTTCTGGGGAATGGGTTTGCAGATTTCATTAGGGACCCATAAACAAAACAGAGGTACGTCTTCAAGTCTATACCATGAACTTTTCATTGGTTATTTGCCATTGTCCCCTCAAAGTCAACATATCTAAAACTTCATTTAACCTTTGCCACCTCCCTGCAGACTAGTTATTCTTTTTGCCCTTTGGTAGTACCATTATTCTTCTCGAAGCTGTCTTTTGCTTTCTTCCATACATCTACATTCCTCTGTACATCCCCATTGCTTCTAGGATTTCCTCTTTCTCTGTTCTTACTTCACCACCTTCTCTTGGGACCTTTCCTCCTACTGTCTGGATTACTGAGGTTATTCTTTTTTTTTTTTTTAAGATTTTATTTATTTATTTGAGAGAGACAGAGTGAGAGAGAGCATGAGAGAGGAGAAGGTCAGAGGGAGAAGCAGACTCCCCATGGAGCTGGGAGTCTGATGCGGGACTCGATCCCGGGACTCCAGGATCATGACCTGAGCCAAAGGCAGTGGCTTAACCAACTGAGCCACCGAGGCACCCTACTGAGGTTATTCTTAACCAGGATCCTTGCTTCCTAACCCTCTCTGTTTTACAATGATACCAGACTTATTATTTTGAAAATTACCCTCATCACATATAGCAGGATATTTAAAAACACAGTGTCTGTGGGCAGCGGAATCAGACCTATCTGGGTTATAATCCCAGTTTCTCCTTTCATTTGCTATGTAACCTTAGTGAAGTTGATATATATATTTGTTTATTTATTTGTTTGTTTGTTTATTTATTTAGTTTTTAAGTAAGCTCTGCGCCCAGTGTGGGGCTTGAACTCACCACCCGGAGATCAAGAGTTACATGATCTACTGACTGAACCAGCCAGGCACCCCGATATTTCTGATCCTCATTTTGCCCATCTGAAAATAAGGCGATGCTAGGCTTGTTGCAGAGACTCAACAAGATAATCCATGGAAGGAAATTGGCCGAGGACTAGCACGTTGTAAGCTTTCAGAAGAGTTACTGTTTCTCACCGAAGAGCATAAAATGTCTCCCTAATGCTTACCTCATAGCACATAACATCTCTGGTCTGATTTTTCAGGCCCATCGGAAACTGGTTCCAACTGTCACCTCTCCAACCTTACCTTAGCCCCCTCAAGGCTACTTCCTAAATGGCTCTTACAATGCATACCTCACTCCTACCTTCTCTTAGAGCTTCTGACCCTATTCCTTCAGACTTCCTTCCAGCTCCAGCTCCTGTACTTTCCCTGACCATGGCGGTCCCCGCAGTTCTCACCATTTTCTCATTTCTCTCGTACTTTCAAATTGTCCACACTGTCCAATTAGTACCTTCTAATACAGGGCTCTGCATGGTTTTTACCTTACTTATGGGCTTCTCATGCTGCAAAATAGGAAGCAGTTCACTCGTTTACTGCTTATTCACTGCTCATTTCATGTTTTCATGTTTGTTTCTTTTTAAGTCCAATCCAGGTACCTTGTGGCCAGGGATCGGCTCTGGCCATTCCTCTCTGTTTCACGACTTGTAATAGGGTGTCGTTACCACGTACTTACTTGGGATATTTGTTGGTTCATTTGGTTGTTTTATCAAACTCTCCAAGCCTGCAGGCAGAAGTTGTTAAAAATTTGCTGCCCGGACTTATTTTTTGTGAACTCAGGTATTTGGAGACTTGGAATCCGATGCCAAACTGTATGACTCGGGGAGAGCCACATCCCTCCTCGGGTACTTCATTCCCAGAACTACATGGTGGGATAAGTGTGCGAGGCCAGGTGCGCTCTGTAAGTCCCCCGATCTCCCAGGACTCTGGGACTCTGGGAAAACTGAGAATCTGCTCCAAAGACCTTCCCCAGCCTCCCCCTCTGCCTTTGCCCCCGGCTTGCTTGGGCTTTGACAGAATGCAGCATCTCAGACAAGGCTTACGTGCTGTCCTTAATTGAAACTGTTTGTATCTCCCTCAGCAGACAAGCCTCAGTTTACGAAACCACACCAGCAGATTTCATTCCAGGGTGGGGAGCTGTTTCTGACAAGGAGCCCCACAAAGTATGTGTGCTTCAGAGAAAAGGGAAAACTGAGTAAACAAATACTCCCTCTGCTGAAGGAGGATGTGGGTTGAAAATCATATTATAGAGGAGGTATCCCGGAGTGTCCTGGGTAACCAGCCAAAAATTGGATCTGGTTTCTCTTAGCATGGGGTAACTCACCGCGCCAACTGACATATTTCTCCAGTGACCTCTGCATCCGAACATGTCCCCCAGAAGCACAGCTGTCTGTTCTCCACGCTCCAAGCCTCACTGTGTGCCCTAACAGCCTGCAAGATGCCATTCTGCAGATGTTTCTTCAGCATCCCTCGACACAAGGGCACATTAGGCTCCGTTACGTTTCTGACATTTGGGGGATTGCATCGCCTCCCAGAGCTCGGGAGTTGCTTTTTTTCTGGCACGGGCCATCCGTGCTCCAGAAGCCTGGGCATTGTGGAGCGACATCCTAATGCTGCCCATCCACCATTTCTACCAAGTGCCCAGGTCTGGGTTGACATGAGTTTGCAAGTTTCCATCCCCGGCTATTCTAGTGAGCAGAGTGGGAAGAAAACAAAACAAAACAAAACATTGGCATGTCCTCCAGAATTTTAACTATAACCAGTGGGCTGGCTGCTGATGGGGACTCCGTGCACCGCTAGCTCCAAACCTTCCCTAATTATGCAGACTCATCAGGAACATCACCTGGTGTTCTTCCATTTAATGGGTGGTTGTGCACCACACTTCTTTCATTCCACGTCAGGGTTATTGACATGATATTGACATTCACGGGCAGGCTGCTTTTCTAACGCCCGCCAGAGAATCAGAGTTTTTCTTTTTCTTTTCTTTTTTTTTATTTCCTGACTTTACCTATCCTTTCAGAAAACCTGAGAGTGTCATTAATACTTAATGCCGCATATAGTGTTTCCACCAATAATACTTTCCCCAGAGATTAGTCCTCAGAGACACAGGACAGGGTAATTAGGTCTATTGATCTTTGCTACAGCCAGTGTTATCGGAATGGTGATCAACTTTATAAGTAAGATGTGGATATTCATTTTGGCTAAGGAGCTACGACAGCTCTTGTTTCTTGAACATTCTTTGCTCTAACAGAGGCATTGCTAAGCAGCTACCGGGAGATCCTACGAAGTTAAAATCTCTCTCTCTTTTTTAAAGATTTTATTTATTTATTTGACAGAGAGAGAGAGATCACAAGTAGGCAGGGAGGCAGGCAGAGAGAGAGAAGAGAAGCAGGCTCCCCGCTGAGCAGAGAGCCCGACACGGGGCTCGATTCCGGGACCCTGGGTTCATGACCTGAGCTGAAGGCAGAGGCTTTAACCCACTGAGCCTCCCAGGTGCCCCTAAAATCTCTCTTTTATGGGATTGGTATTAGGCGCCAGAAGGAGTAGGTGCTGGCTGTGCCAAGAATGAGAAACCCTTGAACTTAAACAGATTTAGCCCATGGGGCAAGTTTCATAAAGTCAAAAACTCTGTCAAGGAGCTCCTACCCTGCCATTTAAGCTGACAAGTGAGAGAGTTTCTCAGGTAAAATGTTCAGCTTAGAGCCCTTCTCAGGAGGCTCTTCCTTCCCTTCACTGAGCCTCAGAGTGGGGGCTGGTAATATCTTAGCTTGTAGCTGGAGATAAGTCTTAAGCAAGTGGCTTTGACAGTGGTATCGGAACTTATAGAGGTAGATAAACATCTACCCAGAGACCCAGAGAGTCTGGGCACTGGGCAGGATGGTTCCCTGGCTTGTCTGGCACGTAATTCCTAGAGTCAAATAATATGAGCCCGCTGTGCTAGAGAGAGGCTCATGGGGAGCAGAACACCTTGTGTTTACTGCATATATTAGCCACCCTGAGTTATTTTCTCTTTGGTGTCCCAAAGATGGTTTAAGAAAGCAGAGGCTCAAATATTCAGAGACAATAGGTTCGGTTATTTGGCTGGCGGGAGCTGGGGGAGGATGAGCGTTAAACTGTCAGGCAGGCACAGACCAAGTAGGCAAAAGTCCAGTTATAAGGGCAATGGTCTACCAAAACCTGAGCCAGGCCCCAGGCAGCAAGATCAATTCAAAGTCAAGCTAGGAAGGTCTGGTCTGAGGTTTCCTTTTATCTCCTTGACCCGCATGCCCATCACCCATCCCCAGTTTCCTCTAGGGCTTATGTAAATCATGGCCACAGCTTTCCAGATACATCTGTATATCTGTATACATAGCCTGAGTCAACCAGATCGAGATCCAAATTCATTTCTGTTTATATATTAACAGCATTTTGTTTCTCAGATGGCTTTGGAATTAAAAAAAAAAAAAAAAGTATGTTCACCTGGCTAGAATGGTAAATAGTTTTGAGACAAGACCTGTCTGCAAAGCACCTCTTCACCAGAAGTATCTAAATATTTTTATGTGATGAAGTCCAGCAGATACACTTAATATCTGTTTCTAGCTTGAAAAAAAAACAATCGAAATATTTAGATTTCAGTGAAAGTTCAATAGGATTTTATCCAAATGACACGAACATTTGTTGAAATTTGGGATTATTTCCTCGATTTAGATATGGCTTTGGGTCTTTACAATCGCTTGCTCTCAACTTTTTTTAATCCCAGAAAAGGAGGTTTGGGATCTTTCATTGCTATTTCCAACAAAATCTCTTTTCCTTACTTGGTTTTTAACTAAAACTTTTATGAAAGACACATTTTAACCAAGTCTAGGTACTTGTTGAAGGATTTCTTTTCAGCAGCCTCAATATTAACGAAGTTATTTAAGCCTGAAATTCTCAGGACAAGTTTAAGCTAGCACCTCAAAGTCTGTGATTAGTCAGATGGGAATTGTTTGTGGATACCTGAGGGCAGATTTCGGCCTACATGAGCAGATCTGTTGATTTTTGTGACTTCAACGCGGCTAGTTTTCAGAATTAGACCTTTTTCTATTTAACTTTTGTGCCTTGACCTACACTGTATGTAAATGATGTCTGATGATAAAAGGGAATGAGTCACACTTAAGCAGCAGCATCAGTGCCCATTAAGCAGAATATAAATAACTGTCTCTAGATATGCAACAGAGATCTAAAATGGCCCCATGGGAGCTAAATTATATAGGAGAATTTCCTGTGTAATTATTCCAAAACAAAAAACAAAAAACCCTCACTGATTTCAGCTAGGGGAGTTCTCATACTCTTTAGCCAAATCAGTGAAACTCAACTTTATGCTTCCCTTACTTAGACTTGTTGCTTTTTATCTCGCTGGTTTTATCCCCCCTCCCTCCCACCCTCCCTCCCTTCCACTCTCTATCTTTCTCTTCCTTCCTTCCTTTAGGAACAAAGCTCTGTAATTTTAAGTACGGTAGCTAGAGATATGTAATTAGCTAGAGCTGTGTACCAAAGTACAAAGCTTACATTTTTAAATGACTCACAGATAGAACGATGATATAAATTATTGTCCAAAAAGGGATACTTTTGAGAGTGGAAGGAAGTACTAAAAATAATCAGTCGTTTAGTTGATGTACAAGGTATCAACTAAGACTGTAGCAGGTGAGTCATGATGTATGGTCACAGAGATGACTAGGCTGGTGAGGTGCAAGAGGCTTCAGTAGGCATCTGGTCTATCCGCTTTAGAAAAGGAAACAGACTCTACCCACAATGACTGGCTCTAATCCAGGTCTTCTAACTCCCAGTCCAGGCTTCTTTCAACTACCCCCCCCCCAACCCTCACCACTGCTGCAGGCTAGAAGGATATACAGCGCAGAGCCACCTTGTTCTTGTAGCTTTTTTTTTTCTGTCCAACAAATAGCTTTTCAGTGTGAAGCTTTTGAGAGATGAGAATCTCCAGCTTCCCTTCTCTCCAGATCAGTGCATCACAACTAAACAAGTGTACTGATTCTGGTTGAACCTCCACTGCAGACTAATTGTGGTCTTTGCCATACCTTTTTGTAGTTGAGTTAGGATGGGAAGTTTACAAAACCTAAGCCAATGAGATATTATAGAAACATTCAGATAGCTTGAATTCAAAAATACCGTTCTTTAAAAAAAATTGGAATCAAAAATCAAATGAATCTTTAACTGATTTTGAGGCACACCTTCCAGACAAGCCACATTTGAATGATCATTTGCTAATCAACAAGGTAGGGCTGCAGAGTAAGTTTTTCCCCAAATAATGAACTTGAGCTTATGCATCTGAGTGAGAGGTGAGAATGAGAACATTTCCAATGTTCCTTGGAAAAGGAACAGAACACAGCTGAAAGAAATTGGGCCAGAAACTAGAATTGAGGTTATATATGTAATGCTCACTATCTCCTCTTGCTGTTATTCTGTGTATATTCTCTCATCTCTGTTCACACAGTAGATTCATTTGCCCTGATGATGAGCAGTATGGCGATAACCTCATTAATGAAGAAGATGGGCTCCCACAATACACTTTGTTGTCAGCAACCTCATCACCATTGGTAGAAATGACAGAGCAAATGCACAGTTGGGTCTAAGAATACATGAAAACAAAGACTTACAGAATAAAAATACTGTCAGATCCTGAAGGAAATATGGATGTGACTGATACAAGGCCCTCAACATTGACATCAATATCTCACTCCCTTTTATGTATAGCTCAATAATCATTTGTTGACTGGCAGTTGCTGGATGCCACCATTGATTCGCCACGCCAATGAGTTTTTCTTTTCATTTGTCTAATGACTCTGTGTAGGAGGAGGTTTTGTGGCCAGCAGTAACAACATTGGCATTTGTTTTCTTGGGGACTGTACATTTCAATCACAAGGGATCAACTAAGGCTAGGAATTTGGGCAGCTGCAACCCAGCACACCTAGACTGGCCAGGGACGGAACATGAGGATGCCTCTAGTGCCTTCTCCCTCTTCTCCCTCCTTTCTTCCTTCCTGGTTGGTACTTCCTATGTAGCGAATTAATCATCCTGGGACTTTATCCTCTCCCATCCAGAAAAGCCCCTAGATATCCAGGCAGGCTAGCCATTTGGCTTCACAAATTGCAAAGTTTAACAAATGACCAAAAATAGCTCCAATAACTTCATTAGAAATTAGAAAGGTTGTTGATGGAGGTATGTAAAATTGTGTAAGTGTTGCTATAGGTTGGTCAATTATTTCCTCAAGTCATTGGTTTGTGTCTGGCTGGTCCTTCCTATCACCTTGTCTTGCCTCATTTATATAGTTGATGTCTCTCTTCCTGGCCCTCCTTTGGAGTTCACTTTCTAGCCTTTCCCTTACATGTTTGTGGTTTTTCTCCATCTTCTGTTTCTTCTCCACATCACTGAGCTTGTTTAAATTAAGGGAACAAATATGTGTACAAGAAAAAGAGAATTACCTGAAAGATAGAATTAAAACCCAACTTTTCTAGTACATTCAGAACATACCTTCATGTAAATACATGTGTTTGTATTTGGGAATACCTGAAGCCAAAAACCATCTTTTTTTTTTTTTTTTTTTTACTGTGTATGAAGTTTCATTTGTGTGTTATACCTCTTTGTGTGTGGCAGGATGTGTAGAAATACAGACAAAACTGGAGGTGGTGGTATTATAAATTTGCAAAGCTAGAACAGATATTTGGTTGTTTTCTGGTTTTAGAATACTTATTCCGTGCTGGGCACTTTAAATACATTCCCACTGAATTCTCACGACAATCCCGTGAAGGTGTGGAGTCTTGCCTATGGTCTCACAGCCAGTAAGTGGTGGGACTGGAATTGGAATGTAGATTCGTCTGGCTCCAAAGCCCCAGTCTCTTTCTATTATACTATTTCTTCCAAACATAAATGATGCTGGGTTTTACTGCTTTCTGATATTATAGCATATAAGGACCAGGCATATTTCCCCACTGGCCTCAGTGTTCTTGTGTTCAATTTCTTTATATCCTGGAGTCTGTAGAGTAATTTTTCTATTTTCAAAGCATTCTCAGCTTTGATTTCTATTTTGGGATTGGATGACCCTTCCCCCATTTTCTTTCCCCAACACATATGGATTACTTTGAAAAATCAAACTGTCATTTGAGACTAAGAAGGAAAGGCAGAGTGTGTTAAATTTCTCCTTTTCTTGTGGGCATGGTTTTCATTAAGCTCTCTCCCTTTCTTGTAGGGAGCAACCCTGTGGGCCCAGGCTTATGCTTAATTTTGTTTTATGCGGACATGGTCTCCTCCCTATTCTAAGGGTTCTTTCATGATTGCTTCATAGTAGTATAGCCAAGTCATGCCAATGGCATCGTAGTGCCTTGGCCTTCAGCACTTGGCCAGTATTGTTAATGAGTTTCTTTCTATCTGTTCTGCACTAAGCACCAGATGTTCATCCTTCAGCTGTATAATTATTAATTTTCCTTTTAATTCCAAAGGAGCAGGTTGTGCCTTTGCCATATATAACCAGGTATTAAACATAGTGTACCCTTTTCTTAGGATATACTTGTTAAAATTTTAGGTTGCACCCTATGAAATTGCCGCTATTTTACTTTTCTTTAAATACGAAAAAATGGCCATTTGGTGTGGTTCAACCTAATATTTAAAAATAGGAATATAAAGTGATTCCTTATGATGATTCCTTACTATGATGGTGACGATAAGAATAAAAGCTAGCATTTATACAGGCCCTGCTACGTGCCATGTACTTTATATGTGATTTCTCATTGACTCCTCTCAAAAACCTTAGTGCTTATAGTATTCTTTCCTTATAAAGGAAGAAACTGAGTCTCAGAGAAGGTGAGTAACTTGCTCAAGGTCATACACATTAATTAGCAAAGCTGGGATTCCAACCTATGTCTGGCTGATTCCAAAGCTTGGGTTTCTTCCAACTGTGCCATCATTCTCATGTCATTGCATATAGGGAATTGTGCCTGATTAGGCAGAGGAAGCAGAGTTCACTGGTGACCACGTTCAAAGTTAAGCTGTCTTCCATCTGGCTCCAACTTTAACCTAGAACTTGACCTTATATTTTACTGCCCCCAAGTCCTAGACGGCATCTGCTCCCTTTTCACTGACTCAGTTCCTTTCCTAAGGCACTCTGGGAGAGGGAGTTCCAGGAAAGGCCACCCACCTTTATTTCCTTCCTAGTGTGAGATGGGGGCAGGGAACTGTTGGAGTGGTGGGGAGTGGACCAGGATGAAGCCCTATGGATGGCCCGGTCTGTGACATTACCACAACTTCCGGTGTCTGTTTGATTTTTGTGTTTGTTATATTTCCCTTTGACTTGCAAGACTAACTAATAGATCTGATGATGCAAAGGCTACAGCTTGAATTCTATTTTCTTTTTTTTTTAAGATTTATTTATTTATTTTAGAGAGAGAAAGAGAGTGCAAGAGAGAGAGCACAAGCCGGGGTGGGAGGGGCAGAGGGAGAGGGAGAGAGAAGCTCAAGCAGACTCCGTGCTGAGTGTGGAGCCCAACCTGGGACTCTGTTTCACGACCCTGAGATCACGGCCCGAGCCCAAACCAACAGTCAGCTGCTTAACCAACTGCACCACCCAGGTGCCCCTTGAATTCTGTTTTCATGTATTCAGCACAACTCCAGGGTCAATTTTGACCCAAGTGTGTCTGCCTCTGAGTAATCTGGTGAATAATCAATCTCTAAAAAGCTGATGATGGAAATTGCCTCTCCTGATACTTCACTGATACTTTAATCAGGACCTATTTTAAATGGACACCATTTGGTATCTGATGGTGATATTCCATCTTTGCATACAGATACTATTATACTCCTATTAGATTTTTGTAAATAAAGCAGGATATTTCCAAGGGCCCATTACTTTAAGAAATATGTGTGATGTGAAGAAAAATGGCAAATGCCGGATGGTAAAGGTTTATAACAGATTATTCTAATTGTTAGCTTTTAAAATTATTTTTAAAGGGAGATTAGGGTATAAGGTTGGGACCAAGTTAGAATTCTAGTTCATAGAAATGCAAGGGATCTTGGCCCAGGTCTGTTTTTCATGTGAAGAAAAGCAACCTTTTGTGGGGGGGCATCCAAGATAGTGACAGAGGAAGACTCTCAACTGACCTCCTTCCATGGACACACCAGATCTACAGCGACATATGGAATACATCTCACTGAGAAAAGGACTGAAACCTAGCTGAACAGCTACCCCCAGAACAAGGGATAAAAGGACTACATTAAGATAAATAGGAGAGGCAGAGACCCCTCCCCAGTATGGCGACACACAATAGGGAGCTTCTGCACAGGTCCAGAGCTTCTTCCTAAGGAGTGAGAGGTCCGTGTCCCACACTGGGTGCCCCAGCCTTGGAATGTTCACTGCAGGGGTGAAGCCTCAAAAATGTCTGGCTTTGGAAGCCAACAAAGCTCCTATCCAGGGGACCCGAGGGGCTGTGGGAATCTGACAGACTTCTTTTGAGGGGCTCATGCATAGATTCACCCATCCAGGGACCCAGTGCAAAGGCAGCAGTTTGAGAGGTGCCTGGATTATAGGTGAAGAAGATTCATTTTGCTAAACTTCAAGTGTCTGCCAGTGGGTCAGAGACCAGTTGGGACGTCCTTTGTGGACGAAAGCACTGGGTATATCATTTTTGCCTTCTCCCTCTACCTTGCTAGGGCAGGTGTGTGCACGTGGACACAGCCTCATTAAAGCTACAGGCACGGCCTGCCTCCACTGCTCTTCTCCTCAATCACTCAAGCCACAGGTATACACCATGCCCAGTGATCATCCCAGGCCCCACTAAAGCCCGGGGCCTGCCCCACCCCGCCACTCTTTCCCCGCATCATTTAAACCACATCTGTGGCCCATTAGTACTCGACCACAGCCTCACTGAAGCCGGCAGGTGAGCACAGTCCACCCAGCGGCTGCGTCTTGATTGCCTAGCTCTGGTAGCCAGAGGGTCCTGTGTTCCTGGGTCCCACAGGACTGTGACAATAAGAAGGACAGTTCAGAGCAGGCTACCACACCCAGGGCACTGTATAGACAGCCGACTGAAACACGCTCCAAGTCTGCCTTTGAAAAAGGCCCAATTACTTGTCCTGGAGCTTCAGCCTGAGAGATACGCTTCAGGTTTATTACACATCTAAAGGCTACAGAGGCACTCTCAGAGATTGTAGGCAGGGAGATACCGTCTTTGTGCCTTTCCTTGGCCTCACCATAAGCTCACAGGCCCAGAAAGGAGATTATACATTTGTCTGAAGCCCCAGTTCTTGCAGCTGTCACCCCAGGGGACACCTCCAAATCTGGTCTGGTCATTGGCAGGATCTACAGTTGTGGTCCCACAGGACGGTATAGATTTACGTATGTTAAATCTGCTGCCTGAGGGTCTGGCTTTCAGTCAGCCTGAACAGGTGCTGACTGAGATCACTCCCTTTGGAACACTGACTGGTCTTGGCACACCCTCAACGACTGGGACCTGTCAAGAATAAATCAGGCTGACACATTTAATGCAGTCCCTATCCAAACATCAATAGCATTTTTCACAGAGCTAGAACAAAAAATCGTAAAATTTGTATGGAACCCCAAAAGACCACAAATAGCCAAAGCAGTCCTGAAAAAGAAAAGCAGAGCTGGAGGCATCACAAGTCCAGACTTCAAGTTATATTACAAAGCTGTAGTCATCAAAGCAGTATGGTACTGGCACAGAAAGAGACACATAGATCGATGGAACGGAATAGGAAACCCAGAAATGAATCCACAATTATATGGCCAATTGATCTTTGACAAAGCAAGAAAGAATATCCAATAGGAAAAAGATGGTGTCTTCAACAAGTGGTG
This sequence comes from Potos flavus, assembly GCA_028534135.1. Lineage (NCBI taxonomy): Eukaryota > Metazoa > Chordata > Mammalia > Carnivora > Procyonidae > Potos > Potos flavus. The sequence continues at coordinate 15,273,688 of CM052901.1, forward strand.
TTGGGAAAACTGGACAGCAACGTGCAAAAGAATGAGACTGAACCACTTTCTTACACCATACACAAAAATGAATTCAAAATGGATTAAAGACCTAAATATGAGGCCTGAAACCATAAAAATCCTAGAAGAGAACACAGGCAGTAATCTCTTTGACATCGGCCATAGCAACTTCTTTCTAGATATGTTTTCTAAGGCAAGGGAAACAAAAACAAAAATAAACTATTGGGCTACATCAAAATGAGTTTCTGCACAGTGAAGGAAATAATCAACAAAGCTAAAAGGCAGCCTGTGGAATGGGAGAAAATATTTGCAAATGACATCTCTGATAAAAGGTTAGTATCCAAAATCTATAAAGAACTTACAAAACTCAACACGCAAAACCCATATAATCCAATTTAAAAATGGGCAGAAGACATGAATAGACATTTTTCCAAAAAAGACATACAGATGGCCAACAGACACATGAAAAGATGCTCAACACCACTGATCATCAGAGAAATGCAAATCAAAACTACAATGAGATATCACCTCACACCTGTCAGAATGGCTGAAATACACAACACAAGAAACAGCAGGCGTTGGCAAGGATGTGGAGAAAGGGAAACCCTCTTACACTGTTGGTGGGAATGCAAACTGGTACAGCCACTCTGGAAAACAGTATGGAGGGTCCTCAAGAAGTTTAAAATAGAACTACCCTATGATCCAGCAATTGCACTTCTAGTTATTTGCCAAAAAAATACAAAAATACTAATTCAAAGGGACACATGCATCCCAATGTTTACAGCAGCATTAGCTACAGTAGCCAAATTATGGAAACAGCCCAAGTGTCCATGGATTGATGAATGGATAAAGAAGACATAATATTTTTATTCGATGGAATATTTCTTAGCCATAAAAAAGAATGAAGTCTTGCAATTTGCAGTGACATGGATGGAGCTAGAGTTTATAATGCTAAGCAAAATAAGTCAGTTAGAGAAAGACAAATACCATTGGATTTCACTCAAATGTGGAATTCAAGAAACAAAACAAATGAACAAAGGGGGAATAAAAGAGAGAGAGACAACCCAAGAAATAGACTGTTTACTATAGAGAACAAACTGATGGTTACCAGAAGTGAGGTGGGTGGGGGGAGATGGGCTAAATAGGTGGTGGGGATTAAGGAGTGCACTTGTTGTGATGAGTACTGGGCGTTGTATGGAAGTGTTGAATCACTGTATTGTACACCTGAACTAATATTATACTGTATGTTAACTAACTGGAATTTAAATAATAACTCCAAAAAAGAACAAATCAGGCTACTTAGACAATCACAAAGATTCAAGAGACAACTGAGAGCCAGGATAGTGTTGAATGATAAGCTTCATCTCCTACTCAAGGCTACTCCTTCAAGACTGGGAGAGGTAGCTGTTTCACATAATATGTAGAAACAAACACAGAGAGTCAAGCCAAATGAGGAAATAGAGGAATGAGTTCTAAAAGAAAGAATAAGACAAAACCTCAGAAAAAGATCTTAATGGAGATAAGTAATCTACCTGATAGCTCAAAGTGACAGTCCTAAAAATGTTCACTGAACTCAGAAGAAGAATGGATGAACAGAGGGAAAACATCAACAAAGAGAAAGTATAGGGAAGTATTAAATTGAAGTCATAGAGCTGAAGAATACAATAATTGAACTGAAAAATACACTAGAGGGGTTCAACAACAGACTAAATGAAGCAGGAGAAAGGATCAGTGACCTGGAAAAGAGAGGAGTGGAAGTTACCCAAACAGAGCAGCAGAGAGAAAAAAGGAATTTTGAAAAGTGAAGAGAACTTAAGAGACCTATGGGATAGCATCAAGCAGAATAACATTTACATTAAAGAGGTCTCAGAAGGAAAAGAGAGAGGGAGAAAAGGGGGACCAAACATTTATTTGAAGAAATAATGGCTGAAAAGTTCCCTAACCTGGGGAAGGAAACAGACATCCAGGTCCAGGAAGCAGAGAGAGCTCCAAATAAAATGAACCCAAAGTGATTCACACCAAGACACATTATCATTAAAATATCAAAAGTTAAAAAAATCTTACAAGCAGCAAGAGAAAAAACAACTTGTTATGTATAAGACAACCACCACAGGACTATCTGCTGATTTTTTAGCAGAAAATTGGCAGACCAGAAGAGAGTGGCATAGTATATTCAAAGTGCTGAAAGGAGAAAACTTCCAACTAAGAATGCTCTGCCCAGCAAAGCTACCATTCAGAATTGAAGGAGATAGAGTTTTCCAGACAAGCAAAAGTTAAAGAAGTTCATCACCACTAAACTGGCCTTATAAATGTTAAAGGGACATATTTAAGCTGAAAAGAAATGGCATTAATTCATGACAAGAAAACATTTTTTTCCTCTAGGTTACTGTAAGAACACAGTATATAGTACATATAACATACAGAATATGTGTTAATTGACAGTTTATGTTGTCAGTAAGGTTTCTGGTCAACAGTAGGGTATCAGTAGTTAAATTTGGGGGGAGTCAAAAGTTATATGTGAATTTTCAACTATATAAAGGGTCAGCACCCCTAACCCCTGCATCTTTCAAGGGTCAAATGTAGAAACACAAAAGACAATGAGAAAGGAATCTAAGCATAATGCTAAAGAAAGTCATCAAACCACAAGGGGAGAGAGCAAGAGAAGAAAGAAACAAAAAGAAATTACAAAAAGAGCTAGAAAACAGTGGATGAAATAGCAATAAATACCTACCTATCAATAATTACTTGAAATGTAAATGGACTAAATTCTCCAGTCAAAAGACATGGAGTGGCTGAATGGATTAAAAAACAAGATTCATCTATACATTACCTATAAGAGAATCACTTCAGATCTAAGAACACAAACAGACTGAAAGTGAAGGGATGGAAAAAGATGTTTCATGGAACTGGAAATGAAAAGAAAGCTGGTGTAGCTATACTTGTATCAGACAAAATGGACTTTAAAACAGAGGCTGTAACAAGAGACAAAGGGCATCACATAATGTTAAAGGTATCAATCCAATAAGAGGATATAACATTTATAAATATTTATACACCTAACATGGGAATACCTAAATATATAAAGCAAATATTAACAGATCTAAAGGGAGAAATTGACAATAATACAATAATAGTAGGAGATTTTAACACCCCACTTACATCAGTGGATAGATCATCCAGACAGAAAATCAATAAAGATTGTCCTTAAAGGACATATTAGACCAGGTGGGCTTACTAGATATATACAGAACATTCCATCCAAGAGCAGAAGAATACACATTCTTCTCAAGTGCCCATGGTATATTCTCTAGGATAGACCACATGTAGGCCATAAAACAAGTCTTGATAAATTTAAGAAGATTGAAATCAGATCATGCATCTTTTCCGACCACAGTGGTATGAAACCAGAAACTAATCATAAGGTGAAAACTAGAAAAATCACAAATATGTAGAGATTAAACAACATGTTACCAGACAACCAGTAGGTCAATGAAGAAATCAAAGGAGGAATAAAAAAAACATTAAGACAAATGAAAATGGAAAGAAAACTGTCCAAAGTCTATGGGATGCAGCAAAAACATTTTAAAAGAGAAGATTATAGGGATACATGCCAACCTCATGTTTTTTAAAGATTTTATTAATTTATTTGAAAAAGAGAGAGAGCATGAGAGGGGGAGGGTCAGAAGGAGAAGCAGACTCCCCACCAAGCAGGGAGCCTGACGTGGGACTTGATCGCAGGACTCCAGGATCATGACCTGAGCTGAAGGCAGTCGCCCAACCAACTGAGCCACCCAGGCACCCTCAATAAACAATTTTAAACAATTTTAAACTTTACACCCAAAGGAAGTAGAAAAAGAAAAAACAAAGCCCAAAGTTAGTAGAAGGAAGGAAATAATAAAGATCAGAGGAAATAAATGAAATAGAGATAAAAAAAAAAAAAGTAGAAAAGATCAATGAAAGTAAGAGCTGGTTCTCTGAAAGGGCACAAAATTGACAAATCTTTGGCTAGACTCCCCATGACAAAAGATGGCTCAAATAAATAAAATCAGAAATGAAAGAGAAGTTATAACTTACCATAGAGGATTATAACAGACTACTGTTAACAATTACACACCAAAAAAATTGGACGACCTGGAAGACATGGATAAATTTCTAGAAACATACAATCTTCCAAGATCGAATTATGAAGAAATAGAAAATCTGAATAGATCGATTACTAACAAGGAGATTGAATTAGTAATCAAAAAACTCCCAACAAACAAAAGTCTAGGATCAGACATCTACAGTTGTGAATTCTACCAAACATTCGAATAAGATTTACTACCTATCCTTCTCAAACTCTTCCAAAAAATTGAAGAGGAAAGAATGCTTTCGACCTCATTTTATGAGGCCAGCATTACCCTGATTTCAAAACCAGGCAGGGACATCACAAAAAAAGAAAATTATAGGCCAATATCCCAAATGAATACCAGTGCAAACATCCTTAACAAAATATCAGCAAACCAAACTCAACAGTACGCTAAAAGCATCATACACCATGATTGAGTGGGACTTATTCCAGGGAGATGCAAAGATGGTTCAACATACACAAATCAATCAGTGTGATACCCCACATTAACAAAATGAAAACAAAAGATAAAAATCATGTCAACAGATGCAGAAAGAGCATTTGACAAAATTCAACATCCTTTTATGATGAAAATACTCAATGAAGTGTGTGTAGAGAGAGCATACCTCATCATAATAAAGGCCATGTATAACACACCCCACAGCTAACATCATACTCAATGGTGAAAAAGTGGAAGCTTTTCCTCTAAATTCAGCAGTAAGATAAGGATGTCCATCGTGGCCACTTTTATTCAACACAGTATTAGACATCCGGGCCATGGGAATTAGGCAAGAATAAGAAATAAAAGGCCTCCAAATTGGAAAGGAAGAAATAAAATTGTCACTATTTGCAGATGACATGATACCATACCTAAAAAAACTCTAAAGACTCCACCAAAAAAACCTGTTAGAACTAATAAATGAATTCATTAAGGTTGCAGGACACAAGATCAATATATAGAAATCTGTTGAATCTTTACACACTAATAACAAACTATGAGAAAGAGAAATTAAGAAAACAGTCCTATTTACAATTGTATCAAAAAGAGATGGGGTGCCTGGGTGGCTCAGTCAGTTAAGCGTCTGACTCTTGATTTCAGTTCAGGTCTTGACTCAGAGTCGTGAGTTCAAGTCCTGCATTGGGCTCCGAGAGAGAGACAGAGAGAGACAGAGAGAGAGAGAGAGAGAAAGCCTATTGATAAATTTAACCAAGGAGGTAAAAGACTTGTACACTGAAAACTATAAGACATTATTAATGAAAGAAATTGAAGAAGACACAAATAAATGGAAAGATATTCCATGCTTGTGGATTGGAAGAATTAATATTGTTCAAATGTCCATGCCACCCAGAGCAGTCTACAGATTCAATTCAATCCCTGTCAGAATTCCAAAATTCCATTTTTCACAGCACTAGGACAAACTTTTCTAAAATGTGTACGGAACCCTCAAAGACTCCAGATAGTCAAAGCAATCTTGAGAAAGAAGAACAAAGCTGGAGGTGTCACACTCCATGATTGAAAACTATACTACAAAGCTATAGCATTCAAGCAATACAGTATTGCCATAAAAACAGACACGTAGATCAATGGAACAAGAGTCCCCGCTTAAAAAAAATTATGCATATATGGTCAATTAATTTGCAACAAAGGTGCCAAGAATATACAATGGGGAAAGGACAATCTCATCAATAAATTGTTTTGGGAAAGCTGGGTAGCCTCATGCAAAAGCATGAAACTAGGCCATTATTTTGCATTACACAAAAATTAACTTAAAATCGACTAGAATGAAATCATAAAACTCCTAGAAGAAAATACAGGCAATAAGCCCATTGATATCGGTTATGGTGTTGAATTTTTGGATCTGACACCAAAAGCAAATTTGTTAGTTGGTTACATCAAACTAAAAAGCTTCTGCACGGCAAAGGAAACCATCAACAAAATGAAAAGGCAAACTACTAAATGGAAGAAAATACACAGAAATCATATATTTCATAAGGGGTTAATATCCAAAATATGTAAAGAACTCAATAGCAAAAAGCAAAACAATCTGATTTAAAAAATGGGCAGAGGATCTAAATAGACATTTTTTCAAAGAAGACATCCAGATGGCCAACAGACACATGAAAAAATGTTCAACATCACTCATCACCAGGGAAATGTAATCAAAACCACAATGAGATATCACCTTGCACCTGGTAGAATGGCCAAAATCAAAAGACAAGAAACAGCAAGTGTTGGTGAGGCTGTGGAGAAAAGGGAACCTTCGTGCACTGTTGGTGAGAATGGAAATTGGTGCAGCCCCTCTGGAAAACAGTATGGAGGTGCCTCAAAAAATTAAAAATAGACTTATCATAGGATACAGCTATTCCACTAGTGGGTATTTATCCAAAGAAAATGAAAACACTAATTCAAAAAGATATGTATACTCCTGTGTTCATTGCAGCATTTTTTACAATAGCCAAGATAGGGAGCAAAGTGTGTCCATCTGTGGATGAATGGATAAAGTATACGTGACACACATACACACAATAGAATACTACTTAGCCATAAAATAGGAGGAAATCTCACCATTTGGGACAACATGGATGGACCTAGAGGGTATTATGCTAAGTGAAGTAAGTCAGAGAAAGAGAAATACTGTATGATTTCACTTACAGGTGGAATCTAAAACACAAATGAACAAACAAAACCCATAGACACAGAGAACAGATTGGTGGTTATCAGAGGGGAAGGGGGGCTGAGAGATGGGTGAAGAGGGTTAAGGGGGTCAATTGTATGGTGACGGATGGTAACTAGACTTATTGTGGCGATCACTTTATAGTGTATACAGATGTCAGATTATTATGTTGCACGGCTGAAACTAATATAATGTTATATACCAATTTTACCCCAATTAAAAAAATTTTTTTTAAGAAAAGCAACCTGAAGTCAGACTTGAAGAAGGAGCAAGTTGGAGCAGAAAAGAGATTCAGTGTTTTGGCCTCAAGGCATTTGCAGTGCCCCTGAGACACCCAGAGGGCTTGTCTGGGGCTCACGAGAAAGGTCAGGGCTGGAGAGAGATGAAGTAGAGCAGGGTTAGCTGAGGACGGGGTGGTCGGCTACAGGTGTTTTGGAACTGGTTAAAAATGCAGATTTCTTGGTCCTGCCCTGGGAGGTTCTTGGACAGGGCCTGTTCTTCTGTGTTGTTGTTTGGGTTTGGTTTTTTGTTTTTCCCTTTTATTTAATAAGCTCCCCAGGCCATTCTGATTTGTAGCCAGGTTAGTTCATTGGCTCATCCATCAACGCAGGACTTGGCTATGTCTTCGTTGGCTCCAAAGGGGATCATAAAATGTGAAAGATTCTTCTCCTGTCCTTTCAAAAGAGGGTAGTTTCCAAAGCAAAGCAAGTTTTAGAAATATATTTTAAGGAAATATTTATGAAAACTCCAGAGACGGTGGGGCCATTTCCTTTGCAATCCTGGGTTTGATTTGTTTATCTTTTTAAAGGAAAGGAAATAGTTTTTTTTAACTTAACCCAGAATTCGAATGGGTAATTTTTGCATATTTCCAAAGTCTCATAAAGAGTAATAATTTAGAACAAAACTGGAATAGTGGCCTAATTTTATTATGTTAAATAAATAGAGTATACTTAGCAATTATTTGTGGCTTCCACACTAAAAATACTGTTTTATTTTTTAAAGATTTTATTTATTTATTTATTTATTTATTTATTTATTTATTTGAGAGAGAGAGAGAGAGTGAGAGAGCACATGAGAGGAGAGAAGGTCAGAGAGAGAAGCAGACTCCCCACGGAGCTGGGAGCCCGATGTGGGACGCGATCCCGGGACTCTGGGATCATGACCTGAGCCGAAGGCAGTCACTTAACCAACTGAGCCACCCAGGTGCCCCCTGTTTTGTTTTTTATTTTTTTATTTTATTTTATTTTATTTTTTTAAGATTTTATTTATTTATTTGACACAGAGAGAGAGATCACAAGTAGGCAGAGAGGCAGGCAGAGAGAGAGGGGGAAGCAGGCTCCCTGCTGAGCAGAGAGCCTGATGCGGGGCTCGATCCCAGGACCCTGAGATCATGACCTGAGCTGAAGGCAGAGGCTTTAACTCACTGAGCCACCCAGGCGCCCCCCCCCCTGTTTTGTTTTTTAAAAAATAGAGCTCTCTAGATATGAAAATCCTATCTGGACTTCAAGAAAAAATTGTCTTTGGACAGGCACAGATGGTGGGCCATATTCGAGGTTGACTTTTGGATATTTTCCTCTAAGGGTTATCTCCAGCTCAAAGTGTAATCCCAGGGCATTCCAGGCTTCCTAAATCAGATATTTCTCATTTGAGACATATGGAACTATCAGGGATTTTCCCATTGGACTATATCATAGGAGAAGAGAGTACCATTCCTTCTGGGTATACTTACGGCCAGTCTAATCAAATTGAAGACTGGAGGAGGTGTGGCTATTATAAGCCCCGAAGGGTTAGAAAGAATCCACAGACTAGAATTGTCTTCTCAACCTAGAAGTCTAGAATGGGACCATTTTGAACCATGGTACCTAGAAATGTCAATTGGTTTAAATTCTTGGTTGTGGAATTAAAACAAATCATATCTATTTGGTTATCAACTTAATCCAGCATTATGTTTCGGCCAAGCCCTGCTGGAGTCCTATTTGTGAATTTCTTCTGTATCTTTCCAACTCTGCTCATTCTCTCCCTCTGCTGGTCCGGTCAGATGTTTCCCCATGGAGCTAGACACAATCCCTATTCCTTGGTAGGAATTCTCATTAGATGGGAAACTTGGAAAGATTTCTGAATGATTGATCAGTCACTAGTGTGGAAGGTATGGATCGTTTGTATCGATAAGGTGCTATTCTTGCTTATTTGGGAGGGAGTTTTCAGAACTGTTTTATATGTTCAGCATCACCACTAATAACTGGAAACCAAGGCTTTAGAATGATCTCAGCCAAGGGTCCTTGCCATTCAGCCTTGCCATAGAATCAGGACGAGTGATGGATAAAAGAATATATGTGCATGGGCTTTGAAACCAGTTTTGCAAACTGCAGGTATGGGATCATCATCATTCTTAGTTTGTCCATAGGGGGGAAATTAGGAAGCACAGTGTTAGGAACCATACAACTCATACAAGACTGTTGAGGCTGGACTGTGTCTCACAGCTGGGTCTCAACATAGTATGTTGTTTTGAATATAATACCTCCTTGCAAAATACTATTAACTTTTCATGAACTGATGAAGGGGTGTGTGTGTGTGTGTGTGTGTACAAACTAGAGTTTCTTGACTTTTCTCTCCATGATAGAGGGCTTTTGCTCTTAGCAATGTGCTCATATATATTAAATATATATAATATTTAAGATATAGAATGCATGATCCTGTGAAATGCTGTTTGTGTCTAGAACTTCAGCAAGTTATTCATCTCTGTATTCTATTGCTATTGACTCTCACATCGGGGAAGGGGTTATAGGGCTTGGGGTTTATGAGTAAGAGTGTTAGAATTTATAATTAAGTGTGTTGGGAATGGCCAACAGAGACGGAGATGTCAGTAGGTGCTGGTTTTTTTTTCTCTAGGGCCCATTTTCTGTTTCTTTGTTGCATTCTCTGTCTCGAAGCACACACACACACACACACACACACACACACACACACACGCCTAGATGGTTAATTCATTCATGTGCAATTAAACTTAGAATGCAGACTTCATGGAGACAACACATAAAAAACGAAAGCTTAAGAGACCTATTAGTGAAGTTCATCAGACTGCCTGAGGTATAAAGAATCTTTACAGCCTTGACAAAATGTATTTCTAAGTGTTCTTTGTTTAACCGAGATGTGCTAATACATGCTGTATTGTATTTTAGTGTTCTTGACCTTTTAATTAAAATCCCTTGAAATGAAAGCTTCAGGAGATGACTTAGATGTAGTCGAAGTTACCAAAGATGACTGTTTGTTAAGATAATGCCAGTTTTGCTGTCAGTTTTTGACAACCACACTTGCTATTGCTTTCCCTAGAGGGAGGGAAAGAAATGTTGTTGTTTTTTTTCCTGCAAGATTTTATACAGTTGCACTAGACTTTATATGGATTTGCTGGATTCCTAAGCAGAAAGATGCGTGTAAAAACACATGTTAGCAAGCATATCCTGATGCAACATTAGACCAGCAAACCTCCATTGACCAAAGTAGGAAAGGATACAGCAGCAGCATCGCTCTGTTGCTTAGAATCCTCTCGGTAGAACTTGACAAAAAGCAAAGAATGTATTTCAAAGAGCATCTCTGCGTGGGCCAAAGACTGGGACCACCTATCTATCTCATCTCTATGTCTGCTTAAGATGAAAAGCTCTTGGTGGTAGACATTTCTCTTTGAATAAAAAGGAAACCACCTCCGTGAACTCTGTCGCCACTGTGTTTTCTTGTGAGATGTTCCTTACAAGAAAGTTTCAGGATTCATCGATCCATTCTGCCTCTCCTACTAACCTTGATCAGTAATGCTCAGATCTCCTAGTTCATTTACCGGGGAGACACTGGTTTATTCAGCTCGTTGCTGGTAAGGGAAGATGTCCAACATGGGTACACTTGAGATGAAAGCAGCAATGCTTCCTGGAAATGGACACATGGGTTTGCTTAAACAATAGGCTTACCTCTCCCATGAAATGGCCATGGGGTACTTCCCCTAGGGAAAGAGGTGGCCTTCAGCCTGACTCTGGAACTCTCCTCTCAGACATGGGGCTTCTTTGATGGTGATTTTTAATTCCATTAAATTCCAAGCAGACTGCTGGCCCTGTTTGGTTATCACACTAGACCTTCCCACTGTGCATGGCTCTCATTAGAGAGCTCTCTCCACAGTCTATGCAAAATGCACTTAGGACATTTTCTGCTTTTGCTTTCTGAATCTGCAGCCTATTCTATTATTTGCAAAGCCATTAGCATGTGATTTTGTTTTCATTTGTTTTTTAAAAAATAAATGACCACCAAAAGAGGTTTCAGAACAAAATGAACTCACAAAGGTTAGATTGACAATACTCATCAACTTACTGCCTGTCCCCAGATACCATCATAACCATATTTCAAGAGTTGTGTGCTTCGTTGTTATGATGCGGGGCATGAAGTCAGGCTGAGAGTGGGACCTGGAATTCTTTGCTCAAGTTCACAATATTCTGAGTGCCCTGATTTGTCATCCCTAATATCTGGGTTGGTCTGACATTTAACAGTGTTACCCGGTCTCTGCGTCAGGAGAATTACGTTTCTGCAGTCCATTCGGTAAAGTTATTTGGCTCTGAGGAGCGCTCAGATGGTGGAGGAGGTCAGATGAAGCCAAGAACCTTCTAGTCCCATGGCAGCATAAGTATTTTTTGTCCATTCCAAATACTGAATTTGGATCTCTCTCTTTTTTTTTTTTTCTTCACCACCTCACTTTCTCCAAGACAGTCGATCTTTGGGAGTCCAAAGAATGAAGGGATCGGAGGTGGCACAGGTCAAAGAAAGAAGGGGACTGCTGCCATCCATATGGCTCCCACCGCTCCAGTCAGAAAGGAGAGGCTTCTCTCCAAAGTCATTCATATGCTTTTGTGTTGACACAGGGACCCACTGGGGCACCTTGAAAGCACTGGAGCCCATCCTTCAACAGGAGGCTAGATAAAGTGCTAGTGGAAGACTCTGCCTTTCCTTCTTAGTCTCCGACTTTTGCCCTTTCAGGCTCCAGAGAGGGTGTGACTCTCCAAAGCCCCTTGTGGGTGTAACATACATTTCCAAACAAGAAGGATGGGAGTCACAGTCTTCTCATAGAGGACCATGCTGGCCTTGAATGGGGTGAGGGAAGAGTCATCCCGGAGAGCTTTGGGGAGAGGGAATGCTTCAACTGAAGCTTTAAGGGTCAATAAGGACTTGGGATATAAAGAACAGACGGGGAATGCGCAGAAAGGCATTTCAGGCGTAGGGAGTAAGGAGCACGCACGACAGCCCAGGTGGCGCTATAGAGCCGACTGACAACGCTGCCCGCGATCCAAGCGCAGACCTCGCGGAGCTCACAGTCAGTAGAGTTCATCTTCCGAATTGCTTTCCCCCTAACGAAGGTGACTTTGTCGTGATGTACTCACCTTCAAGCCTTGTGCCCCGGGCCAGCTTCAGGAACACGCCACCTTGCCCTCATAGAGCGCCCTGCACTGAGGAGGACCAGCCCTTGTTTCAACTCTCTGCCGTCGCTGGCTTGAGAACCTTAGTAATTTTTAAACAAGGGATCCCGTGTTTTCATCTTGTGCCGGGCCCCAGAGATTATGAGGACAGTCCTGCTTGTATCCCATATGACTTTAACAAGTCTCAGCCCGAGGCGAAAGGGAAATATCCGATGCCTCTCTTTGTATCCTTCTGTCTTCACCATGCCCCCCCCAGCTCTGCCCCCAGTGTGGGAAGCTTCAGATAAACTCATTCCTCCCCAAGTTTAGAGGGCTTAGAAGATGCAAGAACTATGTGCCTTTGAAAAGATAGCAGGCAAAGGGCAGTATTCAAAGGAATGCCTTTTTAAGGTGGATTTTGGGGTTTTGTTTTTCGGGGGTTCTTTCTCTAAAGCAAGGTGTTTATCGTAGCAACAGCAGCCACAAAAGCAATGTTTGAAGCATGCTGTTTACAGAACTCGTTCTTGCATATTATTCCCTGCATGGGGCATACGCAGTCTGATGATTTCTGTGTTCTGTTCATCAAACGTAAATAAACAAGCAAGATGGATCTGTTAAGCTCCCTAAAACAAGCCTGCCCATCCTCTGTCCCATGTGGGGGGGGTCAAATCCCCGGGCTCAGCCTCTAGCAGTTTAGGTGGTGGCCGTGCTGCTCCTTCCTCTGCTCCTTCCTCTCTTGCCAGCATCAAAATAAGGTGGACATATTTTTTTAATTGAGGTAAAATTGGTATATAACAGTCTATAAAGGTGGAAAATTTGAGTACCGAGGGAGACAAAAGGGGGAGGTAGTGTCAGGCTGAGGGGCCCACTCATCTCGTGGGCATCTAAGCCAACTCGCCCAAAGACGCATGGACCAGACTCTCCCCCTCATACCAGCTGTCTGACCAGCGCCTCTTTCACAGAAGGAAAGCTGGTTTGCTCTATTATTTTAGCTAGATGCACCTAAAATGAAGTATAAAGTCTTCATGTGTTACTGAGCTTCAGTTGAATTTAAAATTGACCTTTCTTCACTTGTGCTAAATAAGCCTTATTAAAAAAAGGGATTTCTTGACGTTTTACCCAGCTTACCGTACGGAGGAAAGGCTTGTCTCCTTGAGACCTCAGGAAACTTCTTCAGGAAAAGGGAATTTCTTCTTAATAGCTTTGGGAGGCTTGAGAGAAGGCTTGAGACGAATGGGAGAAATTAGATTTAACAATCATTTATGCCCTTTAAGCACAAAAACAGAACAAAAACTATGGCACTTGTCCCCTCGCCTTCAAGGAGACGTGGGGGAGTGGGACTGGGGATTAGAGAAAATTCCAGGGGCAGGTAATAGGAATCCGTTTATTTTTGTGGGCAGGACACCAGGTTCAAGTAAATCCGACAGCAGGTGGTAAATATCACAGAGATCTACTCATTCCGCCCCCTCTAGGCTTTCTGTGTGCCGGGCCTTGTGCTCTGGTCTATGGAATACAGGTGAATATAATAAGGTGTAGGTCTTGGCTCTTGAGTGCAAAGCCTAGGCGGGGAGATCAACATGTGCCCCATTGGGACATCTGATTGCAGCCGAGCCCATCTGACTCTAGTTAAGAACTTGGATTTCTAATCCAAGGCGCAGGGGCAGGACCCTGAGGAACAGCGGCAAGGCAATCCAGAAGAACTAAAATTCTGGCCAGGAAGCCAAGACAGGAACACAGGCAAGATAAAGTGTCAAGATGGGCCAGGATCGCTGGAAGTAACCCAGGTATACGAATCAGAAGAAGTTACCAAAAGCCCAGTTATTGCAACTAGAGTAAAAATTCAAAGCAGGACCGGAGGCCCAGGGAGACAACTCTGAGCGCTGGGCCTCCTAGGAGCCTCCCTAGCTTTGGAGACTATCCTGAAGCTAGGCAGGGCTGGCCCACCAGGACGAGTTCTAAGGAGGGGTTGTCGACCGTCACTCAGAAAATAGCGGTGATGGAATCGGGTGAGTTTAACCGTGGAGGCAAGGCTAGAAAATGTTAATGATTCCTAGAAGACTGGAAAAAGAGGAAGTTATCTCTGACAGTTTATAAATTGTGCCACTTAAGCTCTTGGTTAGTTTGGAAAAATGTGTTCTCAGAAATCCTGATTTGAGTGGTGGTGACTCCCCCCAAGTAACTGAGGCCGTGGGATGTTAGAGAAACCTCATCTAAATAAGCACGGGACTGATCTGTAGGAATAGAGAATGTTCCAGACTTTGAGGAGGCTGCCTTTTTAAGTAGTTTCTGTTTTCAGTCTCAGATAAGGTATACTCAGTTCCTAATTACCTTGCTTTTAACTTAAAACCATTTGTCTTCTCCCAGTTCACTCATTTCTGGATACTACTATAGCTGAGGTCTAAATCGTCAGTACGTTTCTCTTCAGGCACATTGAAAGATTTGTCATAACATGATGGAGAGTCATATTTTTAAACTGGAGTCCTTTAAAAACTGTATCAGCTTAGGGTTGATTTTGTACTTACACTTCAGCATGCAGAAATGAAATTTTGTTGGTGTGTGTTGGAAATGGCTCTTATTGCCTTCTGAGTTTAAAAGAGAAAAATCTAAATTACTGAAATATTAAACTATGAAAAATTGCTCTAGTCACTGCCCATAAGGACTCTTGCTCCATGGAATGTACTTGAGTCCATGTACTGTATAGATGATGATTGTTTATTCCAGATGCTTCTGAGACAGCTAGCCCACCATTTTTCATATGGTAGCTGTTTGGGGAAATAGAGTAGTAGTCTAGCACATAATGGGCATTTCAAAGCATCAAGATAATTCATATTTCTTGTAATATAACCTTTTAAAAACAGATTTTCAGTCCGTAAGTATTTAGATACATAAGATAGTAAACTTGTTTTACTGGTTTTTTTTTCTTTTTGAAGATTTGAATGAAAAATTACACTTCCCTGGATAGTTTTCATGACAGTCTATCTTATCGGACCTAAGCCAGGTTGTTCAGAATAGAAGCTGGAAATTTTCTCTTGCCTCACCCCACCTTGACCAGGCATTGCAACATGAATTTGGAATTGGGACCATGTGTGACCCTTATCCATTTATTTAATATCTAATCCTAGCAAAGCGTAGGCAGACTTGTGGTTTTTTCATGGCTATGACCGCTTTATGTGAATTACCGCAAGGGAAGGACATGGTCCCTGACAGGCAGATAAAGGATAGTCTTTCCAAAGGACATTGTTCCTGAGGAATGTAACAACTTTTTAAATGTTTCTTGCTTCTTTTGATTATATCAGTTGGTTTCTGGTTGGAGTAGCCACATGTGTCTTAACCACTAAGTTTTGGAAATGTTCTATGATCCACGCACGAGATTCTTCTCAGTTGGCATATTTTAGGCTGAAGCCACCATTTTGTTGACTGAGGATACAGGGCTTGGTTCAGTTAAACAAACACTTATTAAATGGCCCCTTTCTGTGTCAGACTCTGAGGTAAATACTGAGACATAAAGACGAGAGATACAGTTCCTAGCCTGTAGGGGTTCACAGTCCAGTGAGGAAGACAAATGGATAAACCGGTATTTTCAACATATCATGACAGCTTCCTGTGGAGGGAGGCAACGGGTGCCACTGGAGCCAATACGGAGTCATCGTTTCTGCCTCTTGGAATCTGTTCTTCTACTTACTAGTCACCAGATAGATTTTTAAATCTTCCCTAAACTAGACTGGGAAGCCATGAGCATCTGCAGCCACTCCGTAGGCAACGTTCTGTCATAGGGAGGAGTATCGACAACGGAGACGCTGTGGAGATCGGGTACATTTAGGCTCTGGGATGCCTGAGGCCACTGTGGAGGCAGGTTTACAGCCCCGATTCAGGTTTGTGGTCTTTCTCTTCCCCAGGGTGGAGAGGGAACGGATAATGAGTGGAAGCAGGAGGAGGGAGGGAATGGGAGAAAGCCAGAGAGGCACTGCGAGGTGCATATGATCCACTCTTTCCCCCCACCCCCCATCTACCTGCCTTCAAGGCTAAAAAGGTGACTGACCCCGGTGGAGACTTCATATATTTTCAATAAGCTATATTTAGCCATCTAGTCCTGCCATTCCTTCTTAGCAAATTTCACACAAACGACGAGGCCTCCTTTGTGCTTAGGGACATTCTCAAGCACTTACGTTTTTATCCTGGAATTCACGGGCCCTGGTCTGTTCTGTGTTTTATTGCTTTCAGCTTACTTCCTGTTCTCTTGATTAAAAACTAAAGCCTCTGTAGAAATGATAAGACGTTAAACACTGGGGCCGACACCAAGCGTCGCTTGCCGGGGCCCACACCCCATCCAGGTGAAGCGAATCTAGGGCCCTTGGGATTCAAAGCTCCAAGTGGAACCAGCTTTCTGCACACGTTGCTTTCGAGGCTTTGCCTTTCTGCCTTTTCGGTGGAGTTATTTAAATCAGTTTAGAGCTGTTTATTTATTTATTTTTCTTTCCTCTTGCTGTCTCGCGTGCAGATAGTGGAGAAGCCTCCCATATTGGCTTGGTTTCAATGATGCTAAAAGGGATACATTTGCTGGCACTTATCAGGGGGCTCACTGAAAATGATCGCCTCCGACAGCACAAGATGGACCCGCTCTTTCCTTTTCACCTCCGGAGGGCTGAAACACTCTCAACTTTTATTAACAGGAACTTGCAGGGACAAGCTTAGTCAGCTTATCTAGTTCCAAATGAACACTTTAATTCATTGAAAGCTTACAGGGAGGTGACACACGTTTATAGAAGAAATACCATACAAAAGCGTCTCAGAGGTCCAAGGCAATGATTGAGCTCTGAAGCTAGAGATCGTTGGTTTTCCACAGGAATATATAGGCCGATAGTATTGTGAGCCGGCCAGCGATTGCTGCCTGAGGAGTCGTGTGCAGGGCTGGAGTCCGTGAAAGGACGTACCCAGGATACGGAGAAGATATTCTGAGTTTGGTGGCTTAGGAAAAAATAGGAGGAAAGTGTGCTCGGATATAAGACTTGCAGAATATTTATTAAGAGCATCAAACTTTTTATTTCACAAGAAAGTATGGTTAAAATTAAATGCATATATATCATAGCAGCTAAGAATTCAAAAGTAATAGAATATGTGATCACAATAGGAAATTCACATACTGAAGGGTTTGGGTTTCTCATTAAGCCCTTAACATTTCTTAATAGAAATTATGTGCATATGCCCATACTTGTTAAGTGTAATAAGTTTTTCTTTATATATATTTTCATGCACACATTTAATATTGCAGCAGGGTGTTCAATTTTTGGATTTAATTATACCACTTTTGAAAACTCCCCAACTTATTATAATGGGTACCATGTTTTAATTAAAATGTGTTTTCACCAAGTTACAATGATAAATGTCTCGGAGAGGCAAATAATCAGCTTGGAAGGTCAGCTTCCTTTGATGCCAGGAGTTGGCTTTTTTTCTGGGGGGGGGTGTGATAACTTGGGATAATCATAAACCAAGAAGATTATCATTATCATTTTACTATATTACTCCAGTTAAAGAGAACCCATCAAAAGGAAGATTGCATTTGGCAGCCCTCTGCATAACGGCCTTTTGTTACAGTGAAACGTGGCTCCCTCCCCTAGTGTGTAGAGAACAAACCAGGACCCTTCTGGCAGCTGGCCACGGAGTCTGCCCTGGCTTTGGCAAGAACAGATGGTTTTGGGGTCTGTTGTTCACATTTGATTTCCATGTTACAAATTTTGAATGAAGTCTTTACTGAACCCTTTGTCCTGCAGTCTGCCGCTCCTCACGGCAGGGGGCAGCTAGGCGCCGGTCCCGACATGCCAATTTGACACCCTGAGTCCTGCCATTTATCTGGAACTTGGAGTCGCCCTACCTCAGGCCCTCTGCTGGAGGGAAGCAGTAAGTGTGGGTATACTGCCCTCCGGTGTCCGGCTCGGAGAGGTGCAGAGGTGCCACAGAGCCCAACCCTAGGAACCAGGGGGAGACAAACACTGGAGCTCTCACTTGGCCCTTGTGGGGAGCTGGGGAGGCGCCTGTTGGAACGCCAGATCCTTATCAGAACATGCTAGTGCTGAGTGCCCTTGAGTGCCGCCACGGTCCGCAGGCTTTCAGCTCTGGGAAGGACCTGGAGCTCCTCGGTCTCACCACCTTCATCGTCTTGTTCGACACACGTTTATTGAGCATCTACTATGCCTTTAGTTTTTAATTCGACAGATATTTATTAGCACCTACTAGGTGCCAGGCCCTGTGCTCTGTGTCTAGGGAGTGCCTGGGTGGCTCATTCAGTTAAGCGTCTGCCTTCGACTCTGGCCATGATCCCAGAGTCCCAGGATTGAGCCCCGCATTGGGCTCCCCACTCAGTGGGGTGTCTGCTTCTCCCTCTGCCTGCCGCTCCCCTTGCTCATGTGCTCTCTCTCTTGCTCATGCTCTCTCTCAAATAAATAAAATCTTAAAAAAGAAAGATGCGGTGACACGGGAAAAAAAAAAAATCCCTGCCTTAAGAGAATTGAAATTCTATTGGCGGGGCCGGGGACAGAAGGCAAGGAGACAGCCAGCAAAGAAATAATGAATGGACAAACAGACAGATGGAGGGATGAATGAAAGGATGAATAAGGCAATTTCAATTTTATGGTAGATGCTATGAAGAAAAAGTAAAGCAGGGCAGAGGCAAAGAGGGATGTGGGTGGTGGTGAGAGAGAGGGTGGTGAGGAAAGCCTGGCCACGAAGGGAGCGTTTAGAAGGAGAGCCGAGTGAGGCAAGGGAACGAGTCATTTGCAATGCGCTGAGGGAGCTGCGGCGCGAGAAGGGGAGAGACCAATGTAAATACTCACACTTCTTCTGTGGTGGAGGTACCACTAGAACACACGCTCCCTGATTCCAAAGCCAGTGTTCTTCTCTATGCACTCTAGCTATGTAAAATAACAGAAAAAAATGGTTATTGAGCTTCTTCTCTATACCAGGTAGATGGCTAGACCCTGGGTCAGGAAAAGACACACAAGCATGAATTAAGGTGACTGTCCTGCTGTGAAGAGGCCCAGTGTCTAAATGTTTGTGTCTGACAGGTATCTTCTGCGTGGAAGAGTCAGCAGTCACCCCCATGAACGGCACGCTGATTGCTCCAATATGGCGCTGCCGTCCTGTGGTGTCTGGGACCAGCCAGCTGAGTGTCGGGTGGCCTTTGTACCTCAGAGGATGGGTTTCCAGGGTAGCCGCAGCGTCGGGTCACTTGCCGTTTGTCTCCCTACCTCCCCAGCCCTGTCCGGCACAATGGCTGCTCCTTGTAGTCTCCTGGATTCCATGTTGGTAGGGAGGGCTGCGTTGGCTGGCTTTGAAAGGAGCCAAGTCCGGGGGACTCTGTGGAGGGAAGGTCTCTATTATTCACAAAGTGGTGGGGTGACGCTCAAAGGTCATCAGATTCAGAGACAGGGTCAGAGCACTAATGAACTGGAACCCTCATCCACATGGCAGTGCAGTCCCTGAGGAGAGACAGAGGAGGTGGTGGCCTTTGTGGAGAGCCTGCCCCCCACGCGCTTTCCGGCATGCCCTCTGCCCTCCCTGCTCTTACCTCCCAACTCCTGTTCCTTTCATGGAACCATCTATACTGTGTGGTTTGGCCTAGAATCTGTCTTCAGAAGAATTAGTCTCTCTTTCTCATTTCTTTTCACATAATGGTTCCGAGATTGGGTGGGAGGATTTTTCTAGTTGACCTTTAAGGCCCGATGTTCATCTCTCTCAAATCTATTATCATATGTAGATATGGTGTCAGATCTGACAGCGTAATTATGGGCAGGAGTGCGAACACCATCAGTAGGTGTGTGGTAGGGCTGTAGTAGGTGATTGCTTTGGCCTTTATTTACCTTGGGTTTTTCTACTACCAGAGGAAAATGGGAGGTTTTTTTGTTTTTTGTTTTTTTCTTAATGAGCATTTTTGGAGTACAGAAATTTCTAGCAGAAAACATGTCCTTTTGAAAGATAAGTATATTTCATCTTCGACAATAACGTACCCTTTTCTCTCCCCACCACCGACTCAGAGAATGACACATGTGACAATCAAAAAATGAGAGTTTGAAGTGAAATATGATGAGTATAATCTGAGGTCAACTTTTAGTATGGCCTGTGTGAGTGTAATCAATCTCCTGAGGAAATGATCGCCTCCTCTTCCCAGGGAGAGAAATGTTCCATGTGGCTGGTGGGAGGGGAAGAAATTCTTTGCCTCTGGTGCTTGCTGCTATCCAGGACCTCTTTGCTACATGTATTTCTTTCTCGGGGCTTTCAGATTCATTACCATCCTCTCTCCCCCTCTTCCTCTTCCTTTTTCTCCCTCATAAATCAGCCGCTATGTCTTTTTTTTTTTTTTTTTTTTTTTGTGGTTCTTGACTTCTTCCACGTCTTTCAGCCAATGGAGTCCTCATTTATCAGTTAGCAACTAATTGAACACTAATGACCCTAGCCTTCTCCTGGCCCTGGTTGGGGGGGGGGACCCTGCACTCCTTGACCTCATTTCATTGTATATCTTGCATCAGCACTGTTTGGGAAAGAAGCGATAGCCTGGGGGGTGCTTACATAAAAACAGTAGTTAACCGGGAGTCCCCCCTTGTCTCGGCTGGTAGTCCATGCAGGTGACAGATGTCCCCTGAAGACTCTGGAAGTAGGTTGTTCTCTGATAATTAAACTTTAAACAAGACGCAATAGATCAAACCAGAGAGATGTCACTGGGAGGTATTAACATCGTTAAAGAAGTAATATGTCAATGAGAACAGAGGCTGGAGAGTAACTATAGTAGAGCCTGTCCAGCCCTGTCTAAGGCCGTGGGTGTCACAGGGCCACTTCCTATGGCAGCTTTATCTTCATTGTGGACACCTGATGCCACTGAAATTTTACATGATTTCACTAACTCGCCTGGTAATGATTCCAGGCTCACCCATCAACCTTCTGATTATAATTCATCCTTTTCATGTAGCTTGTTTGTGGGGAGCGTGGCCAGAGAATGTGAGAATCTGGTCCCCCTAGTAGTAATAATTCACATTGCAAGTCAGTACCCAGGCATTCTAATGATTTATGCCACTTCCTTTGGGAGCTTTAAAAAATTTCGTGGGGGAGGTAAGTTCTACACCCAACGCTGGGCTCGAACTCACGACGATCAAGAGTTGCATGCTTTACTGAATGAGCTGGCCAGGTGCACGTCTTGGGAGCTTTTTTTTTTTTTAAATCATGAGTGGGATGAGCACCTAGGACTAGGACGCTGGCAAAATCAAGATTTCTGGATGGGCAAAGTTGATGACCAAATTTCAGACCATCGTACATTTGTCAAAGTGAAGCCTCTAGTGTGAATCCTCGGGGTAGCTGCCTGGTCCCTTTGGCCTTCCCTGGGGACATCTTTCCTTATTGTCATGCACATATTCTTTGGAATATCTAAGGATTTTCGTATCCGTAGGCTGTGTGGCCTTGGGCAAGTCATTTCTCCTCTCAGCCTCAGTGTTTGCCTCTTTAGAGTGCCCTGGAATCTGTACAAATATCAGGTGGTTGTGTTAGGAGGTTGTGTTAGGAGGTTGCAGATATTTCTGGATCTTAGGTGTGTATCTCGTCAAAAATCTTTAAAGGCAGAGACAGAGTCCTCTTTAACTCCCAGGGGCTAACACAGTACCTGGAAAAATAGAGTTAGTTAGTGACAGAGGTGGGACTGGAAGTCAGCTAGATCAGCAGACTAGGACAGGATAAATAGGATAGGGTAGGATAGGAGTTGTTGAGCCCAGGACCAACCTCACTGCTACTTGTAACAGCGTGGGGGCATTTCGGCCCCTACCACTACTTTCTCTTCAGTCCACCCTGTCCAAATTTCCTTTGTGCTGGAATGGAAATGGTTAATTGGATTCCTAGAGATTCTTTACCAGTCGTCCAGTGTTTGTCCTGTCTAGAACCAAAGCCTGACTGCGGGAAGGAGTAAAGAGCATCCGCAACATGGTGGAAAGAAGTCCAAAATGTGAATCGTTGTTTCTTACACTCATGGACTTTGCCATGGGATCTTTGGGAAGTCCAGGAGTGTTTCCTTTCCACGGCCGTTGCTAATGAATGAGAGAGAAAACTGTATACGTTCTCGATATCAGGTTAATGTCACACAATTGTACCAGATTCCTGATGCCTCTGGTCAGTGTTAGAGGCTCCCATCTGTTCTTCCTGGATGTGATTTTCTGAGGCTTGGATAGTGTCATGGACCAGGGATTTGAATGGCCCTAATTCTTTAGGACTATGGGAAATCCTCTAGAAATGGAATTCTGCCGAGATCCCACTGCTTTGTGATTATTTTCTATTGCTATAAACAGTATTAAACACCAAGTTATTACCCATCCAACCTGAGAAAGGAGTGAAATAACCACTACAGGTAGAATCCTATGGTAGTCCCTTTGTTTTTGTCCACCTGCCAGACAGCCTGTGTGTGCAGTTATAAAATATTTGACTTTGAACTTTTTATTAGTGAAGATAAATGCTGGATTGTATTTAAAAATCCTGTTGGGTTTTCATACATACCGTATAAGATATGTATTCTTTATTTTGACAGGGTTGTGTTTAAAGTAGCCTTTGGATGAGAAACATTTATCTTTTCTAGATCTTTTCTCCCTGGTGGGTTCTGTAACTTTTTATAAATCAAAGGGCTTATTGATCTATAGATTTCATATTATACCGTGCATGAATAGCTGTTGGTATCTTACTGGAGAACCTGACTGCCGTATAGTCAGGGTAAAACATATTGATTTTCATGGACTATAGTATTTGCAGAAAGAACATGTTGAATTTTAATTTCCTGAGAATGTCAACTTGCCTTGCCTGTCAAGGAATTAATCTGGGGTTAGTGTTTACTGATGTGATGTCAGTCACATACTTGATCAGACATCACGTCATCTTATTACATCGATATCTTTCCGAGGCATTGCCAATTCTTACATTCAGAATCTCATCTCTCTTTTCGATGGTGTGCTCTTAGCAGCAAGGAGGCAACCAGCAAATGCAAAAACCAGGACCTGGCCCGCAATAGGCATTTCAGTTTGGAGATCATTTATTGCAATCTTACTAAAGCCTGGTGTGGTACCAAGCTATCCATCCATCTATCTCTGTATCTGTCTATATCTCATTTAGTCCTCAAAATAAATCAATCCTGTGAGGTTGGTACTACCATTTCCCTTTTGAAGGTGAGAAACCGAGGCTCAGAGAGGTCATGTAACTTGCCCATCGTCACACAGCCTGTAACCCATAAAAAGTGGTCAGATGTGGTTTGGACTTAGTTTACCCGACTCTGGAGTCTACCCGGCTGCCCTGTGCCTGGCCAACAGCCTGGAACTGGCTTTGAGGTATTTGAATCTACCCCGTCTCCGACAAACAGCTAAGACCGCCCCCTGCTTCACTTTCCCAGCCAAGGGAGGAAGAGAGACTCACACCTGGTGGGGAGATCTGTGCTCAGGCAGTGCTGGGAGCAGCCGTCTGCATCTGCGAGTAAAGGTCCCTAAGGGAAGTTTCTCTCAAGGAAGTTGCTTACTGGTATGGGAACCTGAATTTCAGCTGGAACGACCTCAGCATTTCCTACAGATTTACTGTTTCCAAAAGGGAAAAACCCGGTGGTTACTTTAAAAGCAGAATAAAGACCAAAGCCCTTATGCAACGAG
Organism: Potos flavus; assembly: GCA_028534135.1. NCBI lineage: Eukaryota > Metazoa > Chordata > Mammalia > Carnivora > Procyonidae > Potos > Potos flavus. The sequence continues at coordinate 15,297,548 of CM052901.1, forward strand.
GAGTAGATTGCCCAGAATAGGCAAATCCATAGGGACAGAAAGTAGAGGAGCGGCTGCCTGGGCTGGGAGAGGGGAGCGGAGAATGCGGAGTGACTGCTAATGTGGATAGGGTTTTTTTGGGGGGTGATCAGAATGTTCTGGAACCAGACAGTGCTGATGGTCGGCCATCTTCAGGCATGCACCAGAAACCACTAATGTGTACATTTTAAAGGGGGTGAATTTTATGGTATGTGAATTACATCTCGTTTTTTTTTTTTTTTTTTAAAGGAAATGTAACATCTGCCTAGAGTGTTCATGTCCTTGGGGGTTCATAGGGCTCTGGGATGCCATTTGTTGCCTATGACTTTTGACCAAACAGCAGTGGGTGTTTTTGAGATCAGCTTTGCCCGGGAGCTGGTCAGTGCGGGCTCCTAGTTACCTATGGAGATTTTTAACTCCCTGATTACAAATTTCCTACGAAAGTCACAGAACCAGTTTGGGTCCCTGCCTCTCTGCAGGATACTCAGGTAACAGCTGTTTTTTGTTTTTTTGTTTTTTTTTTTTCTCCCTTAGAAGAAATGTGAATAAAGCGTAACTCCCTCCAAATAACTTGATTTATCTTGAAGTGCAGCAATTTGCTACACGTGCGTTTTTCAGAAAGCACTAATCAATTCCAGGTCAGAATCAGTTAAAGCGCCCCACAAATTGATAGTGAAGTCTTAAAAAGGCTCAGCAGCTTTGGAACGTTAAATTTACTTGCTGTAAATTTGGAATAAGAACATAAAGAATCACTTTCCAGCAAGATGATGAAAATTCATCATGTTCATTATGTGTTTCCTCAGAAGCACACTACATTAATTTTCCAGCTCAACTAAGTGGAGGAAGTAAGGTTTCTTGTTACTAAAACGTTGCTCTGATGTTTAGAGAGGCGGTCCAGTTCCATTAATGAATCCAATCTGCTCTGACCTGCGATACTGTTTAATGTGTCCTGAAAACACTTAAAACAAGGCCCGGGTGTTTCTAAAACTTAGTTTTGTTCTCCCAAGGATCCAAACGCTTACAGCCAGCTCTCGGTTATCCGCGCAGAGGTACGGCCCTCCTGAAAATAATCTCTCTTTGCCTTTGGGGTATGTCTTAGTATTCACTTGACTCTGGAGGATGCATCAAAAGGAAGGAAGGAGGAAAACGAAGAGTTTCCTCTGCTCAGCATCTCCTCAAAGCCCTCTTCAGGTACCTGTCCCTTTCTAGACTGTGCTGAAGAACGGGAGCATCACCTCTGAGCAGCTTCTGGCAGCTAGGTGAAATAATGAAGTGTTTCCATGTTGAAAAGGCCCCTTGCTCAGTCGCAGGCCGGCAGGGAGAAGTGGAAAGAAAGCTCCACTTTGTTAAAGAACTTGGACACAAGTTAACCCACCCCGGGATGCTTGAGCCTTGCCGGCCCATGGCCCCGGGCCCTGTAAAGCCCAGCTTTCCATCTCCTCTCAAGGGACCCCAGAAAGCTTTGCAAATCTACACCGCAGCCTAGAAATTGCTTCACACTCCCTGAAATGCAGCCTGTGTTCCTGGGAACAGTGCCGGCTATCAAATCGCTCCAAAAAACGCAGTCCAGAAGTTCAGGTCAGGAAGGGGAGGTTGCGCTGGCTTCCTGTGGTCCCAGCGCCTCCGGGCCCGCGAGCCCTGGCTTGGGCCTCTATCTGCCAGGGCTCTCCTGACCACGCTGGGTTCTCGGACACCTGTCCTGCGAGCACTTTTTTTGGCCAGATGTCCGCTGTGGCGGTCCAGGCCTTCCTGTCCACCTGACCCTTGGGCATCTGCCGGCCTCCCGAGCTCTCAGGGCTAGCCTCTGCTAACCTGCGTCCTTGCTGTCAGGGTTGAAAGCTTCGGCAGCCTGTTTGCGGGGACGGGGTGCCCATTCTTGTGACAGAGCTCCGTTACCATGGCGACGAGGCACAGAAAGTCTATATGCTCGGCATCCAGTCTAAATCTCTCTGGTCATTTCTTGGTTGTCAGTGCTAATGGGAGGCAGCCGAAGCATAGGTAGCCCGATGGAGTCGAGAGTCCAAAATTCAGCTGTGTTCGATGTCGGAATGGGCACACGTCGTCCCTCTGGCTGCCATAGACCCACAGAGAGGGCCGTCAAGTCTGGTCGGGACTTCCAGTTGTACAGTGAGGGGCGAAGGGAGGAACCGGAAGAGGAAATGGGGAAAAGGAGAAGAACGAGAAGGAGAGAGAGGGGCTAGCGAGGGGCAGTTGGAATGGGACATGTAAAGGGACATGCTGAGAGGTGTGGCGTTTCTGTGAATTAAAAAAAGGCGAGCACCGAGCGTTTCCGCAGGTAGCTGGGCCGCTCTGCCGGGCTCTCCTTTTCCTTCTGTTCACGAAATGGAACGTCAGATTTGCATTTCTATCACCATTTCAAGCTTGATTAGTCTAACAAGTGCTCCTTAGATAGATGGCCACCTTTTTATTATACTTTCCATAGAGATGAAATTTAGCAAGCGGCAGTAATTACGGTGAAGGTCCCAGGCTCTCGCAGAGAATGTGAGCTCGCAGAGTACCTGATTAGCCGTGATGCTGCACTGGTGCCGGGGTTAGGGCTCATACTCTGTCTCCCACAGAGAAGATGGAAGGGAATATCTGGGGTCGTCCATAAGTAGGATTCCCTCTGGCAGCATTTAGGGCTGTCTCTTCTCAGAGCAATTGCTATTTGGGGAATGGACTCACCAATGAATCACTGGTTTGCATAATTCACGGAGGTCTTTGCAAAGGACAGGGCTTCTGACCCAAAAGGAATTATGAATTTCTGTTCTCGGAAGTACCGGGAAGACGAAAGCCCCCAGGAACCCTAAATAAGCTGTTAAGGGCATAGGAGAGGTTGGATTTCACACCAGGCAGGAAATGCCTTGAGGGCGAGAATCATCCCTGATTCTCTTTTGGACTCTCGGAAGCGGTTAGTCCAGGTGCCTGGCACAGAGCACGTGCTCCCCGCGCTCTGGGATGGAGGCTAAACAGGGAAGGGGAGCTTTTCGCTCTTGCATGTTCTTAGCCTTGGCCAGTTTCCTTACTTCCTCCTTGCCTCCTCTGCACCTACTCAGGGCATGTTTACGCCCAGTTGCTAGTTCATCAGCCTACTTCCGCGTATCGCCGCGGCCAAAGATCTGGAGCTCCCCTTTGCAAAGAGAAGAAGTCAGCTAGTAAAGATAGTGGTGCAAGTCATTTTCTCAGTTTGTCGAGAAAGTGCTTTATTGGTCTCCTGTCAGCCTGGCCTTAAAGTCATTTCACGGAGTCCCCCGTTGCCTCATTCCGAGCCCTGACACCTGGCCCAGCTCTGGCCTCTGTGATCCTGGCAGTGGAGCCAGCCAGCTGTGACAGTCACCATCTGGCCTGGCCTTTCGCTCTTCCTGCATCAGGACTGACTAATGTGGCAGGGAAGCACTCCCATTACATTTTCGTGGACGAGGCAGGTCAGTGGGTTTACTTTTGAAGGGACGGAAATGAGACCGAGAGATTTCCTTCTAGCCCATATTGCCAGAGAACTTTCTGTCAGTGAGGCAGTTGGAAAAGAATAGGGAGCTACCTTTATTCATGCTGAGGATCGATTCAGAAAGAAAAATAATAAAAAGATACGGAATTAAAAAGGAACAAAATGTAAGGCTGTAATCAGGGGAGGAAATACAGTGTCTTTCATACCGAGAACATCATTTCTGCAATAATTTTCAGTAAGTCAGGGGGAGCACTGTAATTTCACAGGGCTTGAGATATGAGAAAAATAAATATTTGGAATAAGCCATTATGGAGAAAGGTCCCTGATGAGTTGCTATTCACTATGGCTGTTCTATAATGCTACTAAAACAGCAATCCTTTGGAGCCTTTTGGGGAAGTTTTCATCCAGGTACTCAAGTTTATTGTTTTCCTTTCCTCTGGGGTGCCAATGACCCAAGTAGACTGTGAGGGGTGGTGATGCTACCCGTTGATCTCCTTCTAGACCGTTAGCAGTAGAACCTGCTTCATTTCGAAGCTAAGGACCACATTTCTGGAGGGTGGCTGTCACAGACTGCAGTTCCAGTGTTGTCAAAGCAAGCTGGTAGGTAATTATATGTTCCCCTAGAGATTGCTTTCAGAGCTGGGTAATTATTGTGAAACTGACTAGCTGGAACTCACAATTAGCTCAGGTCCAGGCTTCCCAGACCGCCAGCAACTACCTGTCTTTCAGGCAGGGTAATCTTGGACACAAATTGTTTCTCTTAAATGTTATAAGACACAAAAGCATTTAAATTGAGGGACGGCTGAACTCTCCCCTAGAAAAGCAGAATCTGTTATTAAAACAAAGTACAAACGCAAATACTAGACCATTAAAAAAAAAAAAAAGCCTCGTTGGGGAGGGACAAGCAAGAAGAGGGTTGCTCTGAAATAGTTGGGCAGTTTCAAAGTTTAATATAATTAAATCTATTTCTTAAGGCTAAAGAGAAACGAACTTTACTATTGAATAGTTACGAAGCTATAAACTGCTTTCCCAGCCTCCAAGTACCATTCTCTTCTCTTCTTTCCCACTTTCCTAACTCAGAAAAATGTCGTGCCTCTCCATAGCTTAGAAGATGAAACCTCAACTCTGTGGCATGGCGTCTAGGTCCCTTCCCAGCCTGGCCCCAGCCTGCTTCCAGCCCTCCTCTTTCATGGTCCCCGTAACCATCGCGTTTCATCTATCCACATGGCATTTATGGAAAGGCGCCATGTACAAGATGTTGCTAGGTGCGTTGTGATCTAACGCCACATTACTTCACTTTGGGGGGGGGGGCTTTATTAGTTCGCCATGCATCCTGCGTGGGCCCCATTAAACAAAATTATGAGGTGCTGAGTGCTTGGGCTGAGGTCGTAGCAACGGCCTGGGGATAAAGTGGGGAGGGCTAGGATGGAGTGGGAGAGGGAGGAAGATGAACCAGTGAAGGAATTTGAAGAAACCCCAGTGCATAACAAAAATTATGGATGTGATCTACTTCATGTTTTTGATTTTCAAAGATTTTCCAAATTCCTACGAACTCCCCTAGAATCATGCAAGATGAAATTGGCTAAGCAAGCCATGATGTAGTAACACCACGGAACATTGCTTAGCTAGATGGAAATGTGTCTGTGAAATAGTGTTATTAGTAATAGCTAACACTGATTACTTATTATATGCCAGGCACTGTTCTAAGCATTAAATATATATATAATTAATTATATATTTATAACTTAAAATTATAAAATAAAAAATTTTAAATAAAAATAAAATATTTATTTAGTTATTTAGTTATTTATTTATTTATCGTGTAACCCTCAGAACAACCCTCTCTCTGAGGTGAGGTACTATCATTATCCTGATTTACAGGTAGAGAAGCCAAAGTACAGAAAGATTAAGTGACTGGCTCAAGGTCACACATCTAGCGTGCGGCAGAGCCAGGGTCTAAAAGGATGGATCCTGGCTCCAGAGTTCATGCTTTCAGCTACTATACTGCATTTGTCTCAGTACATGAGAAAGAACATCAGAAAGTCCATAAACCTAGCTATGCACGTATAGGTACGTTGATAAAGACAATTTGCAGTGATACAAATGAATGGATTCAACGTTAAATTCATTCTTCCGTAAAGAAGCTTAAATGCCTAAGAGAAAGGAAAGAGTGAAGTTTAGTGTCATGGAGGTCAAGGGAAAGCAATTTAGGAAGGAGGATATCAACAGTGTCAAATGTCAACTGAGTCAGTAATTAATAACTTGAAGCAAGTTGTTCAGCCTCCTTTGTAATTGTTTCCTCGTCAGTAAAATTTGCTCTTGCCTTACAGCTCTCTTTTGAAGATTAATGAGATAATGTTAATAAAGCTCTTGTGGTTTCCTTCCATAATAGAGACTTTTTTCAAAATACCACGCACAGTTGCAGACCATTTCCTAAGGGGTAAAACCAAAGGCAGAATATATGTGAGTTTTCCGAGTCCTGTGCAGCTGTCTAAGATGGTTTATGTCTTTCGATTCTGGCTGAGTGGCAACATAACCTGAAATGCCTGGGTATTTGGAGGGAGAAAAAAGCTAGCAGGTTGCTCGTTTGGTGCCATGTAGACAAACCAATTGATGGATTGACCAAAGTTTCCATTTTTCAGCATCCACGACGGCCAGTCAGCGCCATTTGATTTCTCTTTCATTCGTTCACCCACACCTATTCATTTAACAAACGTACATGGAGAGTCTCCTGTGTACCCAGAGCCTATCTAGGTGTTGGAGTCAAGATGAATGAGACACGTAGGCTTGCCTCAGAGTGCTCCTGCCGGGGCGGTGAATTTGTAAGCCTAGACTGTCATGACGCCACAGCGCGTACAATTCCGCATGGGCTGTGCGCGCAATGTACCATGGGAACGCCCAGGAGAGAGACCAAGCTAGGAAGGCTGTTGATTCTTTGTCATCGACCTGGAAGTTTGTGTCATTGTTCTCTCTTTCCAGGTGAACAAAATACAAATGGGTTGAAAAGCAGAGACGACAACTGAAATTTCTTAATCCTAGCAGCTACACACACAGCACACACATTCTTCCAGGTTTCAAGGCTCCGTGGTTTCGTAGACCACACTTGCCACACCAGTGTTTCCCAGCCCACATTACATTGAGAGCTAGCGAAACTCTTATCCAAATAGTCTTCACGTTCCCTTGGGTCACATATGTAAGTCCAGCACTTTTGTCACATTGTTATTATAACTCTTCAGAGCCCCACCTGCTATTTCTTGAATCATCCCCGGGCCCAATTTGGTTATTATATTCACTCCAAGCTCTCAGAGGCGGTCGAGCCGCCCCACATCAAGAAGACAACCTAGTATTTCCAGGCGACCGTGTCATTCATGTCTTTGGCTGCTATATTTAACCACGTTTGAAGTGACCTTTCATACTTTTACCAAGTGAGAGATCATGAGAATGCTTTCATCGGTTTTATGTTCATCTTACTCTGGCCGAAAAGACTCAATTATTTTTTTTTTCCGAAAAGACTCAATTATTATCTTAAATTCTCTATCGTTTAAATTATCTAAAAATCATGCTGCTGTTGCAATTAATATCCATCGCTAAGGGTCCATTACTCATTTGGTTTCTGGAATATGTATTCCCTAATGGAAAACAGTATTTGTGTGAATTTGTGCTGGTAGTTACATGTCATTGATAGCTCGACAATAAGCAACTAAAGAGAGGGGCTGTCTGAGGGGCTGGGACCTGTTCGTTCTTTCTTTGGAAAGGCGGCATCTTTCCCATTTTGCTTTTGGCTCTTTGCCCTGCATCGTGTAGTCTTCATAAAGAAAGGCTACCAGGGAGTTCAGATAGCTCAAGTGATCATTCCGGTATAATTCTCTCATGCTCCAGCTCGTTGCTGAAGCTCAGCAGGCCCTCCTGCTTTGGACCCACGTGAGTCTGGGGTGGGGGGGGAGAAATCATAAATCTGTAGCTGTTAATACGTGTCACCCCAAGATGGCGGCCGTTGGGAGTGTGCAGACTTTTTCAAAGGAGGGTTGTTGGGAGAGTTTAACAGATAGTCCACTGTGTTCTTCACAAAACAAGCTTTTTACTGCAAATGGACTTTATAACTAGCTCTTACATAAGATAGTTCCAAAGTACTTCTCCCAGCAGGAGAGAAAGTACTGGAAAGTGCTATGATGAACGAACAAAAACCTGGGACCCATGGGACCTGGCTTTCAGCTCTTGTTCTCTCAGTTTCCTCATCTGTGAAATGACAGGCTTTGATAATCAGCATGTCTAGGTCTAACTCTGAATCCAACATGCCTGGGGAACTGGTTAAAATGTAGATTCCTGGGACCGGTGCCTAGAAACTCTGAATTTACAGATCTGTGGTAGGGCCTAGGCATCTCTATGTTTAACAGGCATCCCAGGAGATCTTGATATCAGAGGTCCGCAGACCAGCAATGCCTAGAAGTCACCAAGATACAGGGTTTCATGTGTAATTCTAATATCAAAGATCTCTAATCTAGGCAATAGATGAAAATGAGCAGAATCGATAAGAGAAAGCTTACAATCGTATTTTCATGCCAGGCTTCTGTGTTCAGAACTCAGACTTCTGGGCGTCAGGCCCAACTGGAAGATGTTGGCAAAGTTGTGGGTCCAGCAAATGTGTTGGAGTCAGGGTTCAGAATCCTACCCTGGGAAGGGAAGGTGAGCACTGTGAGGTCACCATTTGGAGGGCCAGAATTTGAGTCCAGAGGTCTGGGGCAGGCAGTAAGGCACAGACAGGAGCAGACAGCTACTTTATAGGAATTGGCTGGGATTTGCAATTCAAGCGAGAAGCAGGTAAGGAGAGGTAGAGACCTACAGAGAAGTGGATAAATGCATTAGGAAAGAAAGACTGTGACCGTCAAGTTTCTACACCGATTTTTGAGGACATTCATCAGTATGAAAGGAGAAGAGCAAGTGAACAGGCTGTGATTGGAGCGGAAATGTCTCTTAGGTCAGAAGGTATTAGAGAGGCACCTGGCCCGGTATCCTCCTGACCTTCGGGCCATCAGTGCAAGGGCCGAGGGGAATGATTCCAGCTGGAAAGCGATGGTAGCCGGACAGTGTGAGCAGAAGATGGGGGTGGATCTGAAGGAGCCCAGGACACCCAGCTCAAATGACCCAGAGAGATTTGATGATGTGCAGTCACATCATCAAAAGCAGTGAAGGGCTTTTGCTGCCAGTAGCTAAACCTAAAGGAGTTGCTCTTCGCTTGATAGTTTTCCACACAGATAATGACCCGTAGAGGTACGCTTTGCTCCTTTGGTGGAAAGCCCAGAAGAATATAGGTATCCTACGGCTGATTGTCTTCAAGGCTAGGAGTAGGACACTCTGTGGGTCTATGTGGGCCAAAGGGTGCCTGAGAGGGGGTCTGTGAAGGGCTGAGGCTTGAGGAGGGTTTTGTGCCATCCCTGGGAAGACCAGGAGGGGGAGCCAGTCATTTGGTGGATGCCCTATAGTCTTTGTCATGAGATTGCTTGAGACAGCGTTTTGATCAGAAATAGCAATGAATTTCGTTGATAATACCTCCTCAGTTTTCTGCCATATATATTATTAGAAAGATATATTTAGAGTAGATAAACTATAAAAATAACTCCATAATTACAACCCTGGAAGTTGAATGTATCACGGATTGAAAGGGCTTCTTTGATTTGACAGAAAAGATGCCTTTGACCATTGTTCACTGGGCTTACTTGTTGATAATTGCCATGCACACCACATTTTGTCCCTTCTGGGAGGCTTTTTATTTTCCATTAATTCTGTGATCTTATCCTTTCTACAGATAACCTTTAAAAAATAGTTCTGGGCGCACGTCTCTCTTGAAGCCCATTAAGCCAACACCCCTTTTAATTTTTTTTTGTTGTTGTTTTGAAATAAATATATACTAAATGTCATAGTTATCAGCTCTCATGAATTAATGTCTACAATTTTTAGGAATGTTCACAGGTGGCTACCTAATAGCTTACTTTTTCTGTTGCTGAGATATCTGTTTTTCAAAGCGGTGCTCCCAATTTTGCCAAAGTCACCCACGTAGTTAATCATTTATGTCCACTCCTGTAATTTTCTTGTCAATATACAAATCCTTTTGCTTTGTTGGGGACAGATTGTATAGTCATTGACCCCTGCACAATAACAATTTTTACAGTCTTTTATGTGGAAATGGATTTCTTTTGACAATTAAAAGCTGGGCAGGCTAGACAGAGTGCATTCTCTTGAACGCCAATGCTAGCAAGATGGTCAGTCTTATCTGCATGTTTGTTTATACCAATCTCACCATGCCTGGAAATGTGTAGTTGGGGCATGGAAGTTACTGAGCAGGGCCTCCCCAAGAACCTGAAAATATTGGAAATAAAATCGCTCCCTGAGAGTTAGGCTAGAAAATCAGCAGGTCACGACTGAGTACAGAGCTCCACAAATTCCCATTACAAAAGAAAATGTAGTCACATATTTCTTTGGAGAATTTTGTAAAGCATAAATGTAGGAAAAAAGACAGGAAGCAAATTGCCGAAGGTTGACTATTATCAGTAATAATCGGCGGGAGTATGGGCGATTATTATTGTACTTCTTTGAACTTTATGTTTTAAATTTCACAAAGAGAGAGAGCAGGACTGAGACAAAGACAGACAGATTGAAGGACTCCTAGGGAAAAAAGACCAGACAGTAGCCTGATTGACAGTGTTAACACACTTGAAGAAAGAATGTGTCAATCAGGGAGTGGGGGCGGGGGTGGCGAGGTTGGTCATGAAAGGGGATGAAAAGTCAGTCACAAAGATTGTAGCACTGATCAGCCCCCTCCTGCCCAGGGAGAGAGACTGTCTTGTACAGCCCCGGACTAGGCACAGAGGCAATGTAGCAAAGCGGTGAATAAGTGGGTTCCCAAACCTGGACTGAGTAGGGTTCCTGTCTCTTGCCTACCACTCCCCAGCTTTATGACCTTGTGGAAGCGGCCACACCTTTCAAAACCTCAGTCTCTGTCTGTAATGCGGGGATTTTCATAGTGGTGCTTACCCCATAGGGCCTTTGTGAGAATACAAGGAGATAAGTTATGTATTTAGCTCAGAGCCTGGCACATAGTAATACCTCCTTAAATGTTAGCTATTGTCTTAATAAGGTATTGTAGTATCCTATTTATAGAGGTATATTTTAACATGATTCAACGTTCAAATCTTATAACTTGAGTCGACATCAAGTCCATGTTTATTAAGCAAGTTTTGGATTATAATGTGGCTGCCCAGGTTGTCTACCAGTAGGGAGATGATGTGAGGATCTGTGCTTTCATGAATTATGTTCGTCATTATAAAGTGGTACACTGGCATTCAGCTTTGATTCGGCAATCTTTGGAGGGTTTGAAAATATGGACTCAGTCAGTCTGGAACATTGTCAAAATTGAGTTTGGATTCCCCCAAACCCTGGGCACTTTTTTTTTGGGGGGGGGGGGACTGCCCTCTGTGATCTCGGTCAATGTAAATCCACCCCTGAGTGAAATAGATACTTGACTCCGAACCTCATGAGGTTTCCTCGAAGCCAGTCTTCCAGCATCCTCCAGCCAACTAGCTCCCTCTGTTTCAATCAGAAATTTGACAGAATAAAAATAAAAATGTCATGCTCTCTTTTGATGTTGTTTGAAATATCGGTAATGGTGAATATGCCATTTCAAACTATCCTCCCCTCTCCTCCTCCAAGGAAACACGCCGGGCTCCCACGTTGGGCACTGGAGAGAGGTGCTGAAGAGCTCAGGCTTTGGAACCAGATAGACCTCGCTTTGAATTCTAGCTGTGTGGCCGAGGGCAAGTTATTTCTGCTCTCTGGGCCTCAGTTTCCTCATCTATAAAATGGGAAGAAGAAGAAGAATACCCTGTCTCATAAGGTGGCGGTGGGGGTTAAATGAAGTAATAAATATAAGGGGCGCAGGATAGTGCCTGGTCGAAACGACTGTGCTATGTGTCGGATTGTTAGTTGTAACTACGTCATTATAGAACCGGGCTGCTGAATATCACATTAGCCGATGGTAATCCACCTGGGTTGTCAATATCAGCACTCGCTCCCAGGAGGCTGTGGCATTCTTAAACTTGACTGAAACAAAAGGGGGCACGTAGCGTTTATGGGGGGGATGGGCTATGATCATCAGATCAGCCAAATTGGGCTGATGATAGAGACATGGTTCCAGCTAGGTTGGGACCAATCACAGTGAGTGTGTTCACCAGGTCGCTTGTCAGCAGTGGACCTTTCTTGGTGTAGGTACGCGCCGGCAGGACATGCCAGCACCTATCTTTATGATCAGTACTGACGTGGGTCTGCTGAGCTAAATTAACATTCTCATCTGGCCCGCCTCATTCTGTGGAAACAAGTTGGCAAGCTCGGGTGTGAGCTGACACCCATAGCCCCTTTCGGCTAAAAACAACGGGCTGTATATCCTTGTGCTTTGACTCCAACAAGCATTGAGAATTGGCAAACTTTTCGTTCATTTTTTTCCTTCGATGGCAACGTTCACTGAGCTCCCTTGGTGTTCTCTGAGAGGCACATGGAAAGGAGACTGAAAATTGAATAGAGGAGGGGGGTACACAGGGAAAAGAGGCATGCTGTAATTGGTCAGCGTATGAGTATTCATAGCTTGTTCTATAGTAAAGATTGCAATCCCGGCGGTTCTGAAAAGCTTAAAGACCTAGCACAGGAATGGGGCAGGCTAATTATGATCCGATCACAGGGGCGATTTGAACATCGTTTATATCAATATTCCAATGAGCCGTTGACATCATGGTGTGCCCGGACCAGATGACATCCATAGTTCCTTCCCCGCTACCTGCCCAAAGAATTTAGAGCCAAAGGAAGAATAGAAAAGGGTCCACTTCTCTAATTTGGGTTCAGTCATTCTGGGCCAGCGGTATTGCCCTTAGTGACTTCCATCTATGGGCAGATTTTGGAAACTGACAAAATCGAATTTTAATTCATTTTTTTTTTTTTTTTTTTTGGCGGCACATGTCTCAAACTGGAACAATAACATTCTGAGGGGCTTCCCCTTGTCTCTCTTTAAATGGATAGAATTTTCGGTGATGCCAACTGCGCCATTCTAGACCCCACAAGTTAGAATTTCTAGCTTGGCTGAGGCCAGTTAGATCAGTGGAGGAGGACACAGTGCAGAAATCAGGGCGGCCCCCCCAGGCCCTCACACAGGGCCCCCAGGCATGTTTAGAGAAAGTGCTAGCCAACAGAGTAAGAAGGCCTCATTAGGGAAAGTGACTGTAACTTATATTTTAGAGATTTTCTTTAAAATGCCCAATCTCAAAATCAGCTTTTTCCAGGCGCTTTGCCAAATTATAGCAATGGCCCGTTTTAAAAATGTCCATTTAAAATAAGCTCTCTTGAATGTAGCACTGTGGCAGAGGTCTGCCTGGCAGAAAGCCACTTTAGACATCACATCACTCCCAGCATTATTTTAAAATAATGCCCAGGCCTTATAGTCATTTAGGTGCTATTTTCTTTGAACCCAGAAAATGTCAGTGTACCCAAAGCAGACAGAAATGGGGCTGGCCTGGCCAACAGCTGGTTTTCCTTTCCCACAGATGCTCCCTTTACAAGAATTGAACCTGGAGAGTTTACACGGTCCCTTGTTCATTAAACTGGGTCCCACGTCCTATCCTCCGTTGATTCACCCCCTGCTCCCCCCTCCCCATTCCCTCCCAGATTTAAATATTAAGTCGAGTTTGTGGGAGTGAGAGATGGAGCAGTTAAAAGGAAGGAAATCCACCGTGACCTACGGAAGGCAAAACTGTTGGAAGCTGTGAGGAAGAAGACGAGGAAGGCGAGGAGGATCCTTGCTCTATTTCCTCCGCTTATCTTATCGGGAGTAGCAATGGAGCCGAGCAGCAAGGGTGGCCAGAGGTTCACCAAAGAGAGCTCTACAATCATGGGCTTGGGACTGCTGCAAATAAAGGCTTGCAGTTCGTTAGAAGCTTGGGGACAAGTGGTGGCAGAATGAGTCCATGTCTCTGATGCTACGAGTAACTGAGCTAGCGCAGAGGGGCGGGCCTCCCGTTTTTAGCTCGGGACACGGGGCTCTCTCCTACATCGCAATAGGATGGCTGCCAGGGGTACCCAGCCGACACAGAATGGGAAGCTCAATCAGGCGCTTATATCTGTGGGAATGCTGGCTTCTCTTTCTGCCCACACCCTCCTTTCTTCCGGGTTGTAATTTTAGGATTATTTCAATGGCCGGTTCTCCGTTTCAGTCACTTCCTGGGAAGCCCACGCCCACATTTTGTTAAAATAATCGTCTGTTCGTGACTGTTCCGAAGGTCAAATTCCATCAGGCCACCTCGTCCTTAGTCATTAGCATCACATGCGATTGCTTTACAGTACAGTATAGACCGCCCTTGTGCCCACAGTGTCACTCCCTTGTCACTCTTGAATGGGCGGCATTCGGCATTTACTACAAGGAGCTGTTGCATGTGCCTCATGTACTGACCTCTTAAGAAATGCCCATTTCAAAAGCCAACCGATGAGTTTTAGGTGAAACAAATGTTTCTCGAACCCACTTCTTGGAATTCGCACTGGGGTTTTAGGCTCTTCACTGAAGCTCCCAGTCATTGCTGCAGACCAGAGTTCAGGCAGCAGCCGAACCTCAAAATTTAGCTGGTTTGTTGCAAAAAGGTACCAATTAATAGTCCATCCAGGCCTCGAGCGAGGAGATGACTTGCCTGATAGATTATACTGGCACTGTGCTATCTTTTTGACTGCATCTCGCCATTCTAGATATCAGTAGAATTGGTTTCTCATCTAACAACCAAGGTGCAGTGGGGCACCTGGGTGGCTCAGTCAGTTGAGTGTCCGCCTCTCGGTTTCGGCTTAGGTCCTGATCTCAGGGTTGTGGGATCAAGCCCCATGCTGGGCTCCGCCCTCAGCGCGGAGTCTGCTGGAGATTCTCTCCCTCTCTCTCTCTCCCCCTCCACCCCTCCCCTCGCTTGGACTTACGCGCATGCGCTCTCTTCCTAAAACAAATAAATAAAATCTTAAAAACCAGGGTGGAGAAGGAGGTGACCTGGGGTGTGAAGGAGGAGAGAGATCACAGACAGTACTGAAGTATGCACATGCTGTATTTTTGGATACATGGTAATAATTTTCTTCTTAAACAAAAGAAAGGCAATGCCAGAAAGAGATTGTCGAACCCCTGCTGGAAGGAGGAAGAAAAGCTTGATTCCTGAGATAGTCTGTGGAGTCACCTTAACTGGAGAAAGAATTATTTTATTTATTTATTATTTATGTATTATTTTAGGTGCTCAGGAAGTCGTGAAATGCTTCCTCTTCCGCGTGTAAACATTTTTGACTTGTCGAGAAGCAGCCAGCCTTTTTCGAACTTTCTAGCTGTCGAGTCAGAATTGCAGGTCCTAGCGGCTGCTTCACGGCCTTTTGGCCCTGCGAGAACAGTGAGGGGAACAGAGGCCGCCACGCCCAGTCTCGCCAGGGACATCTTGCCAGTAACACTGCCATCTTCCTACCAGCGGACTCGTTTCATGAGTCTCAAAACAAGAGATTTGCCCCTGCTCCCACCCCGTTCTCTCCCAGAGTCTCACACCAGACACAAACAGACGTGACTCCATCCTAAGGAGGAGGCAAAAGTCATTTTATAAAGTTTTTAGAATATAAGAGCAGCGTGCTGAAAATAAGACATTCCTTCCTTTGGCAAGCTCAGGGGAAAGCCGCATGATTGACCCGTGCCGGTGTTCTGCCCCTTCCCACCCGCCCTGGACCTTGGCTGCGATCACTGCAGCCACACCCGGTGTGTCTCCCCCTGAGTTCATCAGGCCAGCCTTCAAGAGTCCCCTGGCCTTCGCCTTCCCTGGGTTTCATGTGCTGACGTCCCCTGCAGGAGACCGAGTCCGACAAAGGGCCAAGGTCCTGGCCCCGAGTCTTGTCTGCCAGTAGCACTTGGAAGGAACTGCGGCTCAAGGGAGGGCCTGGCCTTTTCTCAAAGGCTAGCTTTTCAATTAAATACCATGGTTTTATGATTAGAGGTGAGAGCTCTGAGATTTGATACCCATATCAGTAATCCCTAGGAAATGCACAGTATTGACCTTTTTCACTTATTTTCTTATAATTTCCATTTCACCATGGCTATAAGGCACTGCAGGTGGTGTGTTTCTAGGGAATTACCGTTCTTGGTAAGTAGTTGGAATCGTAGACTTTCGCCCTCTTCCTCACATCTTCACCAGGTTATGGAGTTATTTTCCTGAAATGTCCAGTGAACCCAGTGCAGCCCAACAACTGAAATATTAAGGGTTTTTTTGTTTTTGTTTTTTTTTAGATTTGAGCCAAAAAGAAAAGTTAAAGGGGTGGGAGGGGGTGGAAGAGAAGCTACCCATACCTTGAGGCATTATTGCATAGTATCTTAATGGGTAAGCTCTGGGGTCAGACTGTTTGCATGCAAATCTTGGCTTTCTACCTACCCACGGTATAACCTTTGGCAAGTTGCTTGACCTCTCTGTGCCTCAGTTTTCCTATCTGTAAAATCGAGACAATACTATACCCCCCTCATAGGATGGTTCTGATTGTACGTGAATTAATTCACACAAAACACTCGAAATCCTGCCTGGCACAGGTAAATGCTCCATGGACGTTGGTTCTTATTATACCTAAAGCCAATCTTTAAGTGCCATGCAATATTTTCCCCGGTAGGAAATGGATATAACGGGGAAAATGTTGCACAGATAGGAGTCCTGTGTTGCTGCCCCCAGCTACCACGTAGCTTAGAACTGATCTTAGCTTCAGCCACTTTATCTGTGAAGTTGGTGTAATAATTCCCTGAACTACCATTTGCACGCGTGCATGTGTGTGCACCGCTCCCCCCGCCCCCTGCCCCATACACTCACATTGACTTCCGGTGATCGATAAGGAGGAAAATTAAATGAGAATACAACACTTTAAACCCTGAAATGACCTGAAACACTTCAGCTGTGGTGCTGGTGTTGCCGCACATACTGTGTGTACTTAGGCTGTTACAGATTTTCAGAACAAGGTGTTTTATGCTTTTCAAAGGCAATAGGCCATCCCGTACTTTATCATAGCTGGTTATTGCAAGCCTCTAGGGCCTAAGGACCATTTTGTTTGCATGTTTTACTCACAGTCTGGCAGATAGTGTGGATTTGGTACATATTAAATGGAAAAAAATTCCGTTTTATACAAGTGAAATCAATCTAATGGTACAGCTCAGATGCCTCGGAAGTGATCTTTAAATAGGTTTCTAGCAAGTGGTTAATATTATTGACTTCCCATAACATCAGGGGGCTGTAATAATTCAGGTCCCAAACAAATTGAACTTTGGTTTGGACACACTTCTTAAGAGACTGTTTTATGGTTCAGTGGGGGGGGAGTGGGGGTGGCAATAGCTCAGCCCTTTGGGGCTCGGGATCTCTTAGCCAAGATTTACCTTATCTTTCACGAGAGAGCAGACGGTCGTTGCATGGCTCTCTGGATGTAAAAAGTGAAAAGAAAATTGTTATAAAGAGTGCTCAGTGAGTACTTGTTGAGTATGTAAGTGAATAAGGCCTTGGGGGGTGGGGGGAGTGTGTAGAAATTCTAAGTTGACTCGGATCAGAGGATTCTCATTAGTGAGAGGAGGAAGGATGGGAACACATCTTCCAGTAACCATGGGGAAGAGGAGTCTGGTGCTTTTGTAATCACTGAAGCTTTGGCTGTGAAGCACTTACGGAAATACAGAGTGCCATGGAAATCCTTAATAACAGGTTACAGACACAATTTTTTCCAATAACAGTCATTCAGAAACTACTGACAATTGCCCTCTCTTAGGGTACTTATTTCATATCTAAGTGGTTAAAGGAGGAAAGAAGAGCAGAGAAGAGCAAGACTGGGTCAAAGGAACACATTAATTGTCCTGGCAACACAGAAGAAGATCCCCTAGTTGTACTCTTTCTTTTTCACATCTAAAGTTATACTGAAAAGAAACACAGAATTTTATTAGATAAAGGCACTAACAGAATGTTTGCATCGGAACCTTTAAATGAAGCCATTCCCTCTTTCTGGAGCAGAATCTTGCATTCAATATGTCTTCAAAAGCCGAATTTTATTTTCCCAAGCTATGGCTAGGAATAGTAGGTAGTTCAGAGAAGAAACTCTTTAGCCTTGATGTATGGAATCATGGTCACACACGATAAAAAGAAAATTTCGCAAGTCGAGAAGACTGTAACCAGATCTAGAATGTTGCTGTGATTTTTTGGTCTAGCTAAGACATAAGTCATTCTTCTCATGACTTGGATTTATCCATGTCCAGTCCCCATAAACTCATTGGAGAAGGACCTTTAAAAAAAAAAAGGAAAAGAGAAGATTTTAATTAGTGGAATGATTTGGTGAGCCCTGTGGGTTTTGTCAGTGTTCATCGTGGCATCTCAGAGTGACGGTAGAACTTCCCTTCCTTGGATACTGTTGGACTTTCTTTCGTAAAGAGTGAACTGCAAAATCTAAGAATGTGACCCCAGTTCCTCTTTTGGTAGGTGTTATTTCTTCACCATGGGAACCTTGGAGACGTAAGAATATTTCCTAATCAACCAAGAGTTGACTCACCCAACTGAAAGCCTGGGAAGCTGTGAAGAATGAAAAAAGACTAGGGATCGTGTCTTATAACAGAACTAACTCATCAAGGTGATAGGGCAAGGTATGGTCTAGCATGAAAAATGCTGGCCGACAATATTCTCTTACAAGGACCAGAGTTATTCATGGCATGTTCCCAGTAAAATGAATTCCTGGTCCCCAGTGACTTCTAGAAAACTGTCTGGAGTGCCCCTACAGTCTTCTGTTTCACCACCTTCCTGATTTCCCAAGGGTGGCTTGTTCCTGAATCCAATGTGAAGACAGACCTATGTCTTCTGAGCTGTGATGAAGCCAGCCTTATTAGTGCCTATCTATTAAAGTTATATACATTTGACCAAAATTTTTAAGATATGGCTGAAGGGGTAAAAAGAGAAAAGACTTTGGAAGGACCATGCATGCACGTCCAACCTTGGGCCCTGAAAACTGTGGGGAAGACAGTGTTGGGCTACTGATGAGTCCCTGACAAGGGTCTGGCCATGTGTGAGTACAAACACTTCTATAGTTGCTACTCAAACTTGGGAGGATACATCCATTGGAGTGATATTTTGGCTTGAGGTGGTAGGTATAGCTCTTCTTTCTCTCCTCCACTTTATTTATCTACCTACCTATTTATTTACACCCTACCTTGTCCCCAAAAGAATTTAAAGTGCCCTACAAAAGGGCACATTAGGGGCGCCTGGGTGGTTCAGTCGGTTGGGCATCTGCCTTCAGCTCAGGTCATGATCCTGGGGTCCTGGGATCGAGCCCCGCATCGGGCTCCCTGCTCAGAGGGAGCCTGCTTTTCCCTCTCCTCCCTGCTTGTGCTCTCTCCCGCTATCTCTGTCACTATCTGTCTCTCTCTCACAAATAAATAAAATCTTCAGAAAAAAATCACGGTGTCCGGAAGGTTAAAACAAACTCGTTTTTCAGACACGCTAGTGGAGGGCAAATGACAAGAACTAATAGGGTTGATGAAGCAAAGCGGTGGCCAACCGTTGTAGAGCCACCTACTTTTTAGTAGTTAAGGGTGCTCCTGTCTCATTTCTGAGGATTTTTCCAGTGAATCATTTTAATTGTCTTCTCTGGTCCGTGATAGCCCTTGGGGGAAAATCTATACATACATACGTTATGTATGTATGTAAGTTTCTATCTATGAAGTGATATCCGTAATAGCCCTTGAAAAATACATTCCTTTTATTGTTTTCCCACTCATTTTTTTACTTCTAATTGATGTACCTTGGTATTTAGAAGACTCACATGTGAAAGTTAAAAAGAAAGGCTACACCAATTTACAGTCTGGTCATGGGCCTGCGCAAATAGATGGCTTATACTTAATAGCAACTTATTTCTAAGCTTGGTCAATTCTAGTTAATGCGGAACATAAAATGTCAGGAAAATCCCAACAGAAGTTGGAGCAACCCTTTAAGTATCTTCTCTGTGAACTATTCTAGAAAACGTCGAGGCTTTTCTTACAGCCTAAACTTGCCATTTTTATGTGGCTGATTTTTAAAAAAATTTTCAGTACTCGAAAATAACACTAAAACGTGTTGCCTATTTGGATGTTTTGGTCCATTAACTTTTTCTGGTGGTTTTCCCAATTAAAATTACATTGATGCCATATGGCATCTACTGTTTGCTAGAATTTCCTAACTCGTGAAAGAAATGTCAAAGCAGATCGAGGAAGAAGGCAGAGTGAGGTAACACTTTCCAGTGGTTCTAGTCACTAGTTACATCAAGAACTAATTTCCAAGGTCCAGTTTTTCTCGTTAAAAAATTAATATTTATATTTTAGTGCAGTTTTAGATTTAAACAAAAATCAGGCATATAGTACAGAGTTCCTGTTTGCTCCCTCTCCCCTGCACGCAGTTTCTTCTGTTATTACCATTATTAGCATTAGTGGAGTACATTTGTTATAATTAATGAACCAATATCAGTACATTATTATTAGCCGAAGTCCATAATTTACAGTAAGATGCCCTCTTTGCATTGCACAGTTCTGTGGGTTTTAACAAATGTAGTATGTCTTATATCCTCCACTAGAATATCATACAGAACAATTTCTCCCCTCCCTAAAAATTCCCATGCTTCACCTATTCACCCCTCTCTCCTTCTCTACCCCCAAAGCCCTGGCAACCGCTGATTTTTTTTTTAGGGTCTCCATAGATTCACCTTTTCCAGAATGGCAAAGAGTTGGAATCATGCAGTCTATAGCCTTTTAATTTTAAGACTGGCTTCTTTCACTTAGAAACAGACATCTAAGGCTCCTTCCTGTCTCTTCATGGCTTGATTACTCATTTCTTTTTATCAGTAGATAGTATTCCATTGGGTGGATATACCACTTTCCGTTTATCCTGTTGAAGGACATCTTGCTTGCTTCCAGTTTGGGGCCATTATAAATAAAGCGGATAAACTTTCATGTGCAGGTTTTTGTGTGAATGTGAGTTTTCAACTACTCACCTGGGTAAATATCTAGGAGCACAAAGGCTGGATCACGTGGTAACAGTATGCTTAGTTGTATAAGAAGCTGCCAAACTATCTTCCAAAGTGGCGGAACTATTTGACAACAGCAGCGTTGCTCCGCGTGGTCATCGGCATTTGGTATCGTCGGCGTGATGAATTTTAGCCATTGTAATAGTTGTGTAGTAGTATCTCACTGTTGTCTTCATTTGTAGTGCCCTAATGACACATGACATTGAGCATATTTTCTCAAGCTTATTTGCCATCTGCAGATCTTCTTTGGTGAGATATCTATCTACCCAGATCTTTGGTCCATTTTTAATTGGGTTGTTTGTTTTCTTGTTGAATTTTAGGAGTTCTTTGTATATTTTGGGTACAAGTCCTTTATCAGATATATTTTGCCGTTTTTTTCTCAGTCTGAGGCTTGTTTTCTCTTTCTCCTAACAGATGTTTTTCTCTTCATTCTCTTAACATCACAGAACACATGTTTTAACTTTTAAAAAAGTCCAACTTACCAATTTTTTATTTCATGGATTGAACTTTCAATCTTGTGTCTAAAATCTTATTGCTAAACCCGAGGCGATCAAGATCTTCTCGCATGTTATTTTCTAGAAGTTTTATAGTTTTGCATTTTACATTTAGGTCTACAATCCATTTTGAATTATTTTTTATGAAAGATATAGGGTCTTTATCTAGACTTATTTCTTTGCATATGGGTTTCCAATTGTTTCAGCCAGTTGTTGAAAAGACTGTCCTTTTTCCATTGAATTGCCTGTGTCCTTTCCGTGAGTCTTTTTCTGGGCTCCGTATTCTGCTCCATTGATCTGTTTCTTTATTCTTTTGCCAATACCATGCTGTCTTTATTACTGTAACTTTATAGTAGAGTTCTTGAAGTTGGATAGTGCCAGTCCTTCGATTTTGTTATTCTTTAATGTCATGATGGCTATTCTGGGTCTTTTGCCTTTCCATATAAACTTTAGGATTGATATCCACAATATAACTTGCAGAGATTTTGACTGGGATTCCATTGAATCTATAGATTATGTTGGGAAGGATTGACTCCTTCGTAATACTGAGTCTTTCTGTCTATAAACATGGAGGATCTCTCCGTTTGTTCTTATACATATTTTGTTAGAATTATACCTAAGCAGCGCTACATTTTTTGGGGTGCTTATGTAAATGGTATAGTGTTTTCAACTTGAAATACCAGTTAATTATTGTTGATATATAGAAAAAATGGACTTTTGTATATTAACTTTGTATCCTGCAACCTTAATTTAATCGCTTCTTACTTCACAGAGAATTTTTTGTCAATTCTTTGGGATTTTTCTACATAGACAGTCATGTCATTTGTGAACAAAAACAGTTTATCTTCCTTCCCAATGTGTATGCCTTTTATTTCCTTGTCTTGTTGCATTAGCTAGGACTTTAAGTACAATGTTGAATAAGAGTGCTGAGAGGGACATCCTTGCCTTGTTCCTGATCTTACGGGCAAAGCCTCTAGTTTCTCCCCATTAAGTACGATGTTAGCTGTAATTTTTCGTGGGTATACTTTATCAGGTGGAGAAAGTCCCCCTCTCTTTCTCATTTGCTGATGGCTTTTATCATAAATTGTGTTGGATTTTGGCAAATGTTTTTTTCTGCACCTATTGCTATGATCACGTGATTTTCTTTGATTTTTGAATGTTAAGCCAGACTTGCATATCTGAAATGAATCCCACTTGGTCATGGCATATGATTCTTTTTATACATTGCTGGATTTGATTTGCTAATGTTTTGTTGTAGCTTTTTGCATTTATGTTCATGAATGATATTGGTCTACAGCTTTTCTTTCCTGAAATGTCTTTATCTGGTTTTGCTATTAGGTGGCGGCCTCATAGAAATGAGTTAGGAAGTGTTCTCTCTGCTTCTGTTTTCTGGAAGGCATTGTAGAGAATTGGAATTCTTTCCTCCTTATATGTTTTGTCGAAATCACCTGTGAAACCATCTGGACCTGGTGCTTTCCTTTTGGAAGGTTGTTACTTACTCAATTTCTTTAATAAATACAGGCCAATTTACACTATCAATTTCTCTTTGTCCAAGTTTTGGTAGTTTTGTCTTTCAAGGAATTGGGGCAATTCATCAATTTTATCAAGATCATGGCCATAGAGTTGTTGATAATATTCATGTATTATTCTTTTAATACCCATGGAATCAGTAGTACTGAATCCTCTTTCATTTCTCATATTAGTAAATTGTGTTTTTTCTCTCTCTCTTTTTGGATTAGCCTGACTAGATATTTTTACATTTCATTGGTCTTTTCAAAGAACTGGTTTTGGTTTCATTGGATTTCTCTATTGATTTTCTTTTTTTTGAAAGATTTATTTATTTGAGAGAGAGAGAGAGAGAGAGTGTGTGCACAAGCTGTGGGAGGGGCAGAGGGAGAGGGAGAGGCAGAGAATCTGAAATATACTCCCTGCTGAGCATGGAGCCCGACTCGGGGCTTGATCTCATGACCCTGAGATCATGACCTGAGCTGAAATCAAGAGTTGGACTCTTGGGGTGCCTGGGTGGGTCAGTCATTAAGCGTCTGCCTTCGGCTCAGTTCGTGATCTCAGGGTCCTGGGATGGAGCTCCAGATCGGGCTCTCTGCTCAGTGGGGAGCCTGCTTCTCCCTCTCCCTCTGCCTGCCGCTCCCCTTGCTTGTGCTTTCTCTCTGTGTGTCAAATAAATAAAATCTTAAAAAAAAAAAGAGTTGGACACTCAACTGACTAAGCCACCCAAGTGCCCTATTTCTCTATTGATTTTCTGTTTTCACTTTCATTGATTTCTGCTCTAATTTTTATTATTTCTTTTCTTCTGCCTGCTTTAGGTTTATATTACTCTTTTTTCTCTGGTTTCCTTTGGTGAAATCTTACTGAGTTGAGATCGCTTTTCTTTTCTAATATATACATTCAATGCTATAAATTTCCCTCTAAGTACTTCTTTTGCTTCATCCCACCAATTTCTTTTTTTTTTCCCTTTTTTTATTAAGTTTTTTCTTTTAATTCCAGTACAGTTAACATACAGTGTTATATTAGTTTCAGGTGTACAATATAGTAATTCAACAATTCTATACATTACCCTGTTCATCGTAAGTGTACTCTTAATCTGCTTCCCTATTTCACCCATCCCCCCAACCTATCTCCCCTCTGGTAACCATCAGTTTTTTCCTCTATGTTAAGAGTCTGTTTCTTGGTTTATCTCTTTCTTTCTCTTTTCCCTTTGCTCGTTTGTGTCTCAAATTCCACATATGAATGGAATTATATGATATTTGTCTTTCTCTGACTTATTTCGCTTAACATTAGCCTCTCTAGCTCCATCCATGTTCTTGCAAATGGTGAGATTTCATTCTTTTTTATTGCATTCCAATTTCAGTAAGTTGTATCGTCATTTTAATTTAGTTCAAAAAATTTTTACATTTCTTAAGACTTCTTTGCCCCATGTGTTATATAGAAGTGTGTTGTTTAATTTGCAAGTGATTGGATATTGTCTTGTTATCTTTCTGTTATTGATTTGTAATTTAAAACCATGTGGTCTAAAAATATTCTTGATATGATTTCTATGCTTTTAAATGGGTTAAGATGTACTTTATGGCCCAGAATGTGGTCTATCTTGGTGAATGTGTGAATGTTCCATGTGAGCTTGAGAAGAATGTATATCCTGCTGTAGGTGGATGAAGTATCCTATAAATGTCAATGAGATCTGTTTGATTGATGGTGCCGTTCAGTTCAACTATATCCTTACTAATTATCTGCCTGATGTATTTGTTAGTTACTGACAGAGGGATGTTGATGTCTCCAACTATAATTGTGGATTTGTATATTTCTCTTTATAATTCTATTGGTTTTTGTTTCACATATTTCGATGCTCTGTTGATAGGTGCATACACATTAAGGATTATGTCTTCTTGGAGAATTGACCCCTTTATCCCTAATAGTTTCCCTTCTTCCAAAGTGTGCTTAGTCTGAAATTAATTTAGCTCTTCTAGTTTTTTCTTAGTGTTAGCATGATATGTCTTTCTTTATCTGTATCTTTAAGATGTGTTTTCTGTAGACAATCTATGGTTGGGTCTTGTTTTTATATTTACTATGATAGTCTCTATTTTTTACCTTGTGTATTTAAAGATTGTATGTTTAAGTAATCTCTACACCCAATGTGGGGCTCGAACTTATAACCCTGAGATCAATAGTTGCATGCTCTACATACTGAGCCAGCCAAGTGCCCCTACTTGGTGTAGTTAAACCATGGACATTTAAAGTGATTAGTGATGTAATTGGATTAGTATCCACCATGTTTGTAACTGCTTTCTACGCATTGCACTTATTCTTTGTTATGGATGCTTTTAACCTTCTTTCTCTACCTTCTCTGGTTTTAACTGAACATTCTTTATGATTCCATTTTTTTCTCTTCTCTTAGCATATCAATTATACATCTTTTTTAAAAATTTTAGTGATTTTCATAAAGTTTGCAACGTACATTCTAAAACTATTTTAAATTCGCTTTCAAATAACACTATATTGCTTCACTGGTAGTGTAGCTACCTTATAGCAGATTATTCCTAATTTCTCTCTCCTGTTCCATCCACATCCTACGATCACCAAATATATTGTTGCTATCATTGTTTTGAACAGTTATTTATTAGATCAATTTTTAAAAAAAAGAAAAATAAAATATTTTAGTTTACCTTTATTTATTCCTTCTCTGGTGCTCTTCCTTTCTTTATGTAGACACAATTTTCTGACCTATACGATTTTCCTGAAAAATTGCTTTTAACATTTTATGCAAGGCAGGTCTACTGTGTCAAATTTTTGTTTGAGTCAAATTTTTGTTTGAGTCTTTATTTTTCCTTCCCTTTTCAATAAAAATTTTGCCGAAAACAGAATTCTACATTGGCGAAGTTTTTTTCTTTCAATACTAAATATTTCACTTCCCTCTCTTTTTTGAAAGAGTAAGAGAGAGAGAGCAGGGTGGGGAAGGGGCAGAGAGAGAGAGAGAGAGAGGGAATCTTAAATAGGTTTCAGGCCCAGTGCAGAGCCTGACGTGGGACTCGATTTCACGACCCTGAGATCATGATCTGAGCTGAAATCAAGAGTCAGATGCTTGACCAACTGAGCCACCCAGGCACCCCACTTCCCTCTCTTTTTGCTTGCATGGTTTCTGATGAGATGTTCAATACAATTTTTATGCTTGTTCCTCAATAAGTAAGATGACTTTTCTTCCTCTGGCTTCTTAGAAGATTTTCTCTTTTTGGTTTTCTGCAGTTTGACTATGATATACCTAGGAGTATATATTTTGATATTCAACCTGCTCGTTATTTGCTGAGCTTTCTGGGCCTTCGGATGGTGTCTATCATGAATTTCATGAAATTTTTGGCCATTATTACCTCAAATATTTCTTCTGCACTGTTCTCTTTACCTTCTCTTTCTGGAATTACAATGACATATATTCTACACCTTTTGAATTTGTCTCACAGTTCTTAGGTATTCTTTTCTGTTATTTTTTTTTTTTTCCTTGCCCCATTTTGGTTTGGGAACTTTCCATTGACATTTCTTTAAGCTCACTGATTCATTTGTTTGTGTTTTTTTATTTCTAAAATTTCCTTTTGATATTTCTGACATTTTCCATCTTTGTATTTACATTACCCAATCTGTTCTTGTATGATGTCCACTTTTTTTCATTATAGCCCTTAACACGTTAATAGTTATTTTAAATTCCCTGTCTGATATTTCTAAAATCTGTGCCATATCTGATTATGGTTTTGATAATTGCTTTGTCTCTTCAAACTGTTTTTCTTACCTTTTAACATGGCTTATGACTGTTGAAAGTAAGGCATGATATAGGGTGATAAGAACTAAGGTAGTTACACTTTTAGTGTGAATATTTATGGAACTGGGCTATTTAATGTTTGCTGTAGCTATAAATGCCAGAAGCTTTGGTTTTCTGTAGTTCCCTTTTTTTATTTTTTTCCTCACCAATTGTTTTTGTGTTTCCCTAATAACTCCTTCTTAAATAGGGTCTTCATCTTTCTGGTGGTCAATTATAGGAGGAGTAGAAGTGATCTGTAATCTTATGATTAATCTTAGGCTTTCAGTGTGTCTAGGTTCTTGGGCCATGACCTTCATAAGATTTTCTCAGCTTTTGTTTTCTCCCTTAAGGTAGAACAAGAGAATTAGAGGGGGCTAGACTTGTCTAATTGCCCTTCTACCAGATATATTAGGCTTTGGTAAAGTGGTGTCCTTTGGAGAGCAGATATTTGTTATGGAGAATGCTCATGGTATATATTCCTAAATTATTATTTTTCTCCTCCCACTGCCTGAAAAACAAGGAGACTTTTCTTAGAACTTCACCATGAGAACTCTGTGTTTCCTGAAGGTAAACACGTTTCCCATGGAAGTATGGGGGGCTCATAATACTGGGGACCCAGTAGCTTTTAGGTCTCAAGCTAGTCCACATTTAGCCTCTGTCAATTTGTCAAAATTGCCCTTTCAGTGTTCCTACTAGTTGATGGCTCTAGTGGCTTCCGCTCCAGGTAAGATGTGATCGCAACTGTGATTCTCTGTGTTTGCTTATCTTCCCATATTTCAGGGAGGCAGTTTGCCCTGTGACCTCAGTTCCCTGACGGGTCTAAGAAGAATTGTTGATTTTCAGTTTGTTCAGCTATTGTCTTGTTGTGGAGGATGGGAACAATGAATTCTAAGCTCTTTACATGTTGGCGCCAAGACCAGAAGTCTCCCAATGTCCAGTTTTCAAGAGTGATGCATACTGTAAGATTAATAAGCGGCTTGGTGCTAGACTGCCCTACATTCACACTCAGGCCCTGGCATTTAATTAGAGGTAGTACCTTGCACAAGTCATTTAACCTGTCTGAGCCTCAGTTTCCTCACCAGTCAAATAAAAATAATTCCAAACACATATGGCTATGTTAAAGTTAAATGAGAGGACATACGTGAGCAAGTTTGTCATAGATCCTGGCACATATGCTGCAGGTACCGCGTAAATGTTACTTTCCTTTTTCCATTAAAGTACTTATGCTTGAAACCAAGGACCATTTTGAGTCCAACTTATTACATGGCATGTATCCTAGGAATTTAGAATGTTTTTATAAAGTTTTTGCCATTCTTATAATGTGGGGAAAATGCTTTGAAAAAAGAACCTGCTTCTATAAGGACTGCCCTATTCTTTTTTTTTTTTTTAAGATTTTATTTATTTATTTGAGATAGAGACAGAGATCACAAGCAGGCAGAGAGGCAGGCAGAGAGAGAGGGGGAAAGCAGGCTCCCTGCTGAGCAGAGAGCCCGATGCAGGGCTCGATCCCAGGACCCTGAGATCATGACCCGAGCCGAAGGCAGAGGCTTTAACCCACTGAGCCACCCAGGCGCCCCAAGGACTGCCCTATTCTTAAGGGTTGAAGGAATTTAGCAGCTCATTCATTCCTCTCTTCCAACCACAAGTATAATCTCCTTTTCAAAATTATGCAGCCTTCTACTGGAAAGGTGCATGAGAATACATTTCTTTCTGTCTGGGTCTGAATACAGAAACATCATTACCAAATACTGAAGACGGTCATTTTGCTACAGTGGTAGGCTGTATGTCCAGAGATAGGTAGGGTGGTTAGTAGGAGGAGTTGCTGGACCACTTAGAATAAATAGCCTGATTGCAAAATTCACCATCAAACCACATCTGGAGAGTTGTGTCCCCTTTTGCGCACCATAGTTTAAGGAGGATGTTAACACTAGAGTGTGTCCAAGTAGTGGTGCCCAGGATAGTGATGGGGACATCTACAAATCTAGAAACCTTGCTGTATTGGGATGTGTACTAACTCAGTTTATTAGCTCTATTTATCTGTATCTTTTAGCTTTTTATATATTGTAAAATATATTTTGGGGGGGTTCAGTGCTCAATTTTTCTTTATAGCTCTGATTTTTACATTGTTCCAATTTTTCCTGGACATAACTCTTGACTCTTTTCCAGGAAAGAGACAGAGGAAATCTTCCGCTAGCTTAAGTGTACATTATTATCTGACACCCCCCCCACACACACACACACCAAAAAAAATCAATGGGTTGAACTTCCTTGCGGTAATTCTAGCCCTTGGCTTCATTTCATGAAACCTCCAGTTGCCAACCTCTAGCCGAGCAACACTTTTCACCTCGCATTGCTTCCTCGAAGTCCCCAAGGAGCCTTCGCTTGAGCAGTTATGGTTTGGTCTGTTGTCCTGTGATATAGAAGTAAGGAGGTTGGGCAAAACCCAGAGATGTGCTCAGTGGATTCCGAGCTGCGAAAGTTAGAGCAGGGAGCACGTGGGCACTTGAGGTTAGATGTGAACCCGGAGCCCTTTCCCCTGCAATATGCATTGTTGTTATTCTTTCTGTAGAAGGGTTCATGATCTTTTGTAATTTTCTTTTTCTATTGATCCAGCAGTGCTAGTAGCAGAAGCTTAAAAAAAAAAAAAAAAAAGGTTATGGCAACATGGTCTCCGGAATTTCACTGTCATATATCTTGCACGTTAGAGAACACATACATTGTGAACTAGAGATGAAATTTGCCTTGTAGAGAATTCATTTTAAGGTAGCAGTCCTCCTTCCTTTACCTCATGCTGCCCCAAGGCAAAGGTGAAAGTATGCTTCTGCTTTGTCGGTCTTTGGGCTGCAATTTCTTCTAATACATTTCCATCTGGAGAGGCGAAGCCAATGAGAAAATAATGAGCTTTTCAAAGAACTTAACTTTCTACAAAGATTTTGGAGGATATGTGTGTTGGCTCTAGGGCAGAGGGCAGCTAGAGTGTAACCGTGGCTGGAAGACACTAGTCTGAGCTTACTACTTTTGCTTTGCAGTTATGTGACCCTGGGAAAGTGCTTAAACTCTGCTGAGCATCAATTCCATCAACTGTAAAATGGGGATCACAATGTCACATTCAGAAGATTGTTGTAAAATGCAGATATCATAATATTCTTGGAAATGCTTTGTATACACCAAACCATATAGCTCGTGAGTACTTTTAAGATGGGATGGTCTATCATTTATCTCCATCTACCCAGCACTTCTATACCCCTAGCACCCAGCACAGAGCCTAGTGTATAATACATGATGGGATAGCTGAAATTAGAATGAATGAATAGTTTTAAATCTCTAAATTTCTGATGATTTTAAAGAATTCATTGACTGGTCCTTTGTATTGGACTGGATGATCTCTTGGCCTCATGGCCTCATTTAGCCTTTAGATGCAAGGATTGAGACTAGAGTAGCGTGTGGGATTAGGAAGAAATTGCCATAAAATAGATGACTTTTTTTTTTTTTTGACAGAGAGAGAGAGAGATCACAAGCAGGCAGAGAGAGAGAGGGAAGCAGGCTCCCTGCTTAGTAGAGAGCCCAATGTGGGGCTCGATCCCAGGACCCTGAGATCATGTCCTGAGCTGAAGGCAGAGGCTTTAACCCACTGAGCCACCCAGGTGCCCAAAATAGATGACTTTTCCAGGAATTGTCTTATGTTCTAAACAAAACAGAACAAAACAAACAAATAAGCACATAGCAATTGATGGAAATGAAGATTAACTTTCTCCAGTGGGCTTGGAAGCCCAGTAGAATTACACTGGCATCTGCTCGCCATTGCCAGGCATGTCATAAGCCCCAGGGAAGAATCTAGCAAGCATGTTCTACCTTGTGAGGGATCCGGGGCAGATGGTGGTGGCACAACCTAGACTCTCTTCTGCCACAGATGACTGTGATGTTGGACTAAGTGATCCCAAGAAGCTGGTGGAGTGCAGTCTCTCTAGGAGTCGGAAAGTAGTAATAATTTGATTTTTCAAGGCTCATGAACTGGCATCATTTAGACTACATCTGTCATGGACCTTTGCACTTTGGAAGGAAATGAAAGAAAGTACTAAGTTCATTTTAAATGTCCCAGGAAACTTGGTTATTTTTGTTTGTTTTTAAGCTGCCTTATTTCTTGAAAAACCTATCATTATGGTTGTTTTCCCTTCCCTCATATAAATGTGGAACTCTGATTATTTGGGATAATTTGCGTCTGGAGTGTTTCAGTTTGGAGAAAATGAGATGATGACATTACTACTTTCTTTCTCAAACCAATGACACTAATTGGGCCCTGTGCCAGGGGATAGGGGCAGCAGATGTAATCTTGAACTCATAGCGTCTGTAGAGTAGAGAAGGCTTCTAAGCCATGTGGAAGCCAAACTTCACCAAGGAAGCTTAGCAGTCATCCTTCCAGATGTTTGGCTTGCAAATACCAGAGTTGTTATTTGCAATATCAAATGTATAGATAAGTGCATGGATTATTTTTTTTTTCCATCCAGATACCCATTCGGGGGATACATTCCACTTCCAGGTCTGGCAATCTGTCAGACAGCTTCCTTTAAAGTTATCTTGAGAAAATCTACCAAAAATGATTAAATCGTGATAGCTTTTATTCTCGGCTAAGAACTCGCCTCTCCTCTGGGGCCGAACGGGCTTAAATTGTTATGTGAATTTATATGGTGGTATATGGTCTGTTGTCAAATATTTATCTCTGCCTGGAAATGAAACGTCTCGAAATACATTTTCTTTTTAACTGAATAAATCATGGAGAGAAAGAGAAATAACTTCTCATTTAGCCAATTTTTGATCAATATTTTCATGAGAGGCCGAAATGTTAACCGAATCCTGGCTTTTGTCATTTGAAATACAATTTGTGTGTTTAAGAATTTATGTGCATATCAGCGTTTGGACTTCATGTTCAGAAAGGAAAATTGATTTATAGGAGCAAACCGCGGGAGTAGAGGCAATGGCAGAAATGAATATGAGTCCATTATTTAAGGCAAATGGGACTTTAATCACCACAGCAATAGAGAAATCTCAAATTCGATTGCACCCTGGGTTTTCAGGCTTTCATCTCTGGGCATTTCTGTATCTCTTATTTTGCAGAGGCCTTTGAAATTGTTGTCCGCCATGCCAAGAACTACACCAACGCCATGTTCAAGAACAACTACCCGAGCCTGACCCCACAAGCTTTTGAGTTTGTGGGTGAATTTTTCACCGACGTGTCTCTCTACATCCTGGGTTCTGACATCAACGTGGATGACATGGTCAACGAATTATTCGACAGCCTGTTTCCGGTCATCTACACCCAGCTCATGAACCCCGGCCTGCCCGAGTCAGCCTTAGACATCAATGAGTGCCTGCGAGGGGCAAGGCGTGACCTGAAAGTCTTTGGGAATTTCCCCAAGCTTATCATGACCCAGGTTTCCAAGTCACTGCAAGTCACCCGGATCTTCCTCCAGGCCCTGAATCTCGGAATTGAGGTCATCAACACAACTGATCACCTGAAGTTCAGTAAAGACTGTGGCCGAATGCTCACCAGAATGTGGTACTGCTCTTACTGCCAGGGACTGATGATGGTCAAGCCTTGTGGCGGCTACTGCAACGTGGTCATGCAAGGCTGTATGGCAGGTGTGGTGGAGATCGACAAGTACTGGAGAGAATACATTCTGTCTCTGGAAGAACTGGTGAATGGCATGTACAGGATCTATGACATGGAGAACGTCCTGCTTGGTCTCTTTTCGACGATCCATGATTCCATCCAGTATGTCCAGAAGAATGGAGGAAAGCTGACCACCACTGTGAGTAGCAGTGTGCAGTTTTCTGAGGAACTGGGTCCTATTGGGGTGGGGCAGCCTGGCCGGCCTCCGGTGCTGAGGGAGAGAAGTAAGGGGAAGTTCAGGGGGTAGGCAGAGGTGATAGAGGGACTGAGTGATCTCACGGATGTACACAGCACATTAAGACCACAGACTACGGATGGGACGCCTGGGTGGCTCAGTCGGTTAAGTGTCCGACTCTTGATTTCAGCTTGGGTCGTGGTCTCACGGGTCATGGGATCGAGTCTTGTTAGGGCTCTGAGCTCAGTGGGGAGTCTGCTTGAGATTCTCTCCCTCTGCCCCTTGCCCTGCTTGTGCGAGCTCTCTCTCCCTCTCCTGCCCCCACCTTCAAGATAAATAAATAAATCTTAAAAAAAAAAAAAAAAAAAGACCACAGGCTATGGAGTCATAACGCCTGGCTTGAATTTTAGTTCCACCTACTTACCTGTTGTGAGACCTTCGGTGAATCATCTTATCTTTCTCTCTCATATGGCTAACTCATAAAATAAGGCTAAAAAGAGTATCTTCTTCATAGGGAATTAACATGTGTTAAAGCCTTTAGCATGCGCGTGGTCCACGGTAAGTCTTCAGTAACTATTAGCTATCCTTCCCATTTCTGTTAGTCATTGTAATTCTCATGACAACCCTGTGAGGTGGGCGTGATTATCTCCATTTCATAAATGAGGCAACTGAAGCTCAGTGAAACTGTAACTCACCCCAGGGCACCCAGCTCTAGTTAGCGGAAGAGCCACGTTCCAGAAATGGATCAGGTTTCCCTTTAATTATGCTATCACCAATTTTTCTGATTCCAGTTTCCCTCTTGTGCTCCTAATCGCGTGTATCATGTCACCCTTTTGGGTAGTGACTTTAAACAGGAGGCCCAGCCAGAAGCCACTAACTCAACATACACAAGAACTTAGGGGAGGCAAAGCTTCCGTGTGTTCCAGGGGTTGTTTCCACAGCCTCGCTTATACCAGTCTGCCCCTGATGGGCTGTGACGGGGGCAGGGCAGTTCTATTACCAGGGCAGCAGTTGGCTTGGTTTCAGTCACATCACACCTGCCAAACTAGAGAGCGCACATTCAGAACCGCAGGGGGCACCCACTTTCCAGCGTAGAGCAGAACACACGGCCAAGAGCTACCAGCAGATCCCACGAAGGTGGTCGCGACTGAGCCCTGAATGCCACCAGCTGGGTGGATGGAGGCAGCAAAATCATATACTACACTACCGTTGTTGAACTCCAGCCACATTCCAGGGGCTCTGCTGGCCCAGTTTGTGTAATATTACTTCACAGCAGTCCACGAGACAGGTCCTAATCTTGTCCCCATTTTACACAGGGGGAAGTGAAGCTTAAAGAGGTTCAGTACCTTGCGCCAGATCTCAAAGCCGTTAAGCGGAGGTGGGGGAACTGGGATTCAGACCCGGGCTGGGCTGGCTTGATTGACACGGGCTTTCAGCTTCTACATGGTGCAACTGCTGTGTACTCGGAGCCATTGCTTGCCCAAAATGTGGAGGGCAGATCGGGCCATTTAGTCTGGCTTTAAACTCGGGAAATACAAAGAGATAGGGGTAATTGGTTTCTTTGGTGAATTAAACTAGGAAGGAGGACGGAAATGGTGCAAGCTGTGGCATGGCTACTCACGGAGCTGCTCTAATTGCCCCATTCACAACGTTAGCCATTTAAAACACATTTACTGAGAAAATATTTTATAGTAAAATGAACAGAAATGTCCTATCTAACGATAGTGTTCTTTAGTGGCTAATTATTCCCTTGACTGCTTTATAATTTGAGGCCAGATTCTGGGGCCTTCTACAAGAGTAAATCTCGCAGAACCAGAAAAATGAAAAGTTGACGTGTTCATAAGTTCCCCCACCTGATAGCGATTGAGGGCCCACTATGCGTCAGACACAACACAGGGGGGCCAGGCATGTGGAGATGTCTTTAATAAGAGGAAAAATGAGACAACATTAAAGACAATGTATGGGAACGTTTAAAGGTTGCCTCTGATATTGGTTGCTTCACGGCAGCATAATGAATCTTGAAAACATGTTCTCCTCTACTGCTTCTAAATACAAAAAATAGGGTGGGGAACAGGTAAGGGGTTAAAGGCACTGTTTTGATGGGGCTCTAGGCATGAAGGTTTATTTAGTAAACATTTATTAAGCAGCTGCTTTGTTCATGGCACTCTGCCAGGTGGTGGGTATTCATAGTTACCTGAGACCTAGTTCTTAAGTCTTAAAAAGGTCAGTCTAGTTGACAGAGAGATGTGTAGCTGAATCAATTTCACCATAGTGGACATTTCACCATGATGTGAATGTTGGAAGGGCCCTGGGAGATTAACTAGTCCAATCCCATTGAGCTACAAATGAAGAAATACAGTTCAGGGAGGCTTACCCGAAGTTATACAATTAATGGAAGAGCCCAAAGGACTAGAATCCAGGGTCTTCTGCAGCTTCGATCTAGCGTTCCTCTTTCTACCATGCCGGTCTGTCCCCCATTAGACCGTCCAGACTTTCACTCTAAAAGCTCCATTAGGATTTTGCAAAGACATCATGAACTTAAACTGGATAGCTATTTCAGGGTGCCGGACCTGCTGGATTTTAGGTGCCTACTGCGCCTGTGTGTGCGTGTGCGCGTATGCAAGCACACACGTGCATGCAGGGGGGAGTACATTTCATGTCATTATCATTCAGGAAGAAAGGCCTTGGCTGTCAAGAGGTGCTCAGTGATGCAGTCCCTTTCTGTTTTGGCCATTAAGGGCCTGATTGCTCCCAGCTCCCAGCTGGTTATGAGAGCGTGAAGTCTGCCTTCCCCGGGAAATGCCTGAACTAGAACAGAAAGCTTATGCAAGCTCTGCCTTGTTACTGTTTTACGACCACCAGCTGGTGGGGGTGGGGAATCATTGGCCAGGTGTGATCCAGCCCATACTCCCTACAGGCCAGAAAGGGGCTGGGCCGTTTATGGGGGGTGAGGGGAAGTGAGGGTCCGGTAGACTGCAGAAGTCTATTCATGTTAACAACCCTGCAGAATGCCCCGAAGCAAAAGCTGATTTAAAACTAAAGCATTAATGAGGTTCCGCTGTGGCACCCTCACCTTCCTGTTGTGATAAAATGCAAAATCCTGCCAGTCCGTCCCGTTTGAGATTAAGCTGTGGTGAGAGACCTCTTTGAAAATATGCTCTTCCTGAGTTCTGATGAGACAGCCTTTTTAGCCAGCTATGAGCCGAGCCCTGAGGCCGGCCATACTGGGACTTTGCTCCTTGTTTCGGTGGCTCCCGTCTACCCTAGATTATGAAGGACATTTTGGTCTTCTAAATGAATGGGGTACTATTAAATTTTTGCAAGTACGGCCTGTTAGTGCTTTCGTTTTCCCTAAGATAGTTTTCATTTCTTCCACCTCCCCAGTGGAGGCATGCGAGTGATTATCAGGGATGTTCCTTTCCGGCAGTTCTCCCGGAGGTGGTAAGTATCTGGTTCCCAAACTTGGCTCATCATCGCTATCACCTGTGGAATGTGTTGAACGGACCCCTGGAGCGTACCCCTGGGGATTCTGATACCACAGGTCTGTAGAGAAGCTGGAGAATTAGTCATAGAATCTGTCATTTGAAAAGTACCCCGATTCTGATACTCCTTTGGGGAGCAAATCCGGTCCCCTTGTTCGGAAGGTAAGGTAAGGCCCAGAGACTGGGAGTGAATGACAGTTACTGGCAACACTGGGATCTCTGATTTCCCATCTATAAAATGGGGTTGCTCTATGGAGATGAATTGAAATGACAGGTGCAGAGTACTTGGCAGAGTTCAAGGCTGTGGCAGGTGCTTGCTTAAACCCGGTCCAATACGCTTTCTCCTACATTTTTCTGAGTGCCAAACAGACAAGGAGTTCTTCTTAAACTTATTTTTAAGTGCCAGGACATTTCATGTCATTTTTGTCTAAAGAGGTGAGTAAAATATTGTGTGAAAATGTGTATGTATGTGAGAGAGGGAGGCAGAGAGACGCAGAGACCAAGAAAGACTGAGAAAGAAGAGGGAGGAAAGAAAGGGAAGGAGACAGAAAATTCATACTGAAATGTCCAAGAACGATTAAATGATGGGACTGTAAATAGATCCATCTTGACCCTTTATCTACATTTGTGAACTGGGTTAAATATCATGGCCCCAAGTGAGTACTGAGCAGGTTTTTAATACTATTTGGGTGAGACCATCACTGTTAAATTTATCAGCACATTATTGAATTCCACATCTTAGACCTTGAAGCAAACACAAATATGTACAGTCATCAGTATGTATATTTTCAACATCGTTGTTGCTCCACAACCACGTTGTCAAATGCGACAGCCTTCTTTGAAAAATGCAATTGTTTTTATTCTGAAACCATTTTGATTATCGTTACCACATACCAGTGTACGGATTAGAGGCATGACCAGTGTGCATTTCCTATCCATTGATTAAATAATTAATAATCAGCCTTTTGGGTGTTTACTGCTCTCCCAGAAAGTTTCCCCAAAGTCTCTATGGTTTCATTTACTTTCTGTACCCCCCCCCAGTCATTGCTCACATATCTTCACGTGGCTGTTTGCCCTGTCAGTTTTCCATTTGTACTCATGTACTTTCTTTACTGATTCATCTCAGAATTTCTCAGCATTAGCGCCTCCTCCCCTACAAGTTCATTACCGTGGCTTGTTATATGCTTCACTGAACGTTGGGCAAAATTGCAACCTTTCCTACCACCACTCCTTCTCCCGGTCTTTCCTCGCTGTGATAATTATTTTAGCATGATCTGGAATAGGACTCATTTCAGGAAACATTAATGAGCACCCAGTGGCCGAGGCGCCGTGATAGACACCGGGAGCAGCGAAGAGTGGTGGAAAGATGACCGTGACTCTGTTACCACACTCAGGGGACACTTGGCCAGCAGGCAGCAAAGCTAACACCTAAAGCCAGACCTGTCGGGCTCCAAAGCTCATGCTTTTAACCGTCACTCTGTGGCTCTCTCAAATACTTCACCTCTGTCTTCACCAGGATCTCCATTCCCTGAACACAGGCTAACTCGGTTTTTGCCATCTTACTTAATATCCTGTCTTACTCTCCGCTGTTTTTCCAGCTGCACAATCAGGTTTTAGAATTCATTCTCCCTCCTTGGAGACTCTTGCTGTAGTTTTTCCCAATGAAGGACCAAAAGGCACGAGACTTTTAGTCTTGATAACACTTAAAGGCGCAGAGTAGTTTCTAGGGCAAGAAGGACTGTTTGTGCAGGTGATGAAAGGGCCAGCGACACAATGGAACGACTTTGCCTAGAATCTATGTGAGCAGTGCCAAGGACGAGGAATAGCTTATCTTCCTGTGGCAATGTTTGGAATCTGCCCATTAGACCAACAGATGGTTTTCAATGCATTTGCCTTTGATTCTGCCCCTTCACGGTACATCCGGGTCTCCATATGAAGTGTCCTCAGTCAGGAACGTTGTGTACTGAGAACCTAACCTACTCCGGTATCCAAGCACATCTATTTCCTTTGCTAAAATTTCTGAAGGTATCCGCGGCAAAGTCAGTATTTATGTGTGCTAGGAAGCTCTGGGGAAGATTCTCTGTTGATCCTGAACCATAATTCACTCTATCAAATTCTTATATTCTGCTGTCTGTGTGAGTGACTGTAACTCATCAGAATTTCCGAGATGAGCCGTCCCTTCGTCTCCGCTTTGAAGGCTGAGGTTATTTCTCAGGTGTCAGAATGTCAGTGTTTCTCCCCTCATGCTATCACTTTGGACTTTCATTTTTTTAGTCTCCGATAGAGATACCTTGTCTGAATTCATACAAGCTGTTTTCAGTACAAAGTGGTTTCAAAGTGATAAAAAACAAGTAAATGGCTCACGACCTAATTAGTGTCTGTAGGTCAGCCTCTAGAACTGTGGTAAGCAACTTTATTTGCATGAGGTCCATTTCTGGAAAGAAAAAAATGTTTACAGGCTGCCATTCTTTCTTCACGCACAATAAAAATAGCTTTAGTGGTTCCTGTGGGGGGAAATATATAGTTTTTAAACATAGATTACCTACTTATCAAAGAGAAGCACACAAAGGAAAAAAATTGGCACCACTTTTAGGCACTAAATGTTAATTTCGGGGCACGTTTCAAACCGTGGTCACACGGGGGAAGCTTTTGTACATGCTTCATCCTGAAATTACATATATTATGGCTCATATTAGGAAATTAGGCGGGCCCACCACAAATCTAGATTTACTCACCTTTACCTTGGCAAGAAGTGGCGGCGTGATTACCAGTTGTTATCTACGTTCTGAATCTTTAGAAAGAAGTTTTTCCTTTCTATGGTCTGTGCACAGATGTCGCTAGACCATGTCCTCGGGAACTGTGCAGGATCAGAGATTTGTACCCTAATTGCAAGCTAACAGGTTCATCGGCCACACAGTTTCATGGGTGCTGGTTAAAGACAGGAAACTCCCTGGCTCAGAGATGGGGGACAGTTTATTTCAGAGGCTGGGGAAGAAAGCGCCTATGTGTATACGACACGCAAAAACCCAGGAGACGCAAGGAAAATTGGCTAGCAACACAGGATTCCCCCTAACTCGGGTGGCTCCAAGAACCTCTCAAGCTCACGGCGCTTTGGAAGGATCCAGCAAGGCAGTTAGAAGTTGTGGAAGACTCCGAGCTGGGCCCTGACTGGTTGGCCAAAAGGCAGGGCTGTGTACCACCTGTTGGAGGGGAGCAGAAGGCACATCCAAAGACAAAACGGGAGCAGTTTTCCCAGCTCCTCAGAGAATACTTCAGAAAGAAAGTATGCAAGGGCACCCGACTGCTGCCTGGAGTTGGGAGTAAGCACTGCTGCTTGGGGTCTTCAGCGCCCCTACTGCCCTGCTCTCTCTCCTTTGCTCTCCATGCTGTCATTTCTTTTCTTGCCTGTTCAGGCTCTGGGGTGGAGAGTTTTGTATTGCTCAGCAGCTCGGCCGAGTGATGTTTTCTCTCTCACTGCACTTCTAAGGGGGTCATCCCCCCCTAGGACTTACGCGGGGGACCGATTGGTCCTCCGGGTCTGTGTGGAAAGGTTAGACAGTCAGGTATATTCGCCCAAGTGGGCAAAAGTCCACAAAGATCACACCCCACGACCTGATCTCCCGAGACTCTTTGTGCTCCCAGCTTTGGCCGGGAGGGGACTCCCAAATGCCTTGTCCGTGTTGAGTGGCCAGGGAATGGGAGCACAGTGAGAGCAACCTCATCCCTGGGGAGGGCAGACAAGCCCCAGGATGCTCGCTCGCTCTCCACTGCGACGCTGAAGCATCCCCAGAAAACATGGGGTCCTGTACACCGTGTGATTCCCCTCCCTCCCCACCTGGAATAAAGTTACTCTTGGCAACTGTAGCGCGACATCATCGATGCACAATAGCTCCGTCGCCGCCCCCCCCCCCCCTTGCGCCTGTGCGTTGTGCTACCTTGCTCAGGTCTCCGGCGACAAATGCTTTTCTACTGGGACTGTTTCAGAACAGGCAGTCTCTCCGCCCCCACCCGGAAAACTGAAAACATATTTTGAACACCACAGAAGCATGTGGAAATGAAGTTACGCTGTGGTACAGCAATTTCCTCGGGAGGGGATGGTTATAATTTTGCTGTAATCAAGTGCTTCACAAAAAGGGCAAAGACGAGGGACTTTGGGGCAGATTTCTTCTAGCACGTTGCAGCTTTTGTAAGCTAAAATGCAAAACTTCATGATTAGCTGCTGGCGCAGTTTTCTGAGTGCTGATACTGGGCATGGACTGGGGCTCGCAATTTACCACTCCTTCCCTTGTGGGGGGGATGCTAATAGGGTCAGACAAATAATCTCTGTTATGGTGAAAGAACAGACTTCTTAATGTCCTTTTAAAATGTCCCTTTGGGGACTGGGGTTCAGAATTCATTAGACGTCTCCAAAGCGATGCTGGAATGGGCATAAAGGATCTTATTGGGGTGATGGAATGTTCTAAAACTAGTTTGTGGCAATGGTGGCACAACTTATGTCAATTTAATAAAAATCATTAAATCGTACACTTGACATGGGAGAATTGTACGAATCCAAAAATACGCCTCAATAACGTTGTAAAAAAGATTTCATAAAATAAAAAACTGTGGAATTAATGTATAAAGCATTTCAAATACAGCAACATATAAGCACATTATAAAACAGCTAGTAAAATAATACTTGTATAAATATTAACCATATCATTCAAATAAATTACTGTGTAAAGTAAAACAGAACAAATAAAGGCAAATGCTGGAAGCTAGAAGACCAAAAAAAAAAAAAAAGTCCCTTTGGGAAGTGCATCACCCAGCAAGGGTGCTTTCATATTTCATATGGGGGTGGGGGGTGCGGGAGGGTTGATGCTGCCTTCTTATTACCCAATTCAAATCCTTTCGGAAGAATATTCAGAAAGCGAATTAATTTTTCCTTTTTTCATTGCACTCAGAATGCCTGAAACAGACAAAGTAGGAAACAGAGTCATTATATTTGGGCGCTGTCTATTATCATTTACTGACTGAGACTCTATCTAAGCCTTGCTGCTTTTTGCAGATAATTAATTTTGTTCCTAAATGTAGGAAAGAGTGATTGTAATCAGTATGTTTGTACTTGCAGCCACAAATAGAGCCCATCAAAGATATGCAGTACAAATAAACCTCATAAAATATGCAGCCCAAGCAATGCTTGAAGTTAATGTGCTGTCTTTTTTTTAAAGAAAAAAAAATTATGTGTATGATTTTTGAAAGTCGTTCTTGGTATTCTTATGTAGTTAATAGATGAACTCCTCTTTTTCTAACTCAGGCCCACACTCTGAATGATTTTTATTGTGAAATCTCATAAACTCGAGCTCAAGGGGACTTTGATTTGGCGTGGAAATCAACTCATCAACATACACGTGTTTCTGAGTTCTGGGTGTGGGTTGCTCTTTTGCTTCTAGAAAATTATGAATAATCAGATTGAAGTTGGAGGTTCAGGTTCATGGGGTGAAACCCAAGTGCTTGCTTGTTTGTGAACGACTCCCTCTAAACTCTTTGGAGAGACTTTTTGTACTTTTTTTCTGGCCGCCCAGCCGCCCCTGTTCTAAGCCTGTCCCTCGTCCCTCTCCCTCACAGTTGTACCTTGCTCAGTGTCTTGTTCGTTTAGGCCCTGTAGTCGGTTGAAAATGATGTTTAATCATGATGCCGTCGTCCCGGGAAGCCCATTTCTGCTTCTGCTGATTCTCTAATGTGTTCCTTCTCCCAAGAAGCAAACTCACTCCACTTAGCAAAATTATATATCATCAGAAAACACTTTAAAAGGGTTATCAAGGGCGGAGCTCTAGTTCCTGTGGCGCAGGCGGTGGAGGGGGGGATATTTAAGTGTATGTGGGACCTTTTCATGCTTTTGCAAATGCCCGCTGTGAGAGTATGGTGGAAAGAACATCAGCCCAGGAATCAGAACAAGAATGCAGGGTTTCCGCCTTATGCGGCCGCAGGAGGGGGCCTGGGAGAAGTGCGTTAATTTGTACAGTGAAGATCGTGACCCTGAGCATGATCCTGGAGCACTTGCTGTGTGCCACACACAGTCCTGAGCGCTTTACACGAACTGACAAAGTAAATGCGTATGACAGTCCCGATTAGGAAGGAATTCTCAGTGAGGGCCATTTTCCAGGTTAAAGAACGGAGGCGGGGACACTTGCAAGTAGTGCCAGCCGCAGGGCTGTTTCCGCAGCTCTCTCCACTGCCGGGGCTCCCGAGGCTCCTTTCTTGCCCGGGGCCAGACCCCGTCTCAGACCAGGTAGCCGGAGCCTGGCTCCTGCGGCAGGTGGGGGCCAGCCGACTCGGTGGAAGTGTGGCAGGAGGGGGAGCCAGAAAATCACTAAGGGGCTTGCATCCCGGCCTCCTCGCTCAGTTCTAATTCTTCCTGTTTCCCCCGCCTGGCCGCGAGAATAGCGTGGAAACTTCCAACCGGCCGAGCTTGTTCTTCTCTGCTCTTCCTCATACTTGTGTTAATCTTAATTAGATGTTTTCTGAATCTGCTTGGAGCTCAGACTTCCCCCAGGATCAAGGACTATTCCATTTTTTACCTTTTCTTAAAAAAAAAAATCCATTCTTGATGAGCTTGGGTTGAAAATATACTTACAAAAATACATGGCGCCTCCATTTCCCCCCTTTCAGATCAAAAATTCAAAGAATAGTGAAAAATACTACGCACTGTGGTTTTCTTATTCTGGATTAAAACCCTGCAATGATCTCTTTCCAAACATGGAAGGGGTTCTGGGAATAACTGTGTTTCTGATTTACTCCATTGTCCCATTCGCCTTAAATTCTTCGTGTAAAATGAATGGGCTTCCTCACTGTAGCAACCTTCTAGTAGATTTTTTTTTTATAATTATGAACACTTTAAATCACACTTGAGCAGTCTCTTCACAAGTTTCCTAGACATAAAGTTCTCTAGACAAAAGAAGACACTCAGTGTCCTTACTCCAATTAAAAATAAAGCAATAATTATGATAAATGGGCATACTCAAACTTGATAGAAAGAAGGTATAGGAGATAGGTTTCATCTCCTTCCAGTATGAAAAGGATGTTAACAAGCTCCAGATCACAGAGGGTAGAGAAGGGACACTGGTGGAAACATTTCCCTCACACATCTGTGTTTATCAAGTTTTAAAGTCTGTTTCCTCCCCGACCATTTCTTCTGAATCTGTAATCCATTGACTGAAATGAAATTAATGCATAACTCAAACTGCTCTGCTGTGAAAAGCCCCATTCAGAATTGTCTCGGCTCTGGTTATCATTGACCAAAGAGTCTTCGACATACCAGGAATAATAAATTACAACAAACACCCATTTTTAATAGCACCATGTGAGATTTTTAAGAGCCAAGCTCTGGAGATGGAAAGCTGAGTCAATACCGTGTACAGGAATGAGTCAGCTTGGTGTTGCAGGGAGCACAGTGAGAAAAGTTCGTGTAGTAGAAAGAACTCGGGCTTCAGGGGTTAAGATGTAAATCTCTGCTCAGCCGTCCGTTATCTTAGTGCCCTTGGCATAGTGCATCATCTCTCTGAATCTCTGCTGCTTTATACATGGAATGGGGTTACAAATGCCAAACTGTGGGCGAGGGGGTGGGAGTGGCTCCTGGATGGCTCAGTGGGTTAAGCCTCCGACTCTTGATTTTGGCTCAGGTCATGATCTCGGGGTTGTGAGATCGAGCCCCACGTTGGGCTCTGCACTCAGCGCAGAATCTGCTTGAGACTCTCTCCCCCACCACCTGCTCGCACTCTTGCTCTCTCTCTCTCTCAAATAAATAAGTAAGTAAATAAATAAATAAAATCTTTTTTAAAAAAAGCCCCGGGGTGGTTCATCTCTGCGCTCCTCTCGTTAACCGCACCAGCACGGATACATATTTACTGAACTCCTGTGGCAAAAAACCCTATGCCTGGGGCGGGAAGCACAATTATCAGCAAGCCATGTCAAGAAATTAACCCGTGGGATTGCAGCCGAATTTCTGAATTCTTTGCCTAATGTTAGGGGGGCTGTTTTCGGGGGAGGTTGCTCATCCGGGAACCCCACGTTCATCCCGAAGACTTGAACCTCCTGCTAGTCTTTGCACTTAGAGCTCGGTGTGGCCTTGAGCGGGTTTGTTTAGCCTGTGTGGTTGTAGGCCTCCGCTGCCATTGGCCCAACTCTATCACTGAAAATCATGTTCCCCCAGGTGTTCAGGTGACTTGATTCCCAGCCAGGCAGGACAAGTTGAACACACAAGTTTCCTAGCTGCTCGCAGTGGGCTTCAGAGAAGACTCATGAATGAAGGGCAATGTGATAGATCTAGATTTCCGATGGGGATTTTGAGCATTTATCTTCTTTGGCTCGGGTTTAGTGCTAAAATCCTTGGGAGGTGAGGGAGGACTCACGCTCTGTTTATGGCTCCTTTGTTTTTGAGTGTGTATGGTGCAGTAGAATGCTAAACTGCTTTTACTGGGTACCACTGTTAAATAATGATTAAATCAGGTTGATATAAAAATGAACAGATATCTATTACATATCTTTGGGATAATTTAATGATATCCCCTTGTTTGAGATTATATTCTTTTATTAAATCCCTAAATTTCCTTGTCTGTTCTTATCCATCTTGCCCACTCAGAGTCTCTTCCCCCTTTATAATGACTGGCAGTCACCTTTCTGATCCCTGGGATTGGGTTATCACTCTATTTCTTTTGATGGAGGGAAAGAGGAGGAAGCCAAGGGAGTGTGGGGAAGTAAAAGGAAGATGGGAAGTGAACCAGACCATCTGGAAATGGTTTTTTTCCTAGGTATGTGTCCTCTGCAGTTTTTGCTTACTATAATCATTGCCCCAGTCAAGCTAGCACAATATAGATAAGTCACAAATTTTAGATTTTAAAAAATACAGAAAAATACAGGGGCATCTGGCTGGCTTAGTCGGTA
This sequence comes from Potos flavus, assembly GCA_028534135.1. Taxonomy (NCBI): domain Eukaryota; kingdom Metazoa; phylum Chordata; class Mammalia; order Carnivora; family Procyonidae; genus Potos; species Potos flavus. The sequence continues at coordinate 15,342,139 of CM052901.1, forward strand.
GAGCATGTGACTCTTGACTTCAGGGTTGTGAGTTCTAGCCCCATGTTGGGGGTAGAGATAACTTAAGGAAATAAATAACAGAAACATACAATATATCTCAACTATGATTTACTTGCCATTCTCCTAAACCAAGCATCGGTTTTAGTGTGTGAGGCTACCATTCTCCCCTCATACCCTAGTAAACAATTTCTTACATGGAGTAGGTGTTTCGTTCTTCTTTTAAATCAAGCTAAAGGGGAAAGGAGTTTCTGCTTGGGATAATGAAGACCCATTAAGAGTACAGGGAACGTGAAACTCCACCCACAAAATCAGAAGTAGAAGAAGAAGTACATTTATTATTATTTTCTTTCTCTTTTTAAATGATAGACTCTTTTTAGAGCACTTTTAGGGTCACAGCAAAACTGAGCAGAAAGTACCGAGTTCCCATGGACCTCCTGCTCTCACTCCCCCACCCTCACTGTGGTTTTGATTTGTATTTCTCTGATGCCGAGTGATGTTGAGCACTTTTTCATGTGTCTGTTGGCCATTTGGATGTGTTCTTTGCAGAAATGTCTATTCATGTCTTCTGCCCATTTCTTGATTGGATTATTTCTTTGGGTGTTGAGTTTGTTAAGTTCTTTATAGATTTTGAATACTAGCCCTTTATCT
>CM052901.1:15343286-15449301 GCA_028534135.1 Potos flavus
TATACAAAAAAAATAAGGTTAAATACAATGAGGGGATAAAATATGTAAGTGAAAATTAGAAAAGATTTTTAAAAAGGTGTTGATTAGATACTAGTTAAAAAAACGTTAAAATAAGAAAGAGGCAAAATAAAATAAAAAATACAATAAGAAAAAATAAAATTTAAAAATTTTAACTCTGAAAGACTAAAGGATCATGGGAAAAAAAGCCATGAATTCTATGTGTTGCTTTTTCCTAACTGAGGAGTTCCGCAGTTTGATTGATTGATGAACTTGGTCTTGGCTGGATATTCTTGCTGATCTTCTGGGGGAGGGGCCTGTTGCAGAGATTCTCAAGTGTCTTTGCCCCAGGCAGAATTGCACCGCCCTTGCCAGGGGCCAGGCTAGGTAATCTGCTCGGGTTAGCTCTTGTAGTTTTTGTTCCCTGAACGCTTTCCGTACAGCTTTGGAGGAGGGGAATGAAAATGGCGGCCTCCCAGTCTCCGGCCCGTAGGAGCCGAGAGCTCCCGGCCCCACTCCTCAGTGCGCCCTCAGAGAAAAGCAGTGAATCCCTCCCGTCTCCCTGGTCTCCGGCCACGCTCCAGGCTCACCCGGCCTGTGACCGAGCATTTCTATCTCTGGCGTGTGGCCGTTTGGAGTCTCCAAACCCAGCAGATTCCTGCCGCTGCTCCTGCACCGCTCCTCCCAGAGGAGGAAGGAGGGGGTCTCTCCAGATCTGCCCCTTGTGGGGTCCCTGCTTGAGGAGCAGCGGCCTGACTGTGCCGGGATCACGGTTCAAGGTAAGCCTGAGCTGGTAGCCCACTGTTCAGTTCGGTCTCTGCCGTTGGCTTCCCCGTTCTGATACCTGGGAGCTCTGCCACCCTCAGACACCCCCGGTCTTTCTGTGACCCCACGAGTCCTGAAACCACGCTGTCCCCACAAGGGCTCCACCCACCACTTAGCCTCTGGAGTGATGTCCCTTAGTGGAGCAGACTCTAAAAGTTCCGATTTTGTGCTCCGCTGCTCTGCGGCTTGCCGGGAGCCGGCCCCTACCCCCGCGGTCTATCTTCCCGTCGCTTTGGATTCACTTTTCTGCACATCCTACCTTCCAGAAAGTGGTCGATTTTGTGTTCCTAGAGGTGTTGTTCTTCTCTTCTATCTCCTGCTAAGTTTGTAGTTGTTTAGAGTGGTTTGATAACTATCTAGCTGAACTTCTGGGATCAGACACTGTCTCCGCCTCCTAATCCTCCTCCATCTTGCTCCTCTGGCACTAATTCTTCTTTAAGTGTTCAGTAGAATTTCCCAGTAAGGCCATCTGGTCCTGGGTTTTTCTTTGTGGAAAGATTTAAATTGCTAATTCAATCACTTTATTTGTTTTAAATTCATTCACATTTTCTATTTCTTTTTGAGTCAGTTACAGTAGTTTTGTCATTTTAGGAATTTGTCCATTTCATCTATGTTATATAATTTTTTTGGCATTTACTTTTTTTAGTATTCCCTTAAAACTCTTTTGATTTATATAAGGCTGGTAGTAATATCCCTTCTTTCATTCCTAATTATAGTAATTTGAGTCTTTTTTTTTTTTTTTTTTTTTTTTTTGTCTTGGTCAGTCTAACTAAAAGTTTATCAATCTTGTAGATCTTTTCATGGAACCAACTTTTGATTTTGTTGATTTTCTTTATTCTTTTTCTGTTCTTGATTCCACTAATTTCTGTTGTAATGTACTATTTCCTTTCTTCTTCTTGGTTTATTTTTAATGTGCTCTTCTTTTTCCAGTATTATAAGGTGACAGTTTAGGCTATTGATCTGAGATCTTTCTTTTTTTTTTTTCTTCAAAATAGTTGTTTACAGCTATAAATTTCCCTCTATGTGTTGCTTTAGCTGCATCCCATATGTGCTGGTATATTTTCATTTTCATTAAGATCAAAGTATTTTATCATATTCCTTGTGATTTCTTATTTGACCCTTTCATACTTAGGGTCTTAGAGACTACATATTTAACAATGTATTGTTTAATTTCCACATATGTGGTTACTTAGGAGTGTGTGGTTTAATTTCCATATATATGTAGATTTCCTAAATTTCTTTCTGTTATTGGTTTCTTATTTTGTTCCATATTGTTTGGAAAACATACTTGGTATGATTTCGTTCCTTATTCACTTATTGAGACTTGTTTTACGGCCTGTATATGATCTATCCTGGAGAATGTTCCATGTGCAGTTGAGAAGAATGTATATTTTGCTGTCATAGGGTGCAGTATTCTATAGATGTCTGTTAGGTCTTTTTGGTTTATAGTGTTGTTCAAGTCTTCTGTTTCCTTGTTGACGTTCTGTCTAGTTTTTTAATCCACTATTAAAGGTGAGATATTGATGGGTGCCTGGGTGGCTCAGTTGGTTAAGCGACAACCTTTGGCTCAGGTCATGGTCCTGGAGTCCCAGGATCAAGTCCCACATCAGGCTCCCTGCTCAGCGGGGAGTCGTCTTCTCCCTCTGACCTTTCCTCTCTCATACTTTCTCTCTCTCATTCTCTTTCTCTCAACTAAGTAAATAAAATCTTTTTTAAAAAAAGTGAGATATTGAAATCTCCAACTATTATTGCTGAATTGTTTATTTCTCCCTCCTGTTTTGTCAGTTTTTGCTTCGTGTATTTTGCTTCATGCATCTCTATTGTTAGATATATATGTTTATAAATGTTCTATCTTCCTGATGGATTGACCCTTTCATCAGTATAAAATGGTCCTCTTTATCTCATAATATTTTTGACCTAATGTTTATTTTTTCTGATATTAGTATAGCCACTTCAGCTTTCTTATGTTTACTATTTGCATAGTATATCTTTTTCAATTATTTTACTTTCAATCCATTTGTATCTTTGAATCTAAAATATGTCTCTTGTACATAGCATATAGTTGCATATTTTTTTTTTATCCACGCTGACAATTTCTCTTTTGACTGGAGTGTCTAGTCCATTTATATTTAGTTACAGATGGTGTCTGACTTAGGATGGTTTGACTTACGATTTTTCAACTTTATGATGGTCCGACAGTGATATGCAGTCAGTAGAAACCTTACTTCAGGTTTCAGATTTTGCTCTTTTCCTGGGCTAGCAATATGTGATACTCTCTTGTGATGCTGGGCCATGGCAGTGAGCTCCCAGTCAGCCACACGATTGTGAGGGCAAATAACCAAAACACTGACAACCATTCTGTCCCCATACAACCATGCTGTTTTTCACTTTAAGTGCTGTATTCAATAAATTACATGAGATATTCAACACTTCATTATAAAATAGGCTTTCTGTTAGATGATTTGGCCAACTGTAGGCTCACGTTAAGTGTTCTGAGCACATTTAGGGTAGGCTAGGCTAAGCGATGTTGGGTAGGTTTGGTGTATTCAGTGCATTTTCGACTTAATATATTTTCAACTTATGATAGGTTTATCAGGATGTAACCCTATCACAAGTGGAGAAAGATCTGTATTGATACTGTTACATTTACGCCTGCCATTTTATGCTTTGTTCTCTATAGATGTCATATCTTTTCATGCCTCTACTTCTCCTTTCTGCTTTCTTTTCCCTTAAGTGATTATTTTCTGGTGTATCATTTTAATTCCTTTGAAGAATTTTTTCCCACTATTTTTTGGTTATTAGTAGTCATTCTGGGGTTACAGGACACAGCATGACCTAGAATCTACTTCAGATTTATACTAATTTAATTTTGGTAAGGTACAGATATAATGATCCTTTGGTTTCCACTCTAGTGGCCAAACAATTGTCTACTTATTTTCGTTGAGTTTGAAGATGATCTGTTACGTTGGAATGGGCCTCGCGGTGGTTCTTTCCCGTCAGTTCTGTCAACCGATTCTGACTCTCGTTTCACAGCCATCCGCTCTTCTTTTGTGCAGTCTTCATGGAATTCTAATTTGCCTATCTCTCTACAATCCAACATACTGTATGCTTTCTTTTGGCCACATTACATGTCACGGTGACATCTAGGTTAGTACTGTTCAATAGAAATATAATTCAAGCCACATATGTAATTTTAATTTTTTTAAAACCACATTTAGTGGTGCCCAGGTGGCCCAACTGGCGAAGCACCCAAACTCTTGGTTTCGGCTCGGGTCCTGATCTCAGGGTCGTGAGATTGATCCCCTCGTTGGGCTCCATGCTCAGTGGGGAATCTGCTAGTCTGCTTGAAGATTCTCTCCCTCTGCCCCCTCCCCGCACTCCTTCCCTCTCTAAAGTAAATAAATAAATCTTTTAAAAACTCACATTTAAAAAGTAGGAATAGGGGCGCCTGGGTGGCTCGGTCATTGAGCGTCTGCCTTCGGCTCGGGTCATGGTCCCAGAGTCCTGGGGTCGGGCTCCGCATCGGGCTCTCTGCTCGGCGGGAGGCCTGCTTCTCCCTCTCCCACTCCCCTTGTTTGTGTTCCCTCTCTCACTGTGTCTCTCTCTGTCAAATAAATGAAATCTTTAAAAAAATAAAAAATAAAATAAAAAAAATTAAAAGTAGGAATAGGTGAAATTAATATTGTTTATTTCACTCAGTATGTTCAGAAATTAGCATTTTGGCACGCGATCAATATTTTTTAAATTGCTAATGGGATATTTTATATTCTTTTTTTCCTCACAACTTGGGCTAGTCACATTTCATGTGCTCAATGGCCACGTGATATAGATTGGACTCTGCAGTTCCAGCCTCCCCTTTGGGAAGGAATTCATAGGGCAGTGCTGTAAAGTGTATCTGAATTTCCTTGCAGTACTGACAATGCCAGTCCCTCCCCGGAAAAGCCACTTTCTACAAATATACCTAACTGCCCTTTTATCTGCTCTTCTGAGGAATGCCCACAGGCAAAAGGTGAGAACTCAGAACAACGTGCGTGTGGTCTACATAACTGCAGGTCCAGAGCACATTTTCAGGCAATCAAAAATTAATTTGTGGGAACTAGTTAATATTTCAGTTAATGGTAGTAGTTTTTCATATCTGTGGGGAATACAGGGTAGAAATTTAAAAGCTCTTTCAGATTTTCCATGAGAACTCTTGATACCAACAGCCTAGGTTGGATAGCCTCCAAGGGGCTGAACCAGAGAGACCCAAGGAAAGGAGAGACCCCTTTCCAAGGAAAGGGAAAGCTACAGAGATGAGAGAAATTTGAGCTCTCCGGAGACCTCTCCCTCCTGAACAGTGTATTTTTTTCTTTTTTGGGCTAGGGATTAGGAGTTGGTAAGATGAGTGGAGCCATCTGTACGTCTGCCCCAGTCTCTCCCTGTATCATTTTGTCGGATTAGACTCATCGTAAGGATGATTAAGGTTTCTCGTTACTTGCGAATTGCTTCTTCTCACCTTACGTTTGCTCTTTAAGGAGGAGTTCCCACTTGCTCGTCCAATTCTTAAATTTTCCTAGCCACTCAATTCCATGCCTACCCTGTTTGCTTAAGATTGGGGACAGTCCAGCTGGACTAATCGAGGCCTCTGACTTCTTGTAAAGTTACGCATGCTCTCTGCTCTCATCCGTTTCCTCCACGTTGCTTTCCACCTGTTACTCTCTGGCTTTGACAGTAAGTGGCTTAGGCTTTAAGTTCTCTTTTGGCAAACTCCACAGCCTGTCATTCAGAGTCTTTGCCCAGATGCTCCTTTCTTCTTGCCCAGATTCTGGGATCAGGTCCCTGAGCTCACGGTTTGCAGACCCTTCTCTGGGTCCCTAAAACTTGTGGCCTGATTCTGTAGGTGGATCTAAATTACCTGCCTGTTTCCCCTTCCCTTCCTTCCTTCCCTTCTCTTAGTACAGCATCTAGATTGCCCCAGTGAGAGTATTAGCCAGAAACCCTACCCCACACCCATCCCAGCCGACTCTCCTAGGCACTGGCCTTGGATTTCAAAGTGGCAGTAGAAGAGGAAGAACGAAACACTCACTGAATGCCACTTTCAAGGCCATGTCCAGTGTTCAAGAAGCAGCAAGTGAAGACATCTATTTGAGGAGCCTTCCTCTGCAGGATGGAAGAAGCTACTGGATAAAAAAGGAAACAAATCTATCAACCCAGCAGCTAGGAAGCCTTAACCTAGACAGGGCAGACATTTCCTTGTTTTATCATTTCAAGCCAGAATGGGGAGGTTTAGTTGGTAGAACGTGGCAGACCAGCCAGCGAGGGAGAAAAGGGAGGGTTGGAAGCATAGCAAACTAAGCAAAGGCACTACCGCTGCCTGTTGTAACATGGGCAAGTTCTGGGATCAAAGGAAAAATCCATAAATATTTTAAGATGTTTGCTTTGTACTGTTTAGCTAATTCGTCAAATGAAACATCAACTCATAGGGGAAAGTGAAACATTTAAGTGTCGAAATGTAGACAAACAGTCCGGCTCAGCACACGCCCATATGCCCATAAAGGAAGACCAGAAGAGCCTGGAACTTCATTCTTGGGCTGGGCCTCATGGCATTTGTGTCAAGCGCAGGGTCTCCTGGCAGCAGCGCCTCGGCCAGGAGCCTCCCAAATCGCAAGCTCCCCTTAATGGTCTTCTGAAAAGCATCCTACGGAAACAGTGACCTCGGGTTAGACCTTTGTTTCTGTTATCAAAACCTCTCCATCTCGGATTCTGGAAAATGTTCTCCCTTTTCTTGGTCTCTCCTTCTCCTTACCTTTGTCATGTAAGTAACAGTTGTTTTTTTCAACTTTTTGCTTTACGTTTAGGGAATGCTACGTTTGGAATGACCCTCAAATTCCTAGTCTAGTCTCCTGACTGAAGCTGAGAGCACTCAGGCATATGACTTGAGGCAAAGGATTTACTGAAGATGAACCAGTTAATGTCAAACTAGGGTAAAACTGTGCCTTCTGACAAACAGGCCAAGATTCTTTCTGCGGTACCATTCATTTCTTTGATGTGACATGGTGACGATGCTTCTGAGGTTTGCTTTTAAAATTAGTCTATCTTCTTCTACCTAAAAAGATTCAAACCGGCATCAAAGATGCTCCTTGATTTTCTTTGCTTTTTGATTGTCGGATCCCTGGAAATCACAATAGGTGCGTAATTAGTTTGGATTTCAATGCGCAGAGTATTATGAGCATTTTCATGTGAAGAAGAGAAATAAAATAGGCAGAAGATGAACTTTCTTGCCAAGATATTTTTGAACCTGTGTTTTTACAAGTAACCTGAGAAATTCTTTATGCGGAAAGAATCAAATATAAATATGTAATCGAGGCCAGGAAAATCTTTGAAGTAGGGCTCTCGGGAGAAATAGTGACTAGAACCCCAGTTTTGTCTCGCCCCGCTCAGGCTCTTGCACAAGTCCAAGCAAATCAATATGGAAGTGTCACTCAGAATGTGCCCCTGTTGTAGCCAATTAAAGGTCAACGTATGTAATTTACATAAAATGGACGGGCAAGAACAAAAGGTATCGTTGGGCCCTGAGGAATGATTTTATTTCATTTGCAGATGAGTCCTACAGAGGTCATTGAAAATGCAAGATGCAAATCATTGTTTTTTCTTTCTATAAAGCATTCCCCCCCCTCGGTTTGGCCTCAGCCTGTTTTATTCTCTTGTTTGCACGCATGCCATAGTCATTAGTACAATTGAATTATAGAATGACCTACACCGTGAGACTGTTAGGCTGCTTGATTGAAATTATCTTTATAATGGAAATCAGAGAACACTTTTAACCTTGTTAGAGCACCACTGTACTGTTGATTAATATATAAAGCGAATCATAAATTTCACAGTGAGCTATTTATTTCCAGACAATCTTGTGAAAGCAGTTTGGGCCAAATTACAGAAACTTTCTTCATACCTTTGTCAGGCTGACACTAATGATCCTGATTATTTCTAGGACTTTCAAAGTGTCAGCGTTAATTAAACTAATGCTTTAAAATATGGGTAGAAAAGAATATTTGAATAGTATATCTTAAATGTTTGACAATGTGTATGAAGCTTCTTTTGTTACCTGGTTAATTTCAGAGACCTGACTTCATTTGATAAAGTTTCTTTCCAGGAGCAAAATGTGTGCCTGATTCAGTGGCCGTAGCCAGTATTACCAAGGTCACAGTTTCCTCCGTATATTCAATGAGTATTTGTTGAGTACTTTAGATATGTTCTGCATCGGATCATGTGATATGAGTAAAAAGATGTAAAAAGGGGGCTCCCGGGTGGCTCACTGGGTTAAGCGTCTGCCTTCGGCTCAGGTCATGATCTGCAGGTCCTGGGATCGAGCGCCACATAGGGCTCCCTGCTCAGCGGGGAATCTGCTTCTCCCTCTCCCTCTGCCCTTCCCCGCCACCCCCTTGTGCTCTCTCACGCGCACACACTCTCTCTCTCAAGTAAATAAATAAAATCTTTAAAAAAAAAAAAAGGTAAAACTAGTACCTGCCTTCAAAAGAGTTCATGGTCTAGGCTACAGTCTAGACCTTCTGTAGACCGTAGCCTACAGTGAAGGCTACAGTCACAGAAAGAGACAAGCTACGTATAGCCATTTGGAGGAGACAGATGGAGGGGGTATCTAACCTAGCCTGGGGAGATCAGGGAAGGTGTCCTAAAGGACTTCTGCCTGAATGAAGGCTCTTCCAGCCACTGAAGAGGCGAGGGCAGGGTTTGTGGGAAACACACGACTGGTGGCAAGGAACCCCAGAAGCTTGGGGTTTCAGTGGAGACTAAGGAATAATGGGAGGCAGGAGGGTCTGTCTTACTTCCAGAACTCATCCTATGGCCCAGACCCCTGTCTTTGGCAATACTAGGCCACCCAGATCCTGAGACCTTGCATTAGCCCTGGCAGAAAGGACCCTGTTCTTCTGCCTTTTCCCTGAGCGCCCCCACCCCCCACCCCATAGCTTCCTCCAGCAGCAAGAAGGCAACATGGCGGCCGGAGAGGTCAGGCCTCCCACACTGGACCAGCCACCTGCACGTATGGGAGGTTTGGAAACAGGAGCTTGTAAGTCTGGGAGAGCCTGGATTCTTTCCAGAAAAGAAAAAAACAGAAAGATTTGGCGGGGAGGGAAATTGATCCAGTTTCTAAAGAAACCGCTTTCTATAAAATCGTATCCTTGCTTTTAGACTCCTATTAGGGGAATGTAGAACTAATTAAGAGACCTGAACATCATTAATCATTTTTTTACTTGAGTTTTATGACTAGTAATTTAAAAAAAAAAAGAAAAAGCCTTCGTTGAAGTCACTAGCAGAAAAGCCAACGCAGTTTTCAGGCACAGTGCCCTTCCTGGCTCAGGCCGCATTCACCCATAAATTGCATGCAAATACTAATTGCTTGCTTCCAGAGTAAAATGTACTTACTGTCTCAAATTGGATACACAGCTTTACAAAGTCAAGCGATAGGCAGTCTTAATTTTTTAGAGGACATTGTTAAAGGCGCTAGGTACTCAACCGGATGGCCTGGGTGGGTATGCTGCCGAGGCCGCTAGGCTGGTCAGGCGGACTTCTACAGTAGAGTCACGTAAAGACTTCTGGCTCTTGTTTCAAACGATCGTAGCCTAGAAGGGAACTCTGTTCCCTGTCTGCATTCTCCTCCTCCTCCTCTCACTCCTTCCCTTCTCCTCTCTCACCTTCTTTTTCATTCTTCTTCAAGAAAAATGTGCTTGTGAGAACAGATTGCAGTTTCCTTTTGAGGGAAATCCTGCCACAGGGTGTTTTGTCTCCAGAGGCAGATCTCTCATGGAAGAAGGCACGCTAAAGGGATCTGCCTCGCCACAGAGGCCACTGGCCCGAGAGTGTGGCCATTTGCATGTGGCGGGGTTGGGGGGGTGAGGGTTTGGAGGAAGGCTTGCGCCTTGCCCTTGCCTTGCCTTTAGGACAGGCTGCAGGACGCAAAGTGGGAACTCAATAAAACTTTCAGAAGCAAATAAATAGAACCTAGAAGGCTTGTTTCCCTGGAGATAGGGAGGCACCATATGTCAGTTTCATGTTTTTAATCAAAAGGCCAAGGTTTCATCTAGATTGTAGTAATAAGTATTTGCTTTCCAGAGATTTTCATTGAAATGATAAATGTCTTTCCTTTCACTATTTCTCATGCATTCCTCCCCTCCACCCAATCAGAGAAAAATCCCATACAAAGTAAAATGCCCTGAAGAAGCTTTTGTAAGATAACCTCCTGTATGATGAGCTCTCATGATCTACCTGTTTACAAGGGAGAAGTTACAGCGTTTGGTTGCCCAAGAAGCGTCGGACCCCAGGCTGTGGCAGAAGGAGTGCCGTGTGCGAGACCCTTAGAGCTTGTTTAGTCGGATTGCATTCTTGGGCCAGCGAGGAAGCAGAGAGCTGGATGGGGGTAGGGGGAGATGTGTATAGAGGAGAACAGGCAGCTAGAGATAAGTGTGGTAAGAAAGAGTCAAGAGGAAGAGCATGGGATGCCCAGGTGGCTCGGTGGGTTAAGCATCTGTCTTTGGCTCAGGTCATGATCCTGGGGTCCTGGGATCGGCTAAGGTCATGATCCCAGGATCATGATCCCAGGGTCCTGGGATCAAGCCCCATGGTGGGTGGGGAGCCTGCTTCTCTCTTTCTCTCCCTCTACCCCTCCCACCCACTCATGCTCGTTCTCTCGTGCTCTCTCTCTCAAATAAATTAAAATCTTAAAAAAAAAAAAAAAAGAAAAGAGGAAGTTCATAAAGTATGTTAAGAAGCACCCTGTATCAGGCGCCTGGGTAGCTCAGTGGGCTAAGCATCCACCTTCGGCTCAGGTCATGATCTCGGGGTCCTGGGATCGAGCCCCGCGTCAGGCTCTCTGCTCAGCGGGGAACCTGCTTCCCCCTCTCTCTCTGCCTGCCGCTCTGCCTACTTATGATCTCTCTCTCTGTCAAATAAATAAATAAAATCTTTAAAAAAAAAAGTGTACATGGATTCTGATTAGTAGCAAATGACAGAGCCCTAGCTGGAAGTCAAGTTTCATGACCATTCTCTCTTTTCCATCAAAATGCCTCTGAGTTAAAAAGTTAAAAAGAAAAAGAGTCTGCAAGAAACATAATTCACGGGGCACCTGGGTGGCTCAGTGGGTTAAAGCCTCTGCCTTCAGCTCAGGTCATGATCTCAGGGTCCTGGGATCGAGCCCCGTATCGGGCTCCCTGCTTGGCGGGAAGCCTGCTTCTCCCTCTCCCACTCCCCCTGCTTGTGTTCCCTCTCTTGCTGTCTCTGTCAAATAAATATATAAAAACTTTTAAGAAAAAGCACCCTTTATCACTTTTTTAGATTTTTAGGGGGTAGGATGAGAGAGTGGGGGTGCAGTAGAGATGGGGGGAAGGGAACCGCTGTGTATTGAGCTCCTTTTACATACCAAGCTCTGCGCGAGGCACTTCGTGTAGCTTCTTTCATTTAACCCTTACCAAAAGCAAACGAAGTGGGACTTATTGTCCCCATTCTACAGATGAGGAGGCTGGGGCTTAGAGAAGTCACATCACATGCATTTTCTTTCCCTCTGAGAAGCAGCAGCAGGAGACCTGGGACCTTGCCTCCTGGCCCATGTTGCCAAGTCCGTAACCTGAGAGCAAATAGAAAGACGGGCAGGCCTGTCAGGGGGCAACACTCTGAGAGGAGCAAATTAGAGGCAGGGAAGCCAGATCTGGAAGGAGTTCTTAGTAGGAAGAGCACACAGGTGCCCTTGCTCTTTCAGCGGACAACGTACAAGGCCACCCTCGAGAGGAAGTGACTGCTGTGGAGGAAGCATTTCAAGTCAAGTCCTCATTACAGAGTAAACAAAGATTTGTGAGCATGGAGGCGAGCGGGGAGAAGGAATGTTCGAGCACACAGGACCGAGAGTTAGGACGGTAGAGAGAGGAGAGTGACTGCTCGCTGGGAGGGGACCCCATGCGAAGGGGACTGGGAGAGTTGACACGTCAGATAGATGGGTGACTGAGAAAGCGAATGAGTAGGTGACAGCCGAAGACTCCAGGAACACGTCATAGCTTGGCTCGCTCTTCGGCCGTTAGTGTAAGGAACATTTATATGCGGCCATCAGGTCAACTGACTGCTAACTCCACAGCGTCGTTCTACTTCCTGCGTTTTGATTATAATGACTTGATTATTTGCTTTTTAAAGGCCTCCTTTGACTCACTAATCCAGGTCACCTGTCCTGGAGGGCCACCTGAGGCAGCGTCCTAAGGGAGGCCTGCCCGGAGGTCCTTCGTGGAAGAGTTGGAACCTGAATTCTAGGGTGTTCTTCCATTGCCAAGCCGCCCACATCTGGATCAAAGCAATCCATTTCTGATTCATGTATGTTATTAGCTCTGGCAGGATGGCAGGACATGAGTCAGATACTGTTTTGTATATTAGAGAAACCTAGATAAGCAAACAGAGAGGGAAGAGGTTGCCTTTATTAGAAAAGCAATCTTTTGTGATAGATCTTAGTGCCAAGCAATGCGTTTTTAATAAAACTGAGCAGATAGAGCACTCCTATGTCCGGCCTTGCTCCTCCTCTCCCGCTCCTGATAGGTCTGATTTCTTGACACTAGCAAGAGGGCCACTGATTTGTCAGTTAATCAAAAGTTGCTAAAGGAAAGTCAATACAGAAGACGCTAATCATCATCCTGTCTTTTTCCAGTGACTCAGTGGGACTTCCAGGCTTCCAGCTGCCTGTTCTCTCTGGCGGTGTTACTCGGGGTAGAACCTGTGCCCTTGTTCTAAAGGGTGAGAATCTCATTTTGTTTCTCTCCCTCTTGATAGAAAGCTGGGGGCAGACTCCTTGGAAGAGCTGGGAGAATTATTATCACCAGCGATGTGTAGCCAAGTGTTGCTTTTCCTCCCTCTCCGCTTCGGTCATATTCACAGTAATTCATTGCTTTATCACACCTGCCCTCCTCTGGCCTTCTGTCTTTGAGGCCCCGCTCTCACTCCCTGTAAAGCGACTCCAAAATGAAGTAATTTGATTTTTCTTCAAGTGGAAACAGTATGTTTCGGGTGTCCCCCATCCAAACGTTTTTTGCAGCTGCCGTGCATTCTTGCCTCGACCAGGAGTTTGTCATAGAAGCCACTCGTTTTGTGCACGCGGTCCCCACGTGGGAAGGGTGGGAAGTGACGACGGGGATTTTTGCTGAAAGCCCCTTTCCTCCTTGGAGCGGACTTGCTCTGCAGTTCCTCTTGGGTTATGCAGAGGCCAAATGATTTGTCCAAGGCGAGTCCGTAGCAGAGCTGGGATTACTTCTGTGTACAATATTCTGGGCACCAGCAAACAGCATCTGAAATCGGTAGGAGACTCTCTGTGGCCTGACTCTCAGATCTTTCTTATGGCAGCTGCAAAAACTCCAGGGACAAGATGGCAGAACGATCGGGAAAGAAGGAGACGTGCTCTACTCTCAAAGGGAAACGACTTCTCCAGGCCTGCTCTTAGAGTCCTGTGACTTTAAGATGCCCGACTTGGGAGTGATGATTTACTCCACTTCCCCTTCCCCTCTTTGTTTCATGGTGAGGAAATGGAGACCCAGAGGAGAGAAGAGACCTCACCAAAGACACGAGACCCCAGTAGCCAGGCTACGACCATAGTGCTGGGTGTTTACAACTCCAATTCAGTGACTCAGAAAAAGTAAGAGATGGCTTTTAAAGTTCAAATCTGGGGCTTCCAAGATCTATTTCAAGTAAGTTCTATTTCTACTTCAGCATAAATAAGAACAGCCCCCACTTTTTAACCCCCAAGTGCAACAGGAGATTCGTGCAATCTGGGTGTTACTTGAGACCATTCCCTGTGAAGGGAGAAATAGAGAAAACAGTTGGCCAGGGCTCTTTCTCTTACCATTCGTTGCATTTTCCGTCATCTTAAAGACCGCAGTTTCTTCAGTAACTTCAACTAGCTGAATCTTTGATCCTCAGTTACTCCATAAGGGCCTTCCTCAAGTAGACCATAAACAAACACCTTAGGGTTTGGAGTCATAGGCCCTGGCTTCAAGACCCTATTTTGTCTTTTACTAACCGTGTGGCTTTAGGCAGTCCTCTTGGAACCTCACTTCGTAAAAATAGGCATAGTACCTTCCTTCGCAGGGCTGGTTTCCAAAGCTCCTGTGTGATAATATAAAATGGACAAGTACTTTATAAAATAGAGTAAAAGGGCTAGGGTTAGGGTTAGGGTTAGGATTAGGTTCCAAGTGTTGGTTATGGGGACGCCTGGAATATCCTCAGTTCTTGGATGATCTATGTAGGCGTTAGAACAGCCATCTCTTGATTGTTCACACTAATGGTAGGACAGAGGCGCACATAGATAATACAAAATGGCGAGTCATCCAGATGCCATTTCTGTTTGAGTTGAGAGTGTATGGTGTTTGGGGAAGCTTCTGAAATCTGCTTGCCAAGAGCAAAGGTCAGCCGAGGTGGCATTACCTGAGCACGCCCTGCGCTTCCAGAAGCAGGCCGTGGGCAAGTCACTGCCCTTCTGTGGGCTTCCGTGCCCTACCTACCTTAAGCACCCTCATGGTCCCTGCCAGCTCTAATATCTGGGTGTCTGTGAGTCTACACATATGGCGGCAGCGTAAGGCCAATTTTAGATGATGCCCAAGGTTTTGTGGCTGGAGCTGTGTGAGTCCTTGGGAAGGGGACGACGAGCTGCCCAGGTGCTACTGCCTCGTTGACAGAATAGGCGAAGAGGTAAGCAAGTCCAGGAGGGACAAAAGCATGGCTGATGCTTGAGGAACTGGGCAAAGGATGAGATTGGAGAAGAGGCTGAAAATAACATGGAGAGGCACAAAGGGTCGCAATGAAAGCCATGTCCGGGGCTGCAGTTGCCGAGGGAAGGCGGAAGACAAGCCTCCTGGCTATTTCTGCCCAGAGTCGCAACTCTTCTCCACTCACCTGATTCGTTCTCTCCTTTCAATCACGTCCTTTTCAAAATGCATCTCCAAAGTGTTCCTGAGCCATTCTGATGATCACTTTTGCTAAGACCAATCAGCACCGGTCTGTCTACAGTGCAGGGCAATCAGCAGAGACTCAAAGTATTGGTCAGAGACTATGTCTTTATTTAGACAGACTGAGGCTAATGGGTTTGACTGAAGTTCCGTTCGGAACAGTCTCGAACAGCGCCGTTGCCTAGCAGGTCCGCGGCTTCCTGTACAATTACAGGAACGGTGCATGGTTAAATACTGTGTTTTTTCATGTTTGCCTGAGAAATGGAGGCCGAAAATGATGTATGTTGCTCTCTAATATTTTTTCCCTTTTAACTCATCTAGTACTCCTTCAGCCTGTCAGAATTTAACAACCACAATAATAGCAGCGAGTAAAATAAGCCCTGAAATTGGGCTCTCCCGACATACTGTGCTGTGTGATGGTAGCTCATGCACCGGGTCTTCTTGTAAATTGGGACCCCAGGGACATCGTTGTATGTGATTTGGGATTCTGTGATAGGGTGGCATGTAATGGCGTGTGGTAGTAAGCCCCGGCCCCGTACACCATGCATTCCCAGAAACGATACCTTAAATCAGACCCCAGTCTTCACTGTATAGAATGAATAGGAAGCGTAGCAACAAGCTATGAGAATTGGAAGCACGGGTTCAAATGGGTCAATATCAGGTAAGTGACAAACTGTAAAGGGGCTCGTCAGACTACACCCATGTATATGCGATTCTGATTCTGATCACTACTACCATTATTTTATTGTTAAATCGTAAGAGTTCTTTAGATATTTACAATACTACATCCTCATCAGATATACGATTTGAAGATATTATCTCCCAAAGGAGGTTGTCTTTCCACCTTCTGAATAGTGTCCTTCAAAGCACGGAACTGCTTTAATTTTTATGTAGTCAGATTCCCCTCTTTTTTCTTTTACTGCTTGTGCTTTCAATGTCATTGCCAAATAAATCCAAGATCACAAAACTTTACGCCTGTTTTTTTTTTCCTAAGAGTTTTATGGTTTTGACACTTGAGTTTAGGTCTTGATCTATTTTGAATGAATTTTTGTATGTGGTATGAAGTGGGGGTTCAAGTTCAGGGATATGTTCCTGGATCCAGCTTGCTAGTATCCAATCAGGATTTTTGGGTCTTTCTTCATAAGTCATATTTGCACATAATTTTCTTTCCTTATGACGTCTTTGTCTAATTCTCATATCAGGCTAATACCAGCCTCATGGGATGCTCACTTTTCTTACCAAGATTCTATCATTTTCTTGAATAAATGACCCTCAGATTGCTGCAATCCTTTTGTTGATTTCCAGAGCTATGGAGAGTTGATTCTGACCACTTTTGCCAGTTTTTCTCACTGCTTTTGTGGAACACAGAATTTTTCCAAGTTCTTATTCTGAAATTTTTGCTAATGTCCTATTACTAACATATTAATACGTATGCTGTGTAGCATTTTATTGCTTATCATTCATTCAACAAATAAACATTTATTAATCACCTAACAAGTGGAGTGCTTTGCTAAAGGCTGGAAATACAACGATGAACAAGACTGCTTTTGTCTGGGGGCTCCTGGGCGGCTTAGTCGGTTAAGCATCCGACTTTTGATTTTGGCTCAGGTCATGATCTCGGGGTCATGAAATTGAGCCCTGTGTTGGGCTCTGCACTCAGAAGGGAGTCTGCTTGAGATTCTCTCTCTCCCTCTGCACCTGCCCCCCCTCCCCGTTCACATGCGCACATGCTCTCTCTCTCAAAATAAATAAATAAAATCTTTTTTTTTTTTTAAAAAAAAAAGGACTGCTTTTGTCTGTGCCCTCACGAAGCTTACACTCTGTGGAGGAAGACAGAGGTTAAAAGATGCTATTACAATTCAGTGTGATAAGTGCCATGGTGACAGAAGTGCAGAGGGCTCTAGGAGATTCTGGAATGGGATCCATTTCAGACTTGGGGAAAAAGGAAAGTCTTCTGGAAGGAAGTTAAAGCAAGGGGATGTTTTCCAGGCAGAAAGCAGAGCATGTGTAAAGGCTCATGATGCTATGAAGGAACGGAGCATAGAATGTTATGGAAGGAGGGTGACATGAAGCTAGGAGTTTCACAGGAACAAGATCATCAAGGATCTTGCAAGTGCAATTAAGATATATACTTGATCCTCAGGGCTATGGGAAGCCACTAAGGAGTTGTAAGCTGAGCAATAACATTATCTTTGCTGTGACTCCAGCATATAGAACACATGGTAACTGGTGAATTAATAAATTATTATTAATAATATTTTTAATTATAACTAATTTGTTTATAATTTACTTGCAAGTTATTATTTTCAGATTATTCTGGGTGTTGGTATAGACCAGATGTTTTGGTGTCAGGACTCTTTTAAAATTATAAAAATTAAAAATTATAGAAGCCCCAAAGAGACTTGTTTATGTGAATTATATCTATTGTTAATCATATCAGAAGTGAAAACTGTGGGTTTTAAATAATATTTGTTTACTATTTCATTTAAAATACTACTAATAAATTCATCACGTGTTCACATGTATTTTTTTCCTAAGACAAGAGCTGTGTTTTCCAAAACAAAATATTTTAGTGGGATGAGTGACATTGTTTTACATTTTGCAAATCTCCTTAATTTCTGACTTAATAGCAGACAGCTGGATTCTCATATAGGTTTCTGCACTCAATCTGGTTAGATTGATGAAAATTTGGCCTCACACAGACATACAATTGGAAAAAAAAGTGTCTTAATATGCTTTTCACATAATTAAGGCTATTTTTCTCTCCTACTACACAAAAATTTGACAAGTGATAGTTTCTTTAAGGTTAGCCACAAAATGGAATCTGAAACCATATCAATTAACTTTTTATTTTCTGTTACAATAAAATCTTTCCTGTACTTTAAGTGGATCTTTAGCCGTTGTGTGATTTTGTATCATACTGCATTGGTCAATTGGAAAATACTGGCTCACTGAGTTGGGCAGATCTGCCAAAATTTAACACCTCATTGTACAACATCAAAATATCATATATATTAATGTCACTACATTCTCATCAGAAAAGCCTTTAAGTATGGGGAGGTTGTCAAGTTTGTAGTAAAAGATATAAGTTTTCCCAAATTAGAACTTTTGCTTGGTGGCGAAAAAGTTTTAAAATTATTTTTTAAAGATTTATTTATTTTTTGAAAGAAAGAGGGAGAGGGAAAGGGAAAGAGAGTGGCAGGGGACAGAGGGAGAGTGAGAGGGAGAGAATCTCAAGCAGACTCCCTGCTCAGTGCAGAGCCTGACACGGAGCTCGATCTCAGGACTCTGAGATCATGACCTGAGCCTAAATCAAGAGTTGGATTCTCAATCGACTGAGCCACCCAGGCGCCCCAAGTTTTTATAAAGGGATTGTAGAGAATTGGTATAATTTCTTCCTTGAATGTTTGATAGAATTCACCAGTGAACCCGTCTGGACCTTGTTCTTTCTGTTTTAGAAGGATGTTAATTATTGACTCAATTTCTTTAATAGATACAAGGCCTATTCAGATCATCTGTTTTGGTTTGTTTTTTCTTGTGTGAGTTATGGCAGATTATTTTTTTCAAGGAAATGGTCCATTTACCTAGGTTATCAAATCTGTGGGCATAGGGCTGTCCATAGTATTCCTATGGACATTCCTAAGTGGGTTTCCTTTCAATTTCCGTGGGATCTGTAGTGATGTCCCCTTTCATTTCTGATGTTAATAATTTGTGTCCTCTCTTTTTTTCTTAGCCTGGCTAGAGACTTATAGAGGTTTTTGATCCTTCTTCCAAACAACTAGCTTTTGGTTTTGTTGATTTTCTCTATTGATTTCCTGTTTTCAATTTCATTGATTTCTGCTCTAATTTGTATTATTTCTTTCCTTCTGCTTACTTGGGTTTTAAGTTGCTCTTCGTTTTCTAGTTCCCTAAGGCAAAAACTTAGATTATCGACTTTAGAACTTACTTCTTTTTTAATATATGCATTCAGCGCTATAAATTTCCCACTAAGCACTATTTTCACTGCATCCCACAGATTTTAATAAGTTGTATTTTTATTTTCATTTAATTTTCTTTGACCCACGTGTGATTTAGAGCATGTGGTCTAATCTCCAAGTATTTGGGGATTTTCCAGTTATCTTTCTGTTATTGATTTCTAGTTTCATTTCACTGTGGCATGAGAACAGACATGGTATGATTTCTTTTCTTTTAAATTTGTTAAGTTGTGTTTATGGCCCAGAATATGGTCTATCTTGGTGAATGTTCCATGTAAGCTTGAGAAGAATGTGTTGTCTGCTGCCGTTGGATGAAGGAGTCTGCCTATGTCAATTATATCCAGCTGATTGATGGTGTTAAGTTCTCCTGTGTCCTTACTGACTTTCTGCCTGCTGGATGTGTCCATTTCTGAAAGAGGAGTGTTGAAGTCTTCAAATGTGATAGTAGATTCATCCATTTCTCCTGGCAGATCCATCGAGTTTTGCCTCATATAATTTGATGCCCTGTTGTTAGGCACATACATGTTAAGAACTATTATGTCTTCTTTATCATTATGTAATGCCCTCCCTTATCCCTGATAACTTTTCTTACTTTGGAGGCTGCTCTGTCTGAAATTAATATAGTCACTCCTGCTATCTTTTGATTGGTGTTAGCATGATATATTTTTCTCCATCCACTTACTTTTAATCTTTATGTGCCTTTATATTTAAAGTACGTTTCTTATAGAAAACATATACTGTCAAGTCATGTTTTTTGATAGTGTCTTTGATAGTGTCTGTCTTTTAATTGATGCATTTAGACTATTGATATTCAAAGGATTATTTATATACTTGGATTAATATCTACCATATTTTTACCGTGTTTTCTATTTGTTGCCCTTGTTCTTTGTTCCTGTTTTTGTCTTTCACTATTTTTCTGCCTTTTGTGGTTTTAATTTAGCTTTTTATGTGATTCCACTTTGTCTTTTCTTAGTATATCAGTTTTAGTTCTTTTTAAAATGTTTTTTAGTGGTTGCCCTAGAGTTTACAATATACATCTACAAATAATCCAGGTCCACTTTCAAATAACACTATACCACTTCATGAGTCTTGTAAATTCCTTCTAATGGCAAAATAATCCCAGTTCCTTCTTCCTATCCCTTGTATTATTGACATTTATTTCATTTATATAAGCATATATAATGATATATGCATAAGATATATACATTAGCATATACAATCAAACACATTATTGCTATCAGTATTTTGAACAAACTTTTATCTGTTAGATCAGTTAAGAATAAGAAAAAGTCTTTATTTTGTTTTACCTTCACTTATCCCTTCTTTAGTGCTCTTCCTTTCTTTATGGAGATCTGAGTTTCTGACCTATATTATTTTCCATCTCTCTGTAGAACTTCTTCTAACATTTCATACAAGGCAGATCTACTAGCCACAAATTCCCTTAATTTTTGTTTGTCTGAGAAAGTATTTTCCCTTCATATTTTTTAATTGAAGTGTAGATGACATACGATACTATAATAGTTTCGAGTGTACAACATAGTCATTCATTTATATATGCTACAAAGTGATCATGGTAAATCTAGCTACCATCTGTCACTATGCAAAGTTGTTACAATATCATTAACTATATTCCCTATAGAAAATCATTAACTCTATTCCCTAATACATTGTATCCCTGTGTCTTATTTATTTTATTACTAGAAGTTAGTACCTCTTGATTCCCATCCCTTATTTTGCCCATCTCTCCACTCCCCACCCTTCTGGCAACCACCAGTTTGTTCTCTGTCTCAATGAATCTGTTTCTGTTTTGTTTATTTTGTTTTTCAGATTCCACATATAAGTGAAATCATATGGTATTTGTCTTTGACTTATCTCACTAGGTCCATCCATGTTGTTGCAAATGGCAAGATTTCATTCTTTTTATGGCTGAGTAATATTCTATTATATATGAATGTTATATAGTGAATATATGAATATCCATTCATATATATGTGTGTATATATATATAATCACATCTTTATCTGTTCAGCTGTTGATGGCCACTTGGGCTGCTTCCATATCTTGGCTGTTGTAAATAATGCTGCAGTGAACATAGAGATGTATGTATTTCTTTGAATTGGTGTTTCATTTTCCTCAGATAAATCCTCAGAAGTGGAGTTGCTGGATCATATGGCAGTTCTCTCCTTTGTTTTTTGAGGAACCTCCATGCTGTTTTCCAGAGTGGCTGCACCAGTTTGCATTCCTGCTAACAGTGCACAAGGGTTCCCTTTTCTCCACATCCTCGCCAACACTTGTTATTTCTTGTCTTTTGATACTAGCCATTCTGACAGATGTGAGGTGATATCTCATTGTGGTTTTGATTTGCATTCCTCCCCTTCACTTTTAAAGGTTAATTTTTCAGGGTACAGAATTCTAGGTTGGTGACTTTTTTCTCTCAACACTTTAAATATTTTACTCCACTCTGTTCTTGCTGGCATGGTTTCTGAAAAAAAGCTAGATGTAATTCTTTGTTCCTCTATAGGTAAGGTGTTGTTTTTTTTTATCTCCTCTGACTTCTATAATTTGAAGGTGGTATGCCTAGGTGTATTTTGGTTTCTTTTTGTTTGTTTTCTGTTCCTTTGTTTTTGTTTTGTTTTTTAAAGATTTTATTTATTTGAGAGACAGAGAGAGAGAGAGAAGGCAACAGAGATAGTGAGAGAGAGCAGGAGTGGGAAGGAGAGGGAGAAGCAGGCTCCCCACTGAGCAGGGAGCCCAACGTGGGGCTCGATCCCAGGACCCTGGCATCATGACCTGAGCCAAAGGCAGCTGCTTAACAGACTGAGCCAGCCAAGTGCCCCTTCTGTTCCTTTGTTTCACATTTGTCCTGCTTGGTGTTCTCTAAGCTTCTTAAATCTGTGGTTTAGTGTCTGACATTAATTTGGGGAAATTCTCAGTCATTATTTTTTCAAATTTTTCTGTTCCTTTCTTTCTTCTCCTTCTGGTATTCCCATTATATATGTTACCCATTTTGTGGTTGTCCCACAGTCCTTGGGTATTCTATTCTGTTTTGCTTTTTGTTCTCTTTGTTTTTGGGTTTTTTTTTTTTTTATTTGGCAGAGAGCGAGATCACACGTAGGCAGAGAGGCAGGCAAAGAGAGAGGGGAAGCAGGTTCCCTGCTGAGCAGAGAGCCCAATGAGGGGCTCGATCCCAGGACCCTGAGATCATGACCTGAGCCGAAGGCAGAGGCTTTAACCCACTGAGCCACCCAGGTGCCCCTGTTTTTGGGTTTTTTAAAAAAAGATTTTATTTATTTATTTTAGAGAGGGAGAGAGCGAGCACGCACACATGTGTGCAAGAAGGGGGAGGAGCAGAAGGGGAGGGGGAGGGGGGAAAAGAATCTTGATCAGACTCCATGCTCAGTGTGGAGCCCAACATGGGGCTCAGTTTCACAACCCTGAGATCATGACCTAAGCTGAAACCAAGAGTCCGACGCTTGACTGACTGAGCCACCCAGGTGCCCCTGCTTTTTGGTCTTTGAGGATTCTATTTCTTTTCTTTTTAAGAATTTATTTATTTATTGGAGAGCATGAGAGAGCACAAGATGGGGAGGATCAGAGGGAGAAGCAGACTCCCCATTGAGCAGGGAGCCCGATTCTGGACTTGAGAATTATGACCCAAGCCAAAGACAGTCGCCCAAGCAACTGAGCCACCCAGGTGCCTGAGGATTCTATTTCTATATCCTCTAGCTTAGAGATTCTTTCATCAGCTGTATCCAGTCTGCTAGTAATCCCATCAAAACCATTCTTCATTTCTGTTACTGTTTTTTCTCTTTAGCATTCTTTGTGGTTCCTTCTTAGGATTTCCATCTCTCGGCTTACATTGCCAGTCTTTTCTTGCATGCTGTTTTCTTTATCCATTATTAATAAATCATAGTTGTTTTAAATTCCCAGTCTGATAATTCCAATATCCTTTCCGTGTCTGGTTTTGATGTTTGTTCTGTCTCTTCAAATTGTGTTTTTTGCCTTTTGGGATGCCTTGTAATTTTTTTCTTGATAGCTGGACATGATGTGCTTGTTAAAAAGAATTGCTGTGAATAGGCTTTTAGTAATGTTTTGGTAAGGTGTAAGGTGAGGAGAGGCATTCTATGATTCTGTGATTAAGTCTCAATCTTTTAATGAGCCTATGCCTCTGGACGTGAACTTCACAGGTGTTTCTGGTTTTTTTTGTTTGTTTGTTTTTTATCCCCCATTAAGTGGTGCAGGATGGCTAGAGTGGGCTAGAGTTGGGTATTTTCCTTCCCCAGGTGAGTTAGGCTCTGATAATACCCCAGCAGATTAGGCTTTGGTTAACTAGTTTCTTCTTAAAGCAGGACTTGTTGAGAAGAACGGAGTGCTCTGGTATATTTCAACATGGTTCCTTTTCTCCTCTCCTTGCTGGAAGCCTGAGGGAATTTTTCTCTGATATTTACTGTGGGAATCTGGTCAGGCTCCTGCAGGTAAATTTCGTAATATGGTGGAGGCCACCTTATGACGGGGTCTCCCTGGAGATTTTAACTCTCAGAGTTTTCTGCATGAAGCTGCCAGCACTTTTTCAATTACAATTCCAGTTTTCCTACCCCAGCACTGGGTTCCAAGGTGGTTTCTGCTTCTGATTCTCTGCTCTACTGAGCTCTGACTCCCTGTATTTGCCTATCTCTCCAGTCTTGGCGACAGGGGTTTACCCTCTGTCCCTCTGTCCTTCCTTCTCTTATGGATCCAAGAAGAGTCGAGTTTTCAGTCTATTTAGCTTCTTGTTGTTAGGATGGAGTGGCAACTTCTAAGTTCCTTATATGTGACACTGGAAATGCTGATAGTGCAAATTTTATCGTTTGCTACAGTGTCAGTTGTTTTTTTTTTCCTTGAAATAATAGACTCACTTTGTTCCTTTTAAAGAAAATGCCTGCCAAATAAGTGTGAATAACATTAGTTTGTCGGTCTTTTATGTAAAAATAATGTTTCATGAAAAAGTGCCTGGTTCATCTCAACTTAATCACACATGGGCTTTTCCTCCGGATGATCATCAGACTTCAGTATGTAACAGAAGTACTTTATGCATGCTTTCCATTTCATCACACATAATGTTAAAAAAGACATGTCATCAAGGGTCAAGATTTACTAAAATTATTTCATACTGCTTCTTCAAGTTCCTTCTTAAATGAAACTGGATTTTTTATTTATTTTATTTTTTTAAAGATTGTGTTTATTTATTTTAGAGAGAGAGTGGGGGGGGGGAGGAGCCGAGGGAGAGGAACAAGCAGACTCTACACTGAGTGCAGATGGAGCCCCATGTGGGGCTCGATCCCACAACTCCGAGATCATGACCTGAGCTGAAACCAAGTGTCGGACTCCCAAATGACTGGGCCATGCAGACGCCCCTGAGACCGGATTTTTAAAAAAGTGGGAGTGCTTAGCAGAGAAAAATAAGAGGATTACCATCAGTGTTTGGCGCCACTCCCCTGACTCATGCCATTGCTTTTGCACCATCATCAGTGTAAACGTCCTCACATTTGCTTGAGGATAAACTATGAATTTCAACAATGTCATTCAACGCTGGGAATATTTCAGCACTACTCATGTCTCTCTCCCAAAGCTCTCACTTATGGATCTTCTTCAGTGATTAGTTGGTGCTGGTACTGGATAAACATAAACAAAACAGCAAATCCAGCCCATGTCTGTAGATTTGTCTATTTGAAAAGCAAAAACAAGTCCACTGAGGAGATATTAAACCCCCATCTTTATGTTTGCAGCTAAATCTTGAATTTCATGAGTTAGTTCCTTTCATCGCAAGGTGGCATGATTTCCTCTATTGACTCTTTATCCAGTAGGCATTCAGCAATGTCAACTCTACAATGTTGTTGTTGTTTCAGAAATACCACCAATTCTTTTTTGAAGTTTTTATTTAAATTCCAGTTAGTTAGCATACAGTGTAATATTAGTTTCAGGTGTACAATATAGTGATTCAACACTTCCATACATCACCCCGTGCTCATCACGACACATGCACTCCTTAATCCCCATTAGCTATTTCACCCATCCCCCCCACCTCCCCGCTGATAACCATCAGTTTGTTCTCTATAGTTAAGTGTCTATTTCCTGGTTTGTCTCTCTTGCTCTCTCTCTCTTTTTCCCTTTGTTCATTTGTTTTGTTTCTTTAATTCCACATGAGTGAAATCATATGATATTTGTCTTTCTCTGACTTATTTCGCTTAACATAATGCTCTCTAGCTCCATCTACATCATTGCAAATGGCAAGATTTTGTTCTTTTCGATGGCTGGGTAATATTCCATTGTGTATATTTGCCACAACTTCTTTGTTCATTCATCAGTTGATGGACACCTGGGATGTTTCCATAATTTGGCTATTGTAGATAATGCTGCTATAAACATCAGGGTGCATGTATCCCTTTGAATTAGTATTTTTGTATTCTTTGGATCATGGGGTAGTTCTATTTTTGTATTCTTTGGATCATGGGGTAGTTCTATTTTTAAGTTTTGGAGGAAACTCCATGCTGTTTTCCAGAGTGGCTGTATCAGTTCACATTCCCAGCCACAGTGCAAGAGGGTTCCCCTTTCTCCACATCCTCACCAACACTTGTTCTTTGTTGTGTTGTTGATTTTAGCCATCGTGACAGGTGTGAAGTGGTATTGTGGTTTTGACTTGTATTTCCCTGATGATGAGTGATACCGAGCATCTTTTCATGTGTCTGTTAGCCATCTATATATCTTCTTTGGAAAAATGTCTATTCATGTCTTCTGCCCATTTTTAAATTGGATTATTTGTTTTTTGGGTGTTGAGTTTGATAAGTACTTTATATATTTTGGATACTAACCCTTTATCAGATATGTCATTTGCAGTTATCTTCTCCCATGCCTTGATTGTTTCCTTCGCTGTGCAGAAGCTTTTTATTTTGGTGTAGTCCCAATAGTTTATTTCTGCTTTTTTTCCCCTTGCCTCAGGAGACATATCTAGAAAGAAGTTTCTACCACCAATGTCAAAGAGATTACTGCCTGTGTTCTCCTCTAGGATTTTTGTGGTTTCAGGTCTCACATTTAGGTCTTTAATCCGTTTTGAGTTTACTTTTGTGTATGGTCTAGGAAAGTGGTCCAGTTTCATTTTTTTGTATGTAGCGGTCCTGTTTTCCCAACACCATTTGTTCAAGGACTGTCTTCAACGATATCCCCATTGGATATCTATTCCAACTCTGCAATGTTCATTAATTTCTCCACTCTTCTATGTGCTTCCTCAGCTACTATAATACAGAGCCCCACACGATGCTTTAATGGCTTTTCCATTTCTATTCTAAAAAAAAAAAACCTGTAACAAACAATTTTGACTTTTTTATAGCTCATAACATCTACTTTTAAATATTTAATTCCTTCTTCTTTGAACTCTGAATAATTGATTTCAAGATAACTCTACACCTTAGGTCACACTCTAATACTGTTCTGAAATGTTCTGTTGCGTCAGACACAGTGAGATAAAGTGTTAGTGTCTATACAGCCCAAAGAATGATAGCTTTTTGTCATGTTCTTGTTTCTTGATTATGGTTGCAATCTACTGTGTAGGTTTCACCTTTCTATGATGTAGAGAACCCTTGATAGGTCAGTTTAACACTTTTTAACATCTTTAGACCTAGACATTACAACCAGGGATGAAGCAAGTGAGTCTTCTAATCTCCTTTTTTGAAGCCAAGCGTCCATCTTTAAATATCAGAAAAATATGTTGTAAATAAATTTTATTATGTTATACAATGACATATAAGATCTTCAATAATAACAGTTATAGTTAACTTCAAAACTTAGGTGATTTTCCAAAAAGTATTTCTAAATATTACAAATAAGACTACAGGGTGCATTTACTTCTTTTTTAAAAAGATTTATTTATTTATTTATTTATTTGAGTGAGAGCACAAGCGGGAGGGGCAGCGAGATGGCGAGAATCTCAAGCAGACTCTGCAACAAGAGTGGACCTCAAGGTGGGGCTCAGTCTCATGACCCTGAGATCACGACCTGGGCAGAAACCAAGAGTCTGATGCTTAACCAACTGTGCCACCCCACACGCCCCAAAGTGCGTTTACTTCTTATGTTTTCACATAGACACAAAACTTCTAGATTTCAAAGTAACAATTTATTAAACGAGAATGAGATTACAAAGATTATAGTAGGCATCACCTAAGTAGTCAGTAAGAGCAGCAAGTACTGAGAATAAATTAACCTCTGAAAAGTATGTATTTGTACCCTAAGAAGAAAAAAGAAATGTATTTGTACCCTAAACCAGCTATTTTAGAAACTTTTAGAATGTACAAACACATATTCCAGAGCAATGATTTCATTACACTTTATGTAGCCTCTGGAAAATTCCTTTATATGTTTCTGAGGAAATAAGAGTGGAAAGGGCAGACAAAGTCTTAGTATTATTGGGGAGATAGGTTTGACCTCTAGAACTTCCTTGGAGGGTGTCAGGGAACTACAGTTAGAGGGGCTGAATCCGGAGGAGGTCAAAACTGGAGCTTGGGAGACCAATTAAGAAAATGGCGGGATGATCTCTGTTGGCATTGGCTCTCCAATCTGCACATGCCTCAGAATCCCCTGGAGGGCTTGTTAAACTGGATGGCTGGACCCCACTCCCCACTTTCCTGCTTCAGTAGGTCGAAGGCTGGGCCAAAAAATTTGCATTTGTAACAAGTTCCCAGGTGATACTGACGCTGCTCATTTGGGGTCACACTTTGAGAACCACCGTGCCCGGGCCTTGCCGTTCATCTCAGAACTCAACCCTAGACTTACTGTATGTGAATCTACATGACTAAGACTCCCAGATGATTTGTATACGTATTGAAGTTTGAGCAGCACTGTTCTACGAGACAGCTAATGATATCCTAGACCTGAGGATGAAGAAAAGCACACAGGGTTAAAAGGGTTAAAAGTTATTTATAAGAACAGGGTTAAAAGTTATTTATAAGAACAGAAAAAAACATAAACTTAAATGGCTGGACATAGGGAAGTGAGAGAGAGGGAGAAATCAGATATGCTTTGGTTTCAACTGAGTAGATAGGTGATTATTCCTTTCCACTGGGACAGGGGACACAAGCAGAGGAGTGCATTTGGAGGAGTGTTATTTGAGTTCGGTATTGAATGTTTGGGCTACATGACGTTCTCTTTTAACCCCCGCCATATTGGTCATATTGGCCATATGTGATTAAGCAATACTGCCCGGGCTCCTGGTCCTGGGAAGGGATTGGTATTACATGAGAAGTGTTAGGCACACGTGCAGGATTCTATTTTCAACTCAGAATCCACTTGTTGCAAATATAAATTAGTAAAATGCAAGTCCCTTCCACAAAAGAGTATTGAAAACCTGTCTCCCATCCCCATAGTACCCATCGCCATGCAGGTTAGAGACACAGGGTAACCGGCAAAGATTATTTGCTACCCACCAATCAGTAATCAGGGCCCTGAAGAGTGGAGGGGGATATTCCAGGTCTCCCGGAGCAAAGACAAGAGACTGTGTGATACGCAAACCACGCCAGCAAACTCAACGTGGTTCCCGTTCAGAGTGGGGACCCAATCTCATCAAACTCTTTTACCGCCTTCCAAAAGTCCCCAGTTAAAGAACTCCTCCAAGTGTTACTTAGAGCTAGCAATGTACTTGACCAACTGAGCCGGGATTTTAACACACAAGGCCGGCTGCAGAAGGTGAGCAGTCCCCACTTACAGAATGAATGCGTCGGATTTCTGTCTGGATCGGGCAGACTTTGCTCTTCCATTCCCTGGTTTATTTGATCCTCACACAGCTGCTAGGCATGGCAGGCAGTGTTGTTATTTCCATTTTGCAGACTAGAAAGCTGAGTTTGAAGGAAATTAAAGGACTTGTGCAGACTCACTGAAACAGGGAAAAAATGGGACTAGAACCCATGTCTCCTGACTCCAAATCGTGTGCTCTTTTCACTATACTAGAATGCTGTAGTTCCACTGAAAAGCAGATTGATCTGCAGGACAAGTTCCCCTTTTTTGGATTCCAGTTTATTTAAAGAGATAACTTGAGGGACACCTGGGTGGCTTAGTCAGTTAAGCGTCTGCCTTCAGCTCAGGTCATGATCCCGGGGTCCTGGGATCAAGTCCTGCATCGGGCTCCTTGCTCAGCGGGGAGTGTGCTTCTCCCTCTGCCTCCTGCTCCCCCTGCTTGTGCTCTCTCTCTCTCTCTGACAAATAAATAAATAAATAAAATCTTTAAAAAAAAATAAAGAGATGACTTGAATGGAAGGTTCACACAGTGACACATGATTTCCTAAAATAGCGCGATTCATAATGCATTACAGTTTATTAGCGACTTTCATTTTAATGGTCAAGCAATTAATGATAAGTCACAGCAAAACGTCTGTGGCATAAAAAAATAAAAAACAAAACAAAAAAACACTTACATTGTCACCAGGTCTGTTCATTATCCTATGTGCTCTATATCCAGATCAATCAATGGTTAATTAATAATGATGTGCTTCCTGAAGTACAAGGTTATAAATTAATTTAATGCTCATGTGCATATTTTTTGTAGGAAAAATGAGTGGAAAATGCCTGCCATGCCCATCTCATTGTAAGAAAATGTATGTAATGATTACAAGCATATAATAAGAATGGTTTGCCCGGCCAAATGTTTGTTCATTTCTGTTAATCAGTATTCATTTGAGCTACTTTCATGCAGTTTGTGGAAGCAGTGCAATCAGTTGAGTAGTGTGGCAGATTTAAATCAGTAATAAAAGCCCTGGGGAAATTAACAAGACAAAACATTAACCACAGACTAAACATTAACATATATTAGCATTTTTATTATACCTGTAGAATTGTTAAATACGCATGGTTACTACTATTAAAAAGTTTATGTTGTATATCACATAATTTCAATGTATATTTTGTTTTAAAACTTTTAAGATTCAATTAAATGAAATTGAACAACAGCGTAATAGACAATTCAACAGAATGAACTGAAGTTCATTATTTTATTTCAGCTAGAAACCTACGGAATTCCCATCCCACCCTATCCCCAAGCCCCCAAGGTATCCTAAAACAAATGCCACAGGTCATACTCCTCCAGAGTGGACCACGGGATCAGAGTTGGTATTTAAATTGCATAACCATAGAGGAAGTTTTATGCTTAATTCTGTGGAGTTCTGATGAATCCACTGACAACCCCAAACCAAATTTACACCAATTATCTAGCAACAGTTCTCTCAGCAAAGCACTCTTTGGGGCCACGGTAATCAACTGGGTTCTAGCAGAAAGGTGATTCCATAATTAAATAAGACTGCAGAGATTTTCTAGAGTCCTCAACTCTCGGTGACCTCGGGAACAGCTCTTGAGAGGGAGGGAGATGTACTGATCGCTGAATACAATTCTATGAGACAGCCACCATCTTTCTCAAAGGCTGTCGAATTTCTCAGGGCAGTAGGGTACATCTGTGGCTCTTCTACGGACTCACTAATGGGAACCTCTCTCTTTCTGTTTCTGGTTCTCCCTTCCCTTCCTCCTCCTATTATGGGCCATGTAAGACACACACACACACACACACACACACACACACACACACACACACCCCCTTACTTATTTCTTGAGAGGGAAAATGTTGGCATGTCTGGTTGGCTCAGTCAGTAGAACATACAACCCTTTGATCTTAGGGTTGTGAGTTCAAGCCCCACGTTGGGCATAGAGTTTACTTCCTTAAAAAAAAAAAATGGAAAGCCTTTCCTTCATCTGTTTTTTTTTTTTTTAATCTGGTTTTTTAAAATCGAACGCAAAATCGATCTGTAGGGTTAGTTAAGAGTGGGAGAGAGTCAGAGATGCTCTTTAATATATTTGCAGCCCTTCCCCATTTTCTCATCTTTTTGGCTATTAGAGCTAACGGCTTAAACCTGTTGTATTTTTGTAGCCCTAGGATCAACCAGGAATCTCCATTTGGGGGAAACTATAAAGAATACAGTTGGACCAGACATCAGACTAGACCTGGGTTAAATCGTAAGAATTACTAATCCACTCTTACCTGGCAGGCCAAAGAGTTTAAATCACTCCACTAGAAATACTACGGTTTAAATTGGATGTCCGTTTTTGGCTTATCTTTAATAACTAGCCTTCTTTAAAGGATGTTTTTTAATCCTTCATAATCATTACTCTTCTCCAGTTATGGGTGGGATGGCCACAGGTCTGCAAAGCTGGGTCACACTCAATACTGGGAAGCCCCAGAGTCTATCGTCTTGACAGAAATCTACGGCATAGGGGAGAAAAAAAAATCAAAAACAGAAGCTTGGGGCACCTACCTGGCTCATTCAGTGGAGCGGGTGACTCTTGATCTCAGGGTGGTGAGTTCGAGCCCCACGTTGTGTGTAGAGATTACTTAAAAATAAAATCTTTGAAAAATAAACTTAGGTTTTGAAGTTAGGCAGATCTGGGTTCAAGTCCTAGCTCTGCCATCTACTACCATTATGGTTTGCTTCAGTTCCTTAAACATCGTGAGCCTCAGTTTCCATATCTCTAAAATGGGGTCAACAATACCAGGTCCATATGCCTCAGAGAGTTGTAGAACTCACCATCAAGAACAGGGAATAGGAGTGCCTGGGTGGCTCAGATGGTTGGGTGTCTGCCTTCAGCTCAGGTCATGATCCCGGGGTTCTGGGATCAAGCCCCACATTGGGCTCCCTGCTGGGGGTAAGCCTCCTTCTCCCTCTCCCACTCCCCCTGCTTGTGTTTCCTTTCTAGCTGTCTCTCTCTCTGCCAAATAAATAAATAAAATCTTTAAAAGAGAACAGAGAATGGACAGAGAAGTTATTAGTAAGGCATGAGGCTGGAGTCAGGTATTATGTTACAAATGGGGAAGTATTGGGTATTGTTGAGAAACTTAAACAATGTAGACTTTCTCTGCTCAGTCAGTCAGAGGGAGAGATCAAGTGTGAGTTTTTTTGTCACCTGAGGGTTTCCAGAACCAACAGCAAATGGGTCCTGAGAATCCGTATAGTTACATTTTAACCAGCGGGGTATCTGCATTTCTTGACATGTCAGTTATGCAGTGCCTGTGTGCATTGCATCAAACCAAATGCTTTGCATGGTTTCAAAATCTTTGGTAACATATTCTACTTGAAAAATCATTTTCAGGGGCACCTAGGTGGCTCAGTCCATCGAATATCCAGCTCTTGATTTTAGCTCAGGCCACGATCTCAGGGTCATAGGATCAAGCCCGGTGTCAGGCTCTGTGCTCCGTGGGGAGTCTGCTTGTCCCTTTCCCTCTGCTCCTCTCCCCGCGCTCCCTCTCTCTCTCTCTCTCTCTCTCTCAAATAAATAAAACCTTTATACAAAAAAGTCATTTTCACCTTTTTTTTCCAGAGGAGTTCAGAATCAAATATGGCACTTTGCATATGATATCTTCCTTTTTTACATGAGACCCGAGGGACAGGTGGAGTGAAGCAGTGGGACCAGGTCAAAAGGAAGTCTTGTTATATTCTCTTCATGCAGATACAAAGCCAGCGCTCTGGACCTTGCTTCGAAAAGAATGGTCCTAGAGTTGCTAGGTTGACCTTCTGACCATAGATATGGTCAGGAGCCCTGCCTTCTTTTTTTTTTTTCTTCAAGATTTATTTATTTATTTGAGAGAGAGAAAGCATACAGCAGGGAGGGGCAGAGGGAGAAGGAGAGAGAATCCCAAGCAGACTCCACCACTGAGCACAGAGCCTGATGCGGGGCTCAATTCCATGACCCTGAGATCATGACCAGAGCTAAAACCAAGAGTCAGGTGCACAACGAACTGCGGTCTCCCCTTCTCCCCCACCCCGGGCGCCCTAAAGCCCTGCCTTCTTAGGTTTCAAGTCTTGTAACACCTCAGGGCACCATTGCTTTCCCTGCCATAGGTTCTGGCGCATGAATAAAGGCACCATTAGGAATCACAGTTCATGGAAAATGAAAGGGTTTTCTATTCCAGGTCTATTGGTAGAGACACTTGCCCACCTAATAAATCCACTCTCATTAACTAAAGTTCAAGGTAGCGTCACGCTAGACCAGGTGCATTAGTCTGTGGAAGGAAATTGGATTGCACTTGTTCTTTAAGAGCCCCAAACTCCTGGGCAGAACACGGAGTTCTAAAATGCCGCTCGAGACGCTGGCGCTTCTTTAGCAAGTGCAGCCATAGACAGAGACCCAGGTCTCCGGGTGTCGCCTGATGTCGCCCGAGTGTGAAGCTGAAAGGCCCTCTTTCATGTGAATACTGCATCTCTTTGCAAATTATGTTTTCTTTTTGTGGCCACCCCTCAAAATGAGCTCGTAATATTCGCCTACAGCTCACACAGTGTGGAAGTGGAAGATGAGGACAGAAGAGCCCAAGGGGGGGGGGGGTCTATATTTGACAAATGCTTTGTGTATGAGAAGAATTTGCTTCATGGTAGATTTGTGGAAGAAAATACAGCCCATCTGATACGATGTGGCAGATTTCAGGTGCGGGGGGTGGGGACATTGGCAGGACACCATTGTTTGCCCCTTACCCCACACGGAGCCTTGGGAAGTCTGCCTGATAATGCCACATTGGGGGGCTTGGGAAGAAAGGTCACACTGGCTATATTCTCATTTGTTCTTAACCTTCCTACTTTTGCCTCAGCTGCACCCCCTTTCCAGTAGGGTGGGAGGAGGGTTAGAAACTTTAAAGTCTTGCTGTGACCCAATTAGCATTCACGGATACAAAGGGCAGACTTTCCATGGGGAGGCAGGTTTCCCAGCTGTGGTCTGTGAGTAGATAAGCTACTATGAACGATGTGTGAAGGATTTTGAGTTTGGTGCTGGCTTTGGAACAGGTGCTGGTCAAGAGAATGTGTCTCGTGCTCCTGAATATGTTAAGAATACTTTGATCCTGGTGAAATAGGTTCTCACACTGATGCATTCATGGAGTAATAAATAGAGATTTATGGAGCGGAGATCGAGGTTTGGTTCCATGGGTGTTCACCGGCCGTGTGACAAAATAAACATGTATATGTCTATGAACATAACTTTCGGATGCACGATCTGCCCTCAGTTATTCGTATCTGCCTTGTAAATTTTGGAAGTGACTGGAACCGAACTCCCCAGTCCAGCCCGGCAGCCCCCTCACCGTCAATCCGGGTAAACCCAGACAATACAGATTTCTATATAAATCAATTCTTGAATTAGAAAAGAGGAATCTTTTTTTTTTCCCCAGTGGAGGTGAGGCCTCTACTGACTTTAGATTCTTCTTTTCTAATTCAAGAATTGATTTATATAGAAAACTTTCCAAAGCTATACAAACCAAATGCCACTTTTGCTTTTAGAAAGACATAAGTAGCTTCCTAAATGTTATCTGGGCCATCTTGAGAAATCCCAGAAACGGATGACCGCACACAGCCCGTGACCACAGGCATGCCAAACCTGATACTAGGAGTTTCCTTCAATTCATTTCGATTAATTTGCCTTTACTGAGTGCCTAACGGCGTGCAAAATTCAGTCTGATTTCCGTGGAGGTACAGAAGTACCAAAGATATATACATATATGTTTTTGAGGACTGGGGGTTCCTTTAAAAAAAAAGAGAGAGAGTATAAGCAACTGGAAATTAAGCTTCGTCTTCTAGGGAGGTGATATTGTTTCTTCACCTCTAAAACGGGGGTGATAACATTTAGCTTAGTGTCTGGCATAAGGGAGACATATTAATATATACTTCTTTATATAGAAGTTCATTTTAGGCTTGTATCTGAAAGCGCAAAAACAGAAATCTACAAATAATTCAACCAAATGATTTAGAATTGATATAAGAAAGCTGGTGCCATCTTTTAATCATTGCCATGTGAGTGTAAGAGAACCAAGCTTTAGAGGGAGGCATCCAACAAATACTTTTGAATGAACAAGTGAACAGATAGAGAAAGGAAGGAAGGAACAAAAGAGGAAGGAAGGGCGGAGGAGAGGAAAGAGCGAGGGAGGAGAGAAGGTAGGCTTTTTGAGCACCTGTGTTCTTCAGTTCTCTCGGTCCTGGTCTTGCTCAATGATACGTGATTCAGATCTGAGGACACTGGCTATGGACTAGTCGGCTTGCCTTTTTCCTTCCCTCGGGCGTTTTTACGAAAGTCAGATGAGCAATTACACTGACATTTTTCAGAATACTCTACCCTGGCTCTTCTAACCAAACTCCCTGCATGGGAGGCTGCTCTGATAATAGGCTACTCTGCACATCTCTCACACCCCCTCATCTCCCACACCGGTACTTTCTAAACTTTGTAATTCCCATTTGTGAACTTCGTCATTCGTATAAATACTAAGGGCCATTGACAGGTATCAATGGCCTAAGTCTTGTGTAGAGGATCCTCTCAAATGTGCAGTTCACTCTAGAGAAAAAGCATTTTTCATCTTAGGAAAGGCTTTGAATTTGAATAGGCTGGGCTCAAAGTCCCCACTGCCATAGTCTTCAGCCTTCTTTTCCACAGATGGCTCTTTGCCTGAAAAGCGTATCACCTTTTTTGGACTCCAGTAATAGCTTCGTTCTGCTCTTTGAAAAGAAATTGGGGAAGAAATTGAAGTGCATTTCAGAATTTGTTTCTACTATCATATCTGTGGAAGTATCATATAATTATATTGCATTTCTTTTTCAGATTGGCAAGTTATGTGCCCATTCTCAACAACGCCAATATAGATCTGCTTATTATCCTGAAGATCTGTTTATTGACAAGAAGGTATTAAAAGTTGCTCATGTAGAACATGAAGAAACCTTATCCAGCCGAAGAAGGTGAGAGGGTTCTTTTTTTTTTTTTTCCTACTTTAGCGTACAATTAGCAATTGTGTTGTAAGGTCAAAAACCTTTGGAGTGAAGCTTCTTAAATACACATTATTTTGTTCTTTTGAGTAGAGTTTGATTAATTAAATTCTACCATTTGTAAATGCTAAAGAAAAAAGATATCGCATTATATCTAAGCCATATTTAAATGTAAAGTTACCCTATGTAAATATCCAGCATGGCAACACGGGGTGGAATGGACTTCTCTATTCAAGATATTTATTGATTAAACAAAACGTTTTCTGCTTATGATCTGGTCTCACCATTTTATGGCTTCGCTTGTGGCTTTCCCATTATTACCCGTGAGTCCAGGTCAAGTTCACCAGAGAGAAACTGGCAAGACACACTCATGTGTATATCCATACCGCACGCTCTATACACTCTTGTAAGTATATAAAATGAAGGATTCAGTATCTGTTTCTTAAGGCAGCAGTCAAGGGACTAAATTAAAGTTTGTTTCTGATTCTCTTCTTTCCTTCTCCCCTCATCCAGATGACCTCTTTCCCTGTTCTAGCTTGATGGTTACAAAATAAAGGGTGGACATTGAATGGGAATCCCGACACAAATCTAGGAGAGGTGCCTTCCCAGAAGGACAGCACATGTCCCCAAGCCTGCCACTGGCTCAAAGAATAGCCGGACATGAGCTCTGCTTCCCGATGACTTTGAGGGAATTGGGAGACACTGGCCTTCAGATGGAAAATTAAGAGATGAAATCAGCAACATCTCAGATGTAGGCTAAATTATGCCGTTTATATCCATTTACTACAGGAGGTTTTGAAGTGATAACTCTTAGTTATATATGAGCCAGTTTGGACTGACCGAAGGCAGTAAGGCTGCTTGAGAGATAGTCCTCCAAGGGAGCATTTCCGGAAGTTCCATGTTCTTCTCTTTTGTTGATTTCCAACCGAATGGATGTCTAGTTTCCCTGTAGCAAGAGTTTTGAAGTGTGACTCAGGGACCCAGGAAGTCACAGAGACCCTTTTCAGAGGGTCTGTGAGATGCTCCTTTTGCTAACTACGTATCCATGTGAACCTGGGTTTTGTTTATATACTTCAACCAAAACAACACATTGCAGCAGATTGAATGCAGAAGCCAATGGGAGAATTCAGCTGTCCTCTATTAAGCCAGGTTAAAGATATTTTGTAAAAAGGCAAAACCAATATCACTTTCTCAGTATTTTTTTTCATAAAAATAGTATTTATGTTGACACATAATGGCTCATTGTTAGTTTAAAATTAATAAATAAATAAATATTTTTCCCCTGAGTTTTACTTTCTTTTTTTTTTTTTTTGAGTTTTACTTTCTAAAGCAGTAAGTATCTGAAGATATATATCGTACCAACAAAAGCCCTTTGGGGCCCTCCATCATTTTTAAGAGTGTAGAAGGGTTGTATTAGTTATCCACTGCTACATAACAAATTACTCCAAAACAGAGTGATTTAGAACAACTGACATTTATCATCGCACAGTTTCTGTCAGAAATTTGAGAACAGCTTAGCTGGGTGGCTGTCAGTCTCTAAAGAAATTTCGGTCAGTTTCTGGGGCTGTAGTCCTACGAAGCGTAGATCTACTTCCAAAGTGGCTCACTTAGCAAGTTAGTGCTGGTTGTTGAAAGGAGGCCTCGGTCCCTCACCGCATGGACCTCGGGAGTGTCCCCGCAACATGGCCGCTGGCTTCCCCAGAATACGGGATCCACGGAAGAGCAAGGAGCAAGCTGTGACGTTTTTTCTGACCTAGTCTGGGAAGTGACATACTGTCAATTTTGATATCTGTTTGTTAGAAGTGAGTTCCCAAGTCTAGTCCACACTCAAGAGGAGGGAAATTAAATTCCACTTCTTGAAGGAAGGAGTTTCAAAGAATTTGTGGACATATTTACAAACTGCCACAGGAGTCCTGGCACCAAAATATTTGAGAACCATTTCCCTATAGCATAGGGGATCTTTGGGAAGTGTTTGTCATTCTGGGAAGATAAAATTTGGTCATTTCTCCAGACCTTCTTTAACCCCTGACTTTCCTTTGTCTGTTGATCTCAATTGCTTTTGCGCTTTGCCCAAACCACCTGAGAAATTAACCTCAGTCATTGATCTTTAACTAGGGGCAACCCCTTGTGTTTTGTACTGAAGTGAATAAATTATATTTATATTGTATTTTATAATATATAATATAACATATTACATATTAATATCACATTAATTAATGGAGAATCAATATATTATATAATTAATTACTAATATTAATTTATAATTATTTTATGTAATTGTATATAATTTATAATTATATTATTTATAAATAACCTACAAAAATAAAATATAAATGTATCATATTATATTATACTACATAATTATTAGTTTAAAATTAATAAGAGGGCATCTGGCTGGCTCAGTCAGTGGAGCATGCAATTCTTGATCTCAGGGCTGTGAGTTCGAGCCCCACATTGGGTGTAGAGTTTACTTAAAAATAAAATCTTAAAAAAAATTTTTAAATAAAATTAAGTTAATAAATGGAATGTTTAAGTTATAAATTACATTCGTATGTTATAAATGTAATATAATGTAATATATTTATATAGCATTATACAGTAATATGTATTTTTAGATTGCTTTATTCAACTCAGCAGATATTTAGGAAATACCTGTCATGGGCCAGAATGTGTGCCGGGCATCAAAACTCAAAACACAGTCTCAGCTCTCCAAAGCAGTCTAACGTGGAAATAGACTTAAATGCAAATACTTCCAAAACAGTTTTATAAGTGCAAAGGAGTGTCCAGAGTCTATCCCTAGAGGCAGCCTACAAGAAAGGCGAGAGCCTCTGCCCAGGGAGATATAGTGGGCTTTCCTGGAGGAGGTGGTATATGAATTAGTCACAGAATCACATGCAGAGCTTGTTCAAACGAAACCCACCAGCCCAGTCCCATTTTGAGATGACCCTGCCAACCTAGACACACTTATGAGTAAGTAGGAGGCCCTACTTGGTCAGGGCCCTGCTGCCATGGCCTCTGTCTGGGGCTCTTGTGGGACCCATTCCCTACTGCCTTACCGGGGAGGGCTCTATGGGGTCGATTCCTCCAGGGAAAAATGAAATTGATGCATGGGTTCTTGGCTGGGCACCCAGATTTGGCACTTTGTTTAGATGACTTTCTGAACTTGTTGCTAAGCCCAAAAGAAAGGAAAAGATAGTAAGAGAAACTGCATAGCCTGTAGGCTTGAGTAAGTGGTGGTCAGGCAAGGCTTCTTTGAGTGCTGGAAACACAGCCCGCCCCATGGTGCTTCTCATCTCTTGCAAACTAGAGCCTTAGAGTCCCAGTCAAAACAACAGGAAAGCGTCTGATTTCCTTTAACTCCCTCCAGTAGGCATTGTAAACCCTCTTAGGAAGAGGGGAGACTGGAGGATTAAGATGATCTCTTGCCCCATGCCCTGGCCCCCACAATCTGCCGTTATTAGGAGGGCTTGCTTTGACGGAGGGTTGGTACCTCTATAAATTTCTCAGTATGTTCTGCACAGCCTTTCACACTGTCCAGAAAAATCTATGTGCCTCCGGCACCCCTCACACCCATGCCCAAGCTCCATCCTCCGTGGTTAAAAATATGATCATTGCAAAAGACCCTATTGTAGCTTTCCCTCCCTGGAGGTTGGGAGCAAGCTGTCTGAATCTGATTATGAGTTGAAAAGCCCTTTGCCTTATTAAAATAACAACACACAAAGAAATGCGGGATTCCTTTGGTAGCATTCAGAAGTCATCTGTTTGTTTCGTCTGCCCCCAACTGGGTAGTTTGCAACACGCAACTAATCTTAGAAATAGCTTAGTTCAATTTAAAGGCGATTTAATACTCGACTGGTGGCCTGCGGATGGGATTCAGTGTTCCGTTAAGGTGGAAATATTGAAAATATCTGTCATCGGATTTAAAACAGGGTAGGACAAGATGCCCAAGTAAGCAGCCAGGATAGAAGCAATGCAATTTCCGTAGCCCTTGCCAGCCCCGGTGTCTTCACTTCTCCAAGGCAGCCTCTCCTTGCGCCTCCTGAATGTCTCCTTCACCGCCTCCCATATGATGCTGTTTACCTTGTCATTCGCACATCCCCCTGAAGTTTGGCGGAATGCGTGAGCACTGTCCTTTCCCTAAGCGCCACATCTCGGTGGAATAGTCCATGCTAACGTGAGAAAGGGGCCCAATCCCTCCACCCCTATGAAATTGCATCTGTGTAACCCACCCTTCCCCTTCCTGCGCTGTCCCTCCTCCCCTCCTCCTCTGACTTGGTCTAAAGGGGCAATGGATTAGGTGACACTAGTAAATGACCTAGAAAGAAAAGCACAAAAGCCGATCTCAGCTCCCTGGTCCAAAATCAATGCTCACTCCCACTCCCTGTCAGACTGCTGCTCTAGTTTGGCTAGGCAGCTTTGTAAGCTCAGTGGTGCTTTCCACCCTCTGAACAAAACAACAAAGTATGTCCTGAGTGAATCAACGAGTTTCGGGTCTGGTACAAGTCATTCTGCCCTAAATAGGACTCTACTTCTTTCACCATTTGTCAACACCATCTATATGCTAAGCATTGTGTACGGATTAGGCTCCGATGAATAGGAGGGGCTCCGAGCCTGGTTAGGGGGAGACACCCACAAATAAATAATTTTCTAATGCTGGGGGCAATTGTCCTCGCAGAGCCTTGTCCAAAAGGGTGACGGCACTGCAGGCTGGGGAAGGTAGCAGTTCTCCTGCAAAGTCAAGGAAGGCTTCTTGGAGAAGGTTAACCCTGGAGCCGGGCCTTGGCGGAAGATGAGAAACTCAACAGCAGGATGAGGGAAGAGAGGGCGTTCTGGGCAAAGGGAACCGCATGAGAAAAAAAGTACAGGCTAATCTCTGGAATGGTAGAAAATTCGAGTTTGGGGTCAGACGGTACAAGTTTCTCTGCTGCAGAATTAAATCTGATCCGGCGTCGTTCCCATTATAATTATTTTAGTTTATTCGCTTTTCTGGGTTTCCCGTTATTTTTTTTTTTAAATAATGAGCTCCTAATACTTTATATTAAGGAAAGAAAAAAAAGGAACCTTAATGATAAAGGAGAAAAGTTCAGGATCTGCAGTTGGGGATGAAAGGCTGTTTTTACTTGTGGTGCTTTCCAATTAGTGCCGCTTTGATGCTTGCCCAAGCAAATCACCGCAAGAAAGCCAAGGGAATCCCCTCCCCCACGACCCGAGAGGGGGACGCTCCTCTCCACGGGAGTCCTCCAGGGGAGATCACGTGCACCCGGCCTCAGTATTTCAAAATGGCTCGTGCATGCAAAGGGGCCCTGTCCTTTAGTTCCACATTTAACACATTGAATAGAAAGCTCTATGAAGAGACTTTTTTTTTTTTCCCTGAACAGACTGCTATGAGCAAGTGTTGGCTTTGACCTAAGTGAGAGCCCTAGGCTCTACTATTTATATGTCAAGTGGTATGTTCGGCATGCACGTATCAGAATAAAGTGGAATTGGAATCAAAGAACATTCCCTTCAATCAAATTGTTTTTCCCATCCCGGGCAACTAATTGTCCCAACGTTCTATCTTTTTTTTTTTTTTTTTTTTTTTTGCCTAGAGACAATTCCGTTGTGCAGACTGCCTTAGTTCATGGGTGGAGGTTCTTTTGTTATCTGCCATGGGCTACTAGCACAAAGAAAAGAAATCTGGACTGAGTTCTATGTGGGTAATTAATACGTCACCTAATTTCATTTCAGGTATCTTTCTTTAAAGAGAGAAATGGACATATTCCCCTTGCCTCCTTTTAAGATTATAAGCAGAGGGATAGGAGGCTTTATTTAAGGAAAGATAAAAGCAAAAGACCCTCTTTTCCCAGGCCAGAAGGAGTTTAGGAGGGAGTGACAAAGAAGAGGGGAAATGAGAGAGGCCCAGGAAGCCCGGTAGGAGGTAAAGTGCGCCTGTCACACGCTGTTGGTCTCCGCGCTCTGGTGTCAGAGGACATCACCTGTTGTCGCTTTTGTTTGAAAAGCTCATTAACTCCCCAACAGTTTCGAAAGGCTTTCTTCTAGCCTGCAAAATAGTGCATCTGCATTTATTTTCCAAAATCCAACTTTCTCTTCTGCTTCATTATTCTCAGGTGTTTTCTAATCAAAAGCACCGTGGATTCTAACGTGAATAACGTACACAGAGAACCAGAAAGAACTCCGTGAACTTGCTTATCAAGAAGGATAGGTTTTAGAGGAATAGACATAAAAGCCTACGGGAGAGACACGTCTAGAAGGAAATATATCCAAACATTCATAGTGATTATCTCTGGCCGGTAGGACTATGAATAGGGTTCCCCCCCCTTCTACGTTTCTGTATTTTCTAAATTCTCCACAGTGAGTATATGTTTCTTTTACAATGTGAAAGAAAACCAACAGACCTTATTGTAAAGGATGAAGGAAGAAATAGATTTTAATCATTGTTTGCAGCTCTTGGAAATTTCTTTTCTCCCTCCCCGCCCATGCTTTTAGTTCACACCAAGCCACAACTCTAGCCCTCTTTTTTTTTTTTAAGGTTTTATTTATTCATTTCACAGAGAGAAAGAGATCACAAGTAGGCAGAGAGGCAGGCAGAGAGAGAGTGGGAGAAGCAGGCTCCCTGATGAGCAGAGATCCCAACACGGGGATCGATCCCAGGACCCTGAGATCATGACCCTAGCCGAAGGCAGAGGCTTAACCCACTGAGCCACCCAGGTGCCCCAACTCTAGCCCTCTTGACTGTCTCTGTCTGTTGCGCCAAGAGACATCCCTCCTAGTAGACAAGCCTCTCTTCCTCTCAGCCCTTCTCTACCCTTTTTTGGGGTTATATCTCAATAAAGCTGGTATAACATACCATTCATCCATCTAAAGTATATAATTCAAGTGTTCTTAGTATAGTCACAGAGTTGGGCAACCAACTCACATCAACTTTAGATCATTTTCATCACCTCGAGAACAAGTCCCATGCCCTTTAGCTATCATTCCTCAGCCCTCCTCTCTGCTCCCCAAGCCCTAAGCAACCACTAATCTGCTTTCTGTCCCTATAGATTTTCCTATTCTGGACATTTCACATAGATGGAATCATATCATCTGTGGTCTTCCATGATGGGCTTCCTTCACTTAGCGTATTGTTTTCAGGGTCACCCATGTTGCAATGTGTGTGAATACTCTATTCCTATTTAAGGCCAAATAATACTCCATGGTATGGACTGTGTATTTGTTTATCCCTTCATCAGTTGCTGGACATCTATCTGGTCCCACCTTTTGGCTGTTGTTAATAGCACTACCAAGAGCATGCATGTAGATATACTTCTTGGAATACTCATTTGTGAGTCTTTGGGGTATATACCTAGGAGCAGAATTGCTGGGCCACATGGTAACATCTGTACTTGACTTTGTAAGGAGCCACCCAACTGTTTCCCGCAGCAGCTGCACCATTTTGCATTCCCACCCACAACGTGAAGGCTCCACTTTCTCTACATCTTCAGCAACACTTGTTGTCTGTCTTTTATTTTATTTTATTTTATTTTATGGACTTTTTTTTTTTTATTATAGCCATCCTCGTGGGTGTGAAGTGGTATCTCACTCTGGTTTTGATTTGCATTTCCCTGATGACTAATTGACATTTAACTGGACTTCATCTGGCCCTCCATATCTGATTCTTACACACAAATCCCTTTGAAGGCCACCACTGTTTTACCAGGCAAAGACCATTCAGACTGCTCTACCAGATTAACCCCAGGGGGTTGCCCAACCCAGTAGCTAGCTAGTCTTTGAAAAAAAATACTGGGGAAAATATGTGGGGAGAGAACATGGTTATGCTTATTAATGCCCACCTCAAACAATGAAGGATTTATCCATCTTGCACATAGAAAATAGTTACCTGGAACTCGAAAAAAAATCTTAATTATCTTGCATACTATCTGAACTATACTGTATATTTCATTAAATATTCGTATTCTACTGGTTTATAATAATGGTAATATTGACCATGGTTAATGTTATGGGGGGATTACTTTGTGCCAGGGGCTATGCTCAACACTTTACATGCATTGTCTCGATCATCATAGCGACCTGTCATTAGCTTCATTTTACAGTCAGGGAAACTGAGGCCCAGAGGAGGACAGAATTTGCCTAAGGCTTCACCGCCAAGTAAGTGAGGGAGTAACTGGCATTTGACACTTACGTGGGTCAGACTCCAAAATCAGTGCTCTTACCTACTGCTCCTAACAGGTAGAAACAGAAAACTATTAGTTTTCAGGGGCTGTTCTGAGACTCCAACCATCACTATAGCATGGTTGCTAAACGAAACTGTGTTTTGAATTCAAAACAGTTAATCCAGAAGCAAGTTTTCCCAGCACAATCTCTTCCTAGGTCCATCCTGTATGTCCTGTGGTGGTAATGAGTACTCTATGACATGGCATGGCCTTTTATGTCCCCAAGTTACCTCGCTCAAGTTTCAAAGAGATTCCCGTGAGTTCTAGAATTTGATGACCCAGATTGTGTTCACATTATTCACATTCTTTGCAGTTTTCTTAGACATTTATCTTGACCCCACCAAGTAATACCCTTCCATACTTAAGCGGGAGGTCTTGTGTTTATGGCAGCCCCTCATCCCCCGGACGTTTAGACGGACTCTCTCTGAATCTTCTCCAACTTGCCAGTGATTTTTATGATCAGCTCAGAAAACTGCAAGGGTTCAGGGG
Organism: Potos flavus; assembly: GCA_028534135.1. Classification (NCBI taxonomy): domain Eukaryota; kingdom Metazoa; phylum Chordata; class Mammalia; order Carnivora; family Procyonidae; genus Potos; species Potos flavus. The sequence continues at coordinate 15,387,536 of CM052901.1, forward strand.
CTGGGAGAAGTTCAGAGTGTTTTGTTTTGTTGGTTTTTTGTCTCTTAACTTCTAGGGAAGTCAAATTGGAAAGCTTTGCTGTGAGTTCGATTCTTCTTACCATGTACTATCTTAGAGTTCAGAGGTAGGAGGAGGCCTAAGGGAAACTCTTTCATTAAAAAGCAGGCCTCGCCTCCCATAGACTAATGGCCATATTCCATTTCCTCCCGGAGTGGGGGGAATTACTCAGCCTCAGCCTTTACTCTTTCGGTTTCCACTCTGGGGAACTGTATTATTACCTTGTAAAACAGAGCATCGCTCCTATTAGCGTTAATTGAACCCATCTTTTTCCTGTTAGAAACTATAATGTTGACTTTTATTTTCAGAGCCCTGGATGGAACCTCTTCACTTCGGAGGTTGACGGAGCTCAGCCACCCGCAGTAGGCTGCGAGGGGGTTTGAGCATAGCAGGAAGCGACTGTTGGGGTATCAGGAGTTGTATATAGCCCAATAACCTTTCTCGAGTTGTTCTGTCCATCACCCTGGCTTTACTGTGACCCGAGTCTTTGCGAAGATGTGCCGAGTATTTTAAGTGCTCGGCCTCTTCTAAATCGTCCGTTGAAATGAATCGTTTGATGGTAATAAAGTGGAAAAATGCAAGAAAATAATTTCCACCAGTCTTCCTCTTTTGGCCAGATGTGAAAACAACCCCCAGAAGGCTTTTCTGGGCTCAGGACTCCCACCAGTGTCCGAATGAGATTCAGGCCTCTGGCTCCTCCAGAGGCCTATCTATCAGGCTAGTCCATTCTTAGCCTGGAGACAGTATTGAATAATTACTCCACTGCCAGCAAATTCCCTGGCCGAAGTCTCCAAAAACTTAGTAGAGACTTAAGATAGACTTGGTTATGAAGAACGCTTTAACTTCCTTTCTACCAAGAACATAGCTTTAGAAAAATAAAGAGTATTTTATTTGTGTTCGTTTACCATTGGACATCTATTGTATAGATAATTTCATATTTCTTTATAAGCATATCCACTCCTCTCCAGTCTATAGTGTCTTATTTTGTGTGTCCATGTACAGCTGAAACAGGATAATAGGCCAAAAATTTTGCTGGGTATTTATGTGTGTGTGTTTATACCTATTTGCATATATAATGTGCTTTTTCTCTTCTTCTCTCTCTCTCTCTCTTGCTCTCATGCTCTCTCTTGCTCTCGCTCTCTCTCCCCCCCTACATATTTGTCTTATATGTAGCATAAAAGCCAAAGCAAATAAATAATAAAATATACTAGGATCCACTCCCTCCTGCCTCCCAACCCCTGCATAGTTATCACAATATACAGACAAAGAACAAAGAAACCTTCCTCCTCTGGCAGATGTGAGTTTCTCTGACTATATTGTCAGGAGAATTTCATAGAGCATACACTGCTCTGAGCACCCTGTAATTCTGATCTGCAGCTATTAGCCCGAGTCTATATGGAAAGGGGCCATCTCTAGGGTAATAGCATTGTAAATTACAATCAATGCACTCAATTACACCCAGAACCAAAAGATATGTAGTGCTCCAGCGTGCCTTGTAATCAGCACCTTTGAGAATGTAGGTAACAGCATTCTGAACAAAAAATGGAAGCCGAACGTGTAAGAAAATGAATGTTGGAATTAAATCATCCTTCTGATAGGAGCAGTACCTTATATGGCAAGCAAATTTTTTTTTTCCTAATATCATTTTATTGATTTTTTTTTTTAAACTGAATTGTGGCCTTGTAGCTAAGAATGTCTTTTAAAATCATTTATGGCTCTAATCAGCCTGGTAGAGCCTTTCTGTCATGCTGATAAGGAAATTAAACTTTTCTCATACTGGGTTTACTTGCCTCTTATGCACAGATGCTTTCTTTTTTCTTTCAGGGAACTAATTCAGAAGTTGAAGTCTTTCATCAGCTTCTATAACGCTTTGCCTGGCTACGTCTGCAGCCACAGCCCCGTGGCTGAAAACGACACTCTTTGCTGGAACGGACAAGAACTCGTGGAGAGGTAATCTTTTTTGAATGTTAAATATAGCCGTGTTTGTGAAATACTCATCATATGTCCATCTCGAGATTGGTTGTGTCTTATCTCTGCCTTCATTAACTTCACAAGAAACATTCTAGAAAAAACTTACATGTGAGCACCTGTGACACACCCTTAGAGGATTTACGAACTTTGAAGCACATAGAGAACTGTGTATTCAGGGATATTTTACCAGGTGTGGAGCATCAAACAGCACCCCCCTCTTCTTTTTTTGTCTTTGGCTTCTTCCATCTCCTCATTATGTGGACCCTTATTTATTTATTGGTTTCAAGAAATCATACACACACTAATAGCTATTGTTTAGTGAGAGTTAACTATGTAGGAAGCACTGTGCTAAGTGCTTGTCTATTAACTCTCTTTATCCTTACTCCAATCCTCAGAAGTAAATGCCATTATTTTTCCTCATTTTATAGAGGAAGATGGAGGAGAGAAGGATGGGGAGGGGAAAAGGAGTACCATTTCACTGAGCAATGTTGCTGAAATGGTTGATCATCGAGTGTTAGTGTAATCTGTGCTAACATTTGTCATCTGTGAAGAATTTGCTCATCGCTGGAAAGGAAATAATATATATTCATGTATTCAGTAAATATTTACTAAGAACCTTCTAAGCGCCAGTCATGTTGAAGTGAAAAAATAGGAAAATTTCCTGTCCTCGCAGAGCTCTCATTCTAGTCGGTTAATGGTGCTCCTAACCTCCATTGCTTCCCATGTGTAAGGAATAGTTTGGGATTAAGGAATGAAATCAGGAGGGTAGAATGCTCAGGAAACCACGGGGAGCTGATGAGTAGGCTTCCTAAAACTATTTGTCCAAGTGGTAGCGTCTTGTCGAGGAGAATATAGAAGATACTTGAACTTGAGTTCTGAATCTTTTACTAATGAGTTGCTTAACCTGGGGCAAGTGACTTAATCTCTCCGGGCCATGGTTTCCCCATCTAAAAAGTGAGATGGTTGGATTAGATCCTTCTAGCTCTGGCAGGCAGTGGCGTTTTTTCACTTACCAGTTCGTTCATTCATTCATTCATTCATTCATACGTTTATGTTTTGAGATACTATGGGTCAGGCGCCAAGCTAGGTACCAGGGATATGAGGCTGAAGACGGGAAGTTCTGTGCTTTGAGGAGCTTACGGTCTAGCGGGAACCAACGTCGGGGCATGGGATAATTAGTCATGATGCTAAATGGAATGAATTGGCAATGTAATGTAATGGACTAGAGGATGGCTTTGGAGCCAGATGAACCTGGATTTGCTTCTCAGTCTTGCTACTTACAGTGCGGGGCCCTGTTGGGTGGGTCACTCAACCTAGAAAGTCCCAAGGCCCTCTTCTCTAAGGAAGGGCATCTCACAGGGCTGTTGACACTATTAGGTGAGGTCGTAAACGTCAAGTCCGTAGCAGACTGGCATATACCAGAAGCTTGATTCATGTTTCTTCTCTTCCTTCTCCCTTTCTCCCTTCCCCCTCCACCCCTCCTCTTCCCCATGCAAGGCAAAACGCAGGCCTGAAAACAGCTTGTTTCTCAACTAAGCTGTTTTACTGACCTGGGACAGTGAGAATGAGGTGCTAATGGGATGAGACCTTGAACTTGCATGGAGATAGACTTCCCTCCAGCAAATGTGAATCAGGCTACGGGGATTAATGGCCCCTCGTGCATCTACTCCACTCTGGAGAAATAGTATATATTTATTATCCTCAAAGCTCATCAGGTTCTAAGCAGAATCATGAAAATGTACTTAACTGTTATGACATATTTTTTTTAAATTGTCAGAAAAAAAGCAGTTGGTGTTTGGCTTTATAAGAAGCAGATGCTGTAAAACAGGTACAAACAATATAATCCTTAAAAAAGAAAATGCCCACAGGTCAAATATGTGGTTCTTGCATACGCTTCAAGAGAAACCATCGCAGTAATTTACCCACTGGGATGTTAGTATGGTAAAAAAAAAAATGAACAATTCCCGAATACTAATTTGTTTTAAGCAGCATATCTCCTAACCTCCTAACGTGGTCTGTTCTTAGAGGAAATGTTAGTTAGCGATATATTTATTTGCTAATGTATTCATTCATTTCTTTATTCATTTAACAAGTATTTGAGCACCTACTATATTTCAAGTGTCAGTACAGGTTTCTTTATTGTTGTGATTGTTTAAAGCAAATGTTGGAACCCTGCTGGATAGACCTTCTGTTGTTCTTCAAGAAAAACAAAATCAGACAATCCAGTTTTAGTTTATCCAAAAGAATTTCTTCCCAGGCCTATGTTTTTCGAATTAGTGGGATTTTTTTAATTGAATTTGGCACATATAAACTACTTCATGCCCAGTGTGCTTTCTTGAAGGATGTTGCTCGAGAACCAAGAAAGTCCTCCCCTATCAAATGGTGGAATCCCAAGCCTGCTAAATTTGAATGAGTCTAAAAATTAGCCAAATGCACTTTTGCTTCATTAAAATAATTCTGTTAATTTAAGTTTTTTGGTTTAATTTGCTGGTTTTAAATCAGGGTATCAAACAAGATAATAAAACAAATGGTATAGTATAGAGAAAAGGTGTTATTTCAAATCCATATTTATATTTCTGAACAATCTATTGTTTTAAAACAACTTTTATTATTGATGTGCGCTATCCAGGGAGGGAGCAAGATAGAGGGGAGGGAAGGAATGAAGGAAGGGAGGGAGGGAAGGAGGGATGGAGGAAGGGAGAAAGGAAGGAAGGAAATCAAACATATCTGTAGACAGTATAAGGGTACTATAATCCAGGAAGTGACTCTTCCTTGGGTAGTAGCCTCAAGTTATAATTAACCTACACTTAAATTACTGACCTAATGCGATGATGGGACTAGGGAATAGTGTCAAGCTAGATTTTTTTTTAAAATTACTCAGGAATATACATTTAATCATAGGAAGTTCTGTAGCCCGAGGACACGTGTGCCCTCTATTTGTACCATTTATAAAGATTAGCTTCACACTGCACGTCTCATCTGTAGTAAAACCTCTTTCCAGAGCTTTCCATTGAATTTCTCATTTCGTTCAGTCTTAAATAACAGTTGCCACTTCACATCGTCCAATTAGTTGTAACCTCGTTATCTTTACAGATTGGGTTTGTATTATTTTCAAAGTATTTTACTTTTAGTCAAGAAAACTTACGAAAATCAAGGATCCTGAGAGGAAACGAAACTTGCCAGTGGAGACACCCGATTAAAAGGAAAAATATAGATGCTAAGGAAAATATGGATCAATATCCATGAGAGCTGGGGCATCAGAGCCATTTGCACCCTCCTTCTGTGACTGTCCATACAGACACTCAACTTTCCAGGAGCTCGACAAGTCACTGTCTCTCTAAATAGGGCCGCATTTCACATCCATTCAATTGTTAGCTCTTATGAAACCGATCACTTGCAATATGAATGAAGAGAATATTTTCACAGATCTAGTCTGAGGGAGAACCACATAAGCCTGTCATTTGTCTTCCCCACCACAACCCTCCCCACCTCCGCATCGTGGCTTGAGATAAACACTGCCTCCGGGACTTAGCCGAGAAATCTTGGAATTAGCAAACTCGGCTCATGTGAGGTACACTCTTTCATCTGAGCTACCATGGATCCTACGGGCAAAGATTTCCTGCAGTTGCCAAAGGCGGAAGATCCTCCATCTTTTGACTTTGTGGAACTACAGAGAATTTCAGAGCATTTCTGAGAGCAAGAGAAACATAATGGATCCCATGGGAGGAAGTTAATACTGGGCTTAACAACAGGTAACTGTGGGCTTTGCCTGCATGGGCACTGAAAATACCTGTATGAAGAGTGAGCTGCTTAGTAAATACATCCCCATACACCCTCCTCATACCCCCTTTTCGGGACTGTTAGGCCGAGCTTCTAGATCACCGACTAAAATTTTTATTCTTCTTCTGGATGGTTTGATACCATCTGGAAGGTAAGCCCCATTTTACCATTGAATCAAGTTGATCTTTAAGTTAGTGTAACAGAAACTACTTAAATTTTTACCTGTGCAAAAACTGCTAGTCAGAGAGAAAAAAGTGCTATCTTGTCTGGACACGGAGCATCTAATAATTCAAGTTCATCCAACAAAGATGGTGCACGTCTTATATACCGGGCCCTGTGAGGGTGTAGTGAAAAGGAGAATCCACTGCCTGCTTCTGCTGAGGAGTTTACAACTTAATGAGAAGAAAGGAAAAATAATCAGCCAGCCTCTTTCCGCAGGAGTCCAGGGAGAGTTCCCTTCAGAGGCAGCAAAGCAGAGGCTCTACCCATCTGTGTGTGTGTGTTATTGATGTGAAATTCACCTAACATAAGATGACCGTTCTAAGGTACACAGTTTGGTCGTGTTCGTACATTTGTGATGTTGTATAATCACCACCTCTGTCTAATTTTAAGACAGTTGCATCGCTCCGGAAAGAGCTTGTACTCATTAGCAGTCACTCCCCACTCCCTGCCTCCCTCAACCCCTGGCAACCAACAGACCGCTTTCCATCTCTATGGATTTACGTATGCTGGATGTCCCGTACAAATAGAATCGGTGACTTAGCATAATGTTTTTAAGGTTCATCCGAGTTGTAGCATGGATCAGTACTCCGTTCCTTTTTGTGGCCAAATAATATTTCATTTCATTGTCAGGATGTAGCACATGTTGTGTATCTACTTGTCAGTTTCCCCCCGCATTTATGTGACCCCTGAGCAACCACTGCTCTATCAGGCTCCACCCATCACCTCTGGATTCAGTGTGGCTCACCCTTAACCTGGACGACAGGGCAGCCAAACCTTCAGGCCTCCCAACCCCGACGTCTTTTACCGCCACCTAAAGGCTAGCCTCTCCCTTACCTCTCCTGCTCTTTATATCCCTTTGCAATTCATCTCCTGAGTCTTTTTTCTCAGCCCTGTGCATGTGGTCTACCAGCCTCTCCTTCAATCAGCACACGTCCCCTAGGGTCTGATGCTTCCCTGGTGACTTTGCGGCTTCTTGGCTCTGTATATACAAGTGCTTGTACTTTGTGGCATGATGCCTTCGTCCCCTTTGTGATTCAGTCCTGGCCACTCCAGAATATTGCTGGTATCTTCTTGACAGTCCTACAAAGCCACTTCTGCCCATTATGACTCAGTAGATCCATCTCGTGTTTTCTCAAGATGACTCTGGGATTCCCGGTGGCATATGTGAGGCACCTGGCATTAGAGAATGAACTTCCTGAGATCGGCAGGGGCAAATTTCACTGCACGTGACTCTCCTCCCTCCTCTGTGATCTCACCTCCCATTTCACCCGAGCGATTGTACATACACACCCACCCACCATGAATTCTCCCTTATTTCCTCTGATCGGACAAGTCTTCCAGTGTTCGTAATGCCTCTTCAGAATTCCTCTGCTTAGTTGGAAAGGCAGAAACAGGAATACACAAAGCAATTATCTTAGTTCTCAAGGGGTTTTGCTCTTGTCTCAAGACCTGTTGGATGTTGCAGAAAAGGAGAGTAAGGAGACTGTTTCTCTCAGTCTTCTGCTGGGTTGGGGGCATAGACCGTGGTGTATCAGCCAGTGGTAGCGAACCCACGATCCCCGAACAGCCAATTCCCGCCATAAGCAATATAATTCCAAAGATGAGAGCAACAAGGGGGACCTGGCTGGCTCAGTTGGTGGAGCCTGCAACTCCTGATCTCAGGATCGTGGGTTCGAGCAAAGGGAGATAACTTTACAAAAGAAATACATGAATAATCTTAAAAATGAGAGCAACAAAATGGCTTCTTTTGCCCCCGTAATCTAGGAAAGGTGAGGGAGAACAGTTGACTGTTTTTATGATGTACTTATTTTAAGAACACTGTGTTTTCAGGACTTTGGTGGAGAGGGACCAGTTCCTAGCACTAACGAGTCTTTCACTGGTGTGCGGAACAAAATGGGAAGAACTTCAGAGCCTTCACTCTGATGGCGAAAGGACAAGGTGAAGATGAGACCTATATGCCACAGTGTACACATGCACAGACGGACACACAGACACACACCCACAGCTCACCGCGATCACATCCAAACAGGCTAGCGATATACAGCAGGCGCTATCTATAGCTCTCAGGCTCTCGGGCCACAATAGGTTATTTGTTATTTGGGTTTTACTTGTCTGTTCTTGGCTTTATGTGGTGGCTTTTCTCCAAATGGCTCAAGGCCATGTACATAGACCTTTATTTTTGAACAAGATTTTATTTTTAAGTCATCTCTACACCCAACGCGGGGCCTGAACTCACAACCCTGAGATCAAGAGTCGCACGCTCCACTGACTGAGCCAGCCGGGCGCCCCCATACAACCTTAAATATGGGATAGCCCACAGAAGCACCAATGGGGGAAGTAAATATATAAGGCAGAATACAGAGCCAAGAGGAAGGGGGCACAGGAAAGAAAGTGAACAATGGATGACGGACACAATATTCAAAACATTGAGTCAGGTCCTAAAGTCGTTGGATTCCAAGTTTGTGTCGGCACAAGCCAGACTAAAATCATGGTGAAGCCAAGACTCAGTGGCTCTTCCTAGCAGCCCCTGTGGTGAGGGGTTGAAAGTTTGAGACTGAGGTACGGTTTTCATCTCGGCCCTTTCTTTTCACGGCTCCTTCTCCCCTTGACCGCTAACCCACAGGAAGCTTTGCTGACAAAAGGCAGGGGAGTCTGCTTCTCCCTCTCCCTCTGCCCTTCCCCGCTTGTGTGCGCACTCTCTCTCTCTTTCTCTCTCCCCAGTAAATAAAATCTTCTTTAAAAAAAATCCTGGTAAGGTGAGACAGATACATTTGGAGTGTACCCTCATGTAATAATCCCCCTAAGAGCTCAGATTGGCATATTTTTCATCAGAGCTTTATCTCAAAATTAGTGTTTAGTGACAAGTATTTTTCAGGACCTACTGCATGGCAATTCGTGACATTTATCCCTTAAGATTATGGTGTCGCATACAGTAGCTTTACCTTCAGAACTGAGTGAGGAAAAACCCAGCTCATCCCGCTGACTGACAGCTTTGTATGGCGTGCCGTGTTTGGGATGGGCTGTCCTTTACTACCGTCACGTCTGAAGTGGCAGGAGACGTTGTCACGACCCAGTATTGCTGTCTGTCACCACCTGGTGAAGGCTCAGGGCTTATTACTATAAACAGATTGTGTCCTACTCATACTGCGGCCGGCCCCTCCTGTGCTCAATTGGATCGTTTCATTATATGGAGAACCTTTGGGGACCTTCAAGGCCAGTCTCGGAATATCTGTATCCTCAACAAATAAGTACCCCCTCACAATCTGCCGTCGAAATGTGATTCTGATGGGGGGTGAGGCTTGTCTCCTCTTATGATTGTGACTCAGTGCACCAGAGCTCTTTGAGCCTCGAAGGCTTAAGAGAGGCAGGTGTCCCCCAAGGACTATCACTGCTTTCAAGAAATTATTCACATACTAGAGTCTCTCTGCTCTTTCGATCTTATTGCCTCTTTCAGAGCAAGCGCGTTGATAGGTCAGAGACTGATTATATAGATGACGCCTGTCCCCAAAACCTTTTCCTACATTTTCTTTGGGAAAAGCCTTGAGGGCCTATGGCCAGTCTGTGGTCTGCAAGTTGTTGGTTCCCAGCCAGCTGGTGTTCAGTGGAGAGGATCATAAGACCCTGAGAGGTCAGCCGACTTGACCCAGGTGACTGGTGCATCTTGGGAAGAGTACAGTCTTTAGAATGATACACGTGGAGATTTCAGTTATTTTTTTATTTAAATTCAATTAACATATAGTGCATGATTAGTTTCAGAGGTAGAGGTCAGTGATTCATCAGTTGCATATCACACCCAGTGCTCATCACATCCCGTGCCCTCCTTCACGCCCATCACCCAGTCCCCCCGTCCCCCCACCCTCTCCCCTCCAGCAACCCCCTGTTTGTTTCCTAGAGTTAAGAGTCTCTTATGGTTTGCTCCCTCTCTGATTTCGTCTTATTTCATTGTTCCCTCCCTTCCCTATGATCCTCTGTTTTGTTTCTTCAATTCCACACATGAGTGAGATCATAGGATAATTGTCTTTCTCTGACTGACTTATTTCGCTCAGCCTAATACCCTCTAGTTCCATCAGAGGGAGATTTTAATCTTGGTTCGGACACTGTGTTCTTCGGGCAGGTCATTGGACATCAAATTCTGTTACCCGGAGCACCTGGGTGGCTCGGTCAGTTAGGCGTCTACCTTCGGCTCAGGTCATGATCCCAGGGTCCTGGGATCGAGTCCTACATCAGGCTCCTTGCTCAGCGGGAGCCTGCTTCTCCCTCTGTGCTTTCAGTCTCTCTCTGACAAATAAATTAAAAAAATCTTAAAAAAAAATTTTTTTTGTTACCAGATTTGTAAGACGGGGATGACACTCGACAGCATTGTTGTAAAGATGTGTTCCAGCATGTAGGCATGGAATAGACGATAGCCTTGCTGATGTGACCGCATCATTATCGTTTGGTTGAACAGGTCAAGAGCAAAGGTGAAGAAGTGCAGGCCCTTCTTCCTATAAAAGTAAACTGGATCTGGGAGAAATATCTACAAGTCTTTCGGAAGCCGACTCTTGAATGGGGTAGCTGATCAAACATGTTAGTACTTCTGGTAGTTAGACACTCAGTATCAAAGAAAACAGACTCTTGAGACTTGGTCGTGTGAAGGACAGGGAAAGGTCTGTCTGGGAAGCCTCGCTTTGGAGCCTCCCACCAATGGGCCTTGCCCTCAGACCCCTCCGGCTCCTTTGATGATGTGACTGTCATGGTGGCCGTGATTCTTCTCCCCTGCATGCCGCAGGAAGTGACCAGCAGGTACCACTTCCCTCCAACCCCTGGCCCCGGTTCTTTCCCGAGCGTATGAGCTCTTGGTGGCTTCTTTGAAAGAAGCTCAGATCTCCACGTTTTGTCCTTTCCTCCCATACTTAAGCAAGGGCACAATATCGTTTGAGTTTCTGATGACTTTTACTGACAGACATACAGCCAAACAGTTGGGGGTTAGCAAAAAGCACACAGAGGCAAATTTCCATGTTACATGGCGATCGTCAGACCCAGCGTAGTTGTGTCTAAGCATGTAACTTTGGCATCGGCCAGCCTGGGTTTGGATCTCTGCTCTAGTATGCACTGGCTCCTTCTCTTCCCCGAGTCCCTGTTTCCCCTTCTGTACAATGGGGTTGATCATTTCTACCTTAACGGATTGTTGAGGGGATTCAGAGGGATGGTGAAATGCAGAGTATAGCGCCTAGAACACAGTAGGCCTTCAAGAAATGGTAGCTTCTATTTCTTTCTTTCTTTTTTTTTTTTTTTGGTAGCTTCTATTGCTGTTGTTCAATGAAAGAAGCCTATAAAAAGGCCCTTGCAATTCCTCCCTGGAAGATAGATGGAGCTAGGCCTGATTTTAGCTCCATTCAAGGACCCATTTCTTAAATCTTCAGGAAGACAGCTTCACCCTCTCTGTCTCATTTTTACCTTATTTCCTCTCCTTTCTTCCAAAACAAAACAAACCCCACCTTTGGTCCCCGTTGGTGCACATTTGGTTGGTGTGCCTCTGTCCTGAGTGGTGGGCATTCGAGTCCACTGGGGATCACATGAGAGTGATTTGCATCTAAGGCTACGTACCAGGTTGGCCTTCCTCCCTTCATACTGCGTTTTATAGCAAATATGGCTTAAAGAGCTCCTCCTAGGATTTCCTAATTTCCCTGCGATTAACACAGGGAATCTTCCTCAAGTACTTACATCAGAAACCAGGAGGGGTCTAGTTACAGGTCTAGTAGAGTTGCCCAAGGCTCTAACGTCCATTCTGTCACCCTTGACTTAATCTTTGTGGAAAAGGAGAGAGAGCATTAAAATCTGTCGTGATCTCCCAATTTCTCGAGCCAATGAATTTTATTCTTTTATGGGAGCATGGCTTTGATCCTTGGCTTTGTCGCCTTTATAATGAACTTGCATTTCCCCGTGAAAGAAAACATTTTAATTGGTGGCTCCAGTGTCACAGGAGCCTCCTGCTCTTTGCCCTCTCTTATTTTAGTGATCCCCGTATCAAGTGATCTCAAAAACCACCCAAACCGTGAGCCCTTGCCTGGTTTGGGCCACTCGTTTGCACAGCTTCAGGCCCAGAGCTGGGCTCTCAGCTTCGGATGGGGGGGACAGGTAGGAGAGTTGTGCCCCACGAGAACTCAGGCCGAAAACCTAATCTCCAAATACTACTAGACAGGACGAAGCCAAGGACTATTCTAGAAGGGGCCAAAAAAAGAGCTCTTACCCCTACCTATCCTTAACTCCACGGCATCTCTACTGAGGAGCCCGAATCCTTCTGCTCCATGCCCCAGTCTGGGTTTAGGACCCCTCAGCCCCTGGGTGCCCCTTGAGGCCGGCCCCAGTTACCCTGTATGGGGAGCTTTCACCCATGTCTGTCGTTTTCTACTAGCTCCTTCTCCCTGCATAGCCTCATTGCTTAGGTGCCCCCGCCACAGACTAACCTCTCCAAACGTGTTTATTGAATTCAGTAGGTGAACCGACGAACATAATTGAGGCTCAACAAACCTGAGTGCCAGGTCTGGCTTCCCCGCGCTGTCGCTGGGCGCCTTTGGGTGGGTTGCTGCAGATCTCTGGGTTTTGTCTTCTTCTGTGAGACCGAGAAATGAATGCCTCCTCCTCGCTACCTCCGTAGGGTTGCTGCGAGCCCCCAATAAGAAAATCCATTTGAAATATCTTTGAAAATTATGAAGCGCCCTGCATTTACTAGGTGTTAATGTAGAAAAAAGTAGACCAGATATGGCCGGAAGTTCTGCCCTGAATGAATGGAACCGTGTTGGCTAATTTTTTTTTTTAAAGATTTTATTTATTTATTTGACAGAGAGGGATCACAAGTAGGCAGAGAGAGAGGAGGAAGCAGGCTCCCTGCTGAGCAGAGAGCCCGATGCGGGGCTCCATCCCAGGACCCTGAGATCATGACCCGAGCTGAAGGTAGAGGCTTTAACCCACTGAGCCACCCAGGCGCCCCTGTGTTGGCTAATTAACACAGCATTACTGGGCTATCTTCATAAAGGCTATCGCAGCTTCCTGGATCAATCAAAATCTCTCTCTCTCTCTCTCTCTGCATCTTTCCAGAGATATTACTTTATAATTTTTTTTTCTTGAAGCAAATCCACCTATCCCCACAGATTCTATATTTAAACAAGTCAGTCCATGGTGCCAAAGAAACCGGTTGGCCCTGGATAAGGAAATACTTGGAGGGATTGCTAGCGTCAGTTTAAATTAATGAAAAGTCTGAGTGACAGGCCGTTTTAAAATAAATGTAGTTTTATTACTTTCAAACACATGTAGTAATAGCCCTGGGATTAGAACCTAGAGAAAGATAGCCTGTGTCCGAGAATCAAAACAAACAAATACGAATCTGTGATAATGAGCCCATTACTGGGAGAATCCTGCTGAAGACCAGCATCTTCGAATTGGCTCACGTTCTTCTGGGGAAATCCATTCATTTAAGAAACGCTTTCCCCCCCTCCCTTCATAGATATGAGGAAAGTCCCATTAAAAAGCACTACACTTGGACCACCTGGGCAGCTCTGTCGGCGAAGCATCCGACTCTAGATTTCGGCTCAGGGTCGTGAGATCGAGTCCTGTGTTGGACTCCGCACTCAGCGCAGAATCTGCTTGAGGTTCTTTCTCTCCCTCTGCCCCTCCCCCTACTCACTCTAGCGTGCTCTCTCTTTCTCTCTCCCTCTCTCCAAGATAAGTAGATAAATAAAGTCTTTAAAAAAAAACAACAACCTAGCTTTTGCAAATGCCGGTGGATGGCCTCTAGCAGCAGCCCTCTGCACTCTGGCCCTAACAAATAGTAGCCACAAATAGCAAACACCCTGTGGCCCCTACAGGGACCCACTTGTCCCAGGCCGCCCAAGACTTCTCCTTTGGGGCACAGAAGGTTCTGAGTGCTTAGTCCCCGACAAAGCGAGACAGCTGGTCACCCCTAAGTATGGACGAAAGGTGCAGCAGTAGGGGGTTTCCGTTGGGGGGATGAAGGCAGGTGGGGGGATCGGCAGCTCACCCATTCTGTTGGTCTTCCTGCCTTCACTTTGGGACTTCTCTTACCATTTCCTCCCTGAAACAGGTCCATCCCATCTGTCTTTCCTGTGCTCCCCAAATCCTATCTAAGGGCGTAGCAAAACTTCAGAAAGTAGGATGGAGGCGGCAAAGATGGCTAATGCTTATCGTAGCTGGCATGTCTATGGTGCTTCCCATGTACCAGGCATGGTGCCAGGCACCTCGTGTGCATTCACTGAGTCATTGTCGTGGTAGCCTTCCGAGCTGGATGTTCTTACTACCCTTCTTTTACTGATGAGGCTAAGTAACTACCCCAGCCCCTCTGCCCGCGACACTGCCCTGCTTCTCAAATGCCCGTCTGCCTCCGGGGCTAGCCCTCCACTCCGTCTCTACACACAGGACTCCTATAACAAAGCCATTGCCTGTGTATCCCCTACGGAGCTTGTAAGAAGAGACCCTCTTAGCCCGAGGCTGGAAGTCCATCCAGCCTGGGTCCTAGGTCTACCATGAACTGTTGGGCGACCTTGGACAAGTCACTGCCCGTCAGCTTTTTCTCTGATTTATAAAATGAAGGAGCTGGACGAAGTGACTTTGAAAGCTCTTTCCGGTTCTAAGAGGCTCTGCGCTCCTATGACAAGGGTATTTGAGGGGGAGGGAGTCCGAAACGAGGAGGAATGCCATAAAGCCGCCTTGATGACTGGGAATTTCAAAAGGAGCCCCAGGGTGTAATCACTGTCCTTAGGATGGCAATGGATTCTTCGTTTGACTCCTCCAGGTGTCTCCGGGGCTGCAGGGAGCAGGTGGGTTGGCTGGCTGAGATGTTGTCAGAGTTCTCAGTTTCTGATACTGGAGAGTTTGCAGTGAAATTCATATAATTAAACTTTAAAGCAAATGTCTCCCCCCGCCCAGCACCGCATAACCCCAAAGGGGCTTCCGAGCAAGAGAAATGGAAGAATTCAGTGTCTCTTGCTCCAAATACTCTTTGACACAACCACCCAGAATTGAAATGAGACGCCCTCTAGCCACAGAGGTCTGTCAGTGAGGGGAGAGCTCCTTGGAGAGAGGTGCCCGGGGCTGCAGGGCAGGTAAGAGCGGAGGAAGAGTGGCTGAGCGAACCGGCCTGAGGGAGACAATTTTCACTCTCCCTGAGACCCTCCGGGCTAGAGAGCGAGGCTGAGTTTTGACCTAGTTGTCCTTGTGCGCATTGCCGTGAGCTTTTATGAAGTATTTATGTAGCCGTTTTATATTTTACCAAGTGCTTTACAGCCACTTTTATTTGGCTTAGTCAAGTTTTCCTGGACTGCCATGTACTTTATGGTCAGGAGCGTCCCCTCTCGTTGGCTCGGCATCTCCGCGCGTCCGGCCTCACACAGTGGGCCCGTTTGTCCCAGCAGGCGAGCAGGTGCAAAGCGTTGTGGGGCGGACGGCACCTGCAGCCACCGGGGCGGTCGGAGTCGGGGTGGCTCACACTCCGGTTCACCTTTCCTCTCCTCTGTGATTGTTTGGTTTTATTTTATTGCCGGCAAGCCGCGAGCGGCGGTGCCCGGCTTGGGTCCGCCCAGGGCACGGCAATTCTGATCGGCAGACGCTGGCACATGGTAGGCCGTTTCCCCTGTGCTCAGGGGCTCTGTTCTGGTCCCCCTGCCCAGGTCCGCCATCGCCACCGTCTCCCACCAAGCGGACGTGTGGACTGGGCTTCCTCCTGCCACCCCCGGGCTCTGACCGCAGCCTGGACGTGAGGGCTTTTAAGGGAAGAAGACAGCCGAAGGAGCCAGTCCGCGCTCCCTGCAGATCAGACTTTTCAGCGTCCTTGGCCAAGTCTAACACCAAGTCCCCGTATTCTTAGGGGGTTCTTTCGTCCTCCCATCAGCCCCCGTGGCTCACTCTGCCAAGAGCTCTGGGTGTTGAGATGGAGGCCGGCGTGTGTGCAGGGGGGAAATGAAGAAATAGAGCTTCACACTCTCGGTCACAGATTTGCCGGGGAGTCCAACACAGTCACTAGTCGACGATTTCATTTTCCGAGAACCAGGTCTGCCCAAGCTAAAAGCAGGATTTGGGTTTCATGGGAAGTCCAGATTAGAGACAGTGGGCCAGAACATTGGAAAATTCGGGACCTCTGGCTACCGGCAGGTGAGGGGGTAGGGTCTGTGGCTGAGCTCGGGGCTATGTAGATGCTTAACAGCAAAGTGTGGAGTAGACAGCACTTGCATTCTGTTACTGATGGAAGACGGCAGATCCTTCCTCTGATGCCCAGAACTGAGAATCTAGAAACTTCGCCATCAGATTTGAAACTCTTTTTTGTTTGTTTTTTTAAATCATCTCTACACCCAATGTGTGGCTCAAACTTATGACCCTGAGATCAAGTGTCTCATGCTCTCCTCATTGAGCCAGCCAGATACCCCTGACCCTCTTTCAAAGTTACCGCCTTGACCATAGGAATTGTAACAGGTCTATCAGAAGACGCGTTTTCACAGCGGTAGAGCCGCATTAATTCAGACTCAGAAGTGGGCTGAAGTTTGCACTCGGAGAAGAATTGGTATTGCTCGCAGGTGTGTGTGATGGGTGGGCTTGGCATGGGCGCGCGCTGACGGCCCCGTGGGGATGGGACAGAGGCCGGAAGGAGTGGCACTTGGGCTGTGGGAACTCACCCGCCTGGCGGGCCCGGGTCGGATGTGACCCGCCAGCTGAATAACGATATTCACCGGGGCCGAGAGAGGGAACCCTGCCTTTCTCCAGGCAGGCACTGGTTTCCAAAGTGCTGCCATCCAGGGGGCGGGACACAGTGGCCGGCGGGGCCCAGACAGAAGTCCAGCGTAAGGCAGGTTCTCAGTCAGTGGCTGCAGATCGGGGGTTGGGCAGGAGGCCCCAGAGGGGCGACAGCCGACAAGAGCTGGGCAGAGTAGGTTAGAGTCTCGACCACACAAGCAGAGCTTTGGGGGTGAGGCATTCAGTCTCTGTTCAGTTCAACAGACATTTATGGACTGCCTACTGTATGCCAGGCAGGGTGAGTTCACGGGGTGAAGCAGAGGACGGACCCGGAGACGGATACAAACAAGGAAACCAGGACAGAGTTCAGGTGGCAGAGCCCGGGGAAATCTAGCTGGCAAGAGGAAGTCGTGCCTGAACCTCTGGGGTTCACTCCCCAGATGAGAAAGACCGGCTTGGAGGTGCAAGACTAATTCCAGAGCCTGGGGCCTGACAGGCCAGTCAGCGAAGTGATCGCCTTCCCGCTTTTGCCACCACTGGCCCAGGATCCGGATCCGGGTGGGCCTAATCCTGCACAGTGAGGGCTTTGAGGCCTGCACGTGAGTGTCGCTGAGACAAGACGAACTGACAGCCAGACGGCGACAGGAATAGTGAGCTTTCCTTTCAGCCGTGTCGGCGGTACCTATTCACGGGGACGCAGTGTGTCCTCCCCTCGTGATCTCTGGGGGGTCATTTAATAAGGTTCAGGGGGACGCCCGGAGCAACGCCGAGGAGGCTTTCCTTTGTTACTGTGTATGCTTGAAACACAACAAGAGGGAAGAAAAGAGGTCCCCCTCTCCCCTAACCGGTCAGCGAAGTGTGACTGCAGGTCGACTTTGAGGGTCCCAGCCTCCGTTTGTTGTGGACCCCACGGGGACCTGAGACAGACAAAGCGGTGTCCTCAAGAGAGGGATTGGAAAAAACGTGTGGGTGTTTTCAGGAGCCATCGGATTCATGCACTTCTGCAAAGTGCGAGCGGACAGTTTGGGGCCCCAGAGAGGAGGAATGTGAAATGCGAGGGGACAAGTGGGCGGGTCGGGCTTCTGACACCCCAAGCTGGTTGGTCACTGCCCTGGGCCGCAGGGCATGATGTGTTCTTCAGCGGGTGACAATTAAGTTTGGACCATTCGAAGTCCTGCCTGGCGAGTCCCCCCCCCCCCTCCCCCTAGAGGCCCTGTCCCCTGGAGGCTCCGTGTGAGGACATCTCTGCTGAAGGGAGCCACACATCCCTGCCCAATCACAGTCCGAAAGAAAGCCTCGGGTGCTTTCGGCTGTGCTCAGTCTTCCCCTAACCCTACACCATCGGTGCCCCTGCTTGGACTTGCACAACCCAGATGCTTCCATTCCTTCAGGCCTCCTCAGCGCGGGGATGGGTGGATTTGAAGCCTCCCCTGACTAGTCATTGCAAGCTGCCTTCATCCTTCCTCCGGAAATCCTCTTTGAATACCGTTTATTGCCCCCCTACTGCACGTGTTCAGTGCGCTCACGTGGTAACAACAGTGGCCGTCACCTGGATGTCTGGGCACTGTTCGGAGCTCGTGGCTTCTGCTGTCCCACTTTACCAGCCTTCGGGCTATCGATCTGTCCTCCAGACGAGGCAGGCGGCGTCACCCCCACTTTATACACGAGGAAACTCTGGCCCAGTGGAGTTTCGTTCTTTGTCAAAAGGCACAGCAGTAAGTGGTGGAAAGCAGCTTGTGAACCTAGGTCTTGACAAGGCTGGTGTGCCTTCCGCCGCGTGACTCAGCCTTTCTAGAGCATACGATGTACTCGTGGTCTTGGTAAACTGCGTATACTAAACAGGCTTTCACCTCCTAACGCTAATTACCGACCACAATTTTGACCATCCGTCGCTGTGCCCCAGTGCTGTCACGGGCTGTTGAGGAGGTGACCAGTTCTCAGACTTCTTTCTTGGCTCTTCCATTGGGGGAGCGAGACAGCTCCGTGCGAGTCGCATCCGCAGGGACGCTTGACCTCTCTGGGCCCCAGTCTGCCCATCTGTAAGCAGAGGGCATTGGACGAAATGATTTCGAGGGTTCTCTCCAACCCCAATATTCATTCCCATGAGTTAAAAATTTAACTTAAAAAAAAAAAAAAAACAACTAACTTAAAAGCAGGTAAAGATCATTTCCATTTGGCTTGACTCCAGTGGGATGAGAAAACATCTGGTTTTCCAGGCTAGTTCTCTGGTCTAGAAGGACTTGATAAATGAGTTTGGGGGTGATTGAATAATAAATCCGCACTGTACGCTCCGCGCTGTGACAGCCCTACCCCCTGGCTCCTGAGCTCCTGAATTACATATTTCTTTCGGGTTTTGTAAGAGTGAAACTAGGTCGAAGTCCTCTGTTCCTTGATATGTCCTCCCTCAAGGACACCCCCCTTCCCCCCAAAGAACCCTGTGCCTGGCATCCGGACAGCTGGTGGTCGGGCTCCAAGCCCAGAAGGCAGTCCCCACCGGCCTTCCCACACCCCGGGCTCTGCCTAGCCCACAGTCTCACGTGGTTTCCTTATTTACTCTTCCCTCTCCTTACCTGGAGGTTCCTCTGCAGACTCTGCTTCCTCGGACCAATATTCAGGCGATCCCCATCATCACCGGCCTTTTTCTCTCTGCGTTCCCCACAGCCAGACTCTCCTCCCCGTGGCGGGCGATGTTCAACTTCTCACGCTTTCCTCACCATCTGGAAGACATTCTTTGCTTCTCTAGGTTTAAATGACTTCTTGAGTATATTCCAAGACCAATGTTTCAGTCCCCTCCCCCACCCCTCACGGGGAGCTTTGAAACTAGGTGAAAACCAGATTCTAATACAGGTAGTCCCTTATATAGCTCATGCCCACTAAATGAGATATAAATGGATCTATATCTCTCCGGTTTCTTCTCTAGCTTTTACTTCCTGTCTGTTGACATGTATTTGTAATTAACTTCTGAACAGAGGGCCTTCTCGGAATACGGTGGATATATATGTTTCCGGCACTCTCCTGGTTGAAATTTGCTCTCAAGTGGTACTGCTATGCTGACAAATATGGAAAACATTTTCCTTTAAATATGTGCATAAATAAATAAGAAGCAAATTGTTGCTGTCTTTGTTAAATGCATTTACAAAACTCAGCTATTTTCACCTTTTGCTTTATTTTTCTGTTCATTTATGTAAATTAAGACTGCATCTTGGATAGAAAGAACATTTTTCTAGGCCTCTTAACAAGATGGTTTTTCTACCCTGTGTTCTGGTTTGTTTTTAAAGCTATTTATACTCTTTAATTATCCCATTTTTCCACAGTCATTATTGTGGCTGGAGCACTTTCCAAAGAAAGGAACTGATAAATCAGAGGCTGCATGCAATACCTCAGTCTTTCCATAAGATGGCGCTCTGAGAATGTGAGCTCTGTAACTTACTTGCAGCCCTCCGTCTAACCAGGCAGCAAATTAAACTTGTGTAAAATCACATTATGGGGGGGGGGGGGGAAGCTAGACCTCCTACGACTTGCTCTCAAACACTTGCCACCATTCGAATGCCTAGGGGAAGAAGGAAAGTGAGTTTTCTAGCAGTCTCCCTGCCTTATATCTGGACTAGCAATGTTTGAAATCAGTAGTGTGCATTTAAGGGACCTTTTAAAGAACGGACTTTCTTCTAAAGGGGGGGGGGGGTTGTGACACTAACAACTTGTACTGGTAGAAAAGCCCATCTCTGGGTTTCAGTTTCTTCACCTACCAATGAGTGGATTGGACAAGATGATCTCTTAAGGGTGCTTCCGTTTCCAGCGATTTCTCCGTTTGATTTCATTGATTTCTTTCCACTACACCCTTGCTGCCTCAGCCAGCACAGAAATGGGAAGAAAAGATCGCCTATTTTACGCTTGTTTGACTCTATTCCTCTCCTACAAGTGCTCTCTTTGCTTCAACTGTCCCAAGACAAGCATGCCCAGATGTCCTGTTTTAATTAGGTTCCTTTTCTCTTTATGGCTTTTGCACCGGTAACCCCCCTCCTCCTCCTCCCCCATCCTTGACCAATCTGCCTGAACAGAAGCCTGTCGCCCTTTTCACTTAACAAATAGGGATTTCTTGGCATTAGGGCGGTCATTTTTGTGCTAAGCAGATACCGAAGTGGATGGTAGTATATAAGTATATAAGTAGTATGTAAGTATAACCACGTGGAATACTTAAAAGGTGATGCTTCTTAGATCACACGTAACATGTCCAGTTAAGAAAACTTGAGATTCTGGAGATAGGAACTTCTCTCTGTTCATTATTCTTCCTCCACTGGATGGCATTCATTGCCAGAACCGTGTCAAAGCATTAGGAAAGAAGCAGTATTCCTGAGAGAGGACAATTAATCTAATTAGAGATGAGTGTCACTAAGTAGATAACTCATCATTAAAATCCTCCGTGGTGCTCTGGGCAGTCTGTGGATGAGGGTCATGCTGTGATGGCTCGTCCTCGTTCAGAGCCTCTCGTGAACCCCACATGCCAGTGGCACAGAGGGAGCCAGTGGAAATGAAATGCTGAATTAATTAATGCCCAAACTACGGAGACACCCCTAACCGAGTCCCTCGGGGCTTGAAGCGGAGCGTGAGTGTTCCATAAAATTCCCCGGGGGCACGTCACATCTGGCACATTGCTAGAGCCTAGGGGACGAAGGCAGAGAGGCATTAAACACAATATTCTCCTGCATTTGTTTTCTTGTCGTCCTTAGGGATTTTCAGATCGCCTTTGGTGCTTGCCCAGTGGCGTGGTGGTGGTGGTGGTGGTCCTGGTGGTCCCGGTGGATTATTTATTTCTCTGACCTCAGTACCGTATCTGAAGAACGCAGATATTTCACTGAATAGCGATACTGTTGGATCTGTGTTTAGGAGAAAAAACTCCATCCACAGGGCTCTCCCCGAGGGTTTTAGAGGGCAAGCCCAGGAGTCTGCTGCGTAGGTGAGGAGGACCGCTGTTGTGTGTGCTGCGCCGAGCCTTGGGGACTGTTACAGGGAGCTTGTGAATTATCTCATATGCGGGAGCAGTGCGGTGAGGAAATGGCAAATACCTAGTTGTCATGGAAGATTTCTAAGGAAGCAGTAGCAGCACAGCGGTTAAGAACAGAGGCTAGGGGCGCCTGGCCGGCTCAGTGGGGGAAGCGTGCGACGCCTGATCTCAGGGTTGTGAGTTCGAGCCCCACGTAGGGTATAGAGATATCTTTAAAAAATGGAAACCTTAAAAAAAAAAAAAAAGAACACAGGCAGCTAGAGATGGACCCACAAGGTTTCGAACTCCAGCTTTGCTATCGACTCGCTATGTGACCTCGGGCAAGTGACTTTGCTTCTCTGTGCCTCTGTTTCCTCATCTGTAAAAAAGGGCTGATAATCATAGAGTCTATCCCATTGGGTTGTTCGGAGGAGTCCGTGAGATGCCGCATGGTTTTTCTTCCCAGTGCTTCTAACAGTGTCTGGCACGGAGAAAGCCCTCGATGCTGACAGCTCTTGGCACTCTTGTTACCCTAAGTACCACGAGGTGCCCTGGGTAGTACAAAAGAGAACTTAACCAAGCCTCTGCCTTCAAAGACCTCACAGGTTTTATGGACTGGCGATCTGAACATACGTAAGAGGAGCGCAAGCAACTCGGGTCGCTTCCCAGGATACGGTTACGTGCAAAGTCCGCGGGTCGGGATGCATCAGACTGGCTCAGGGAGGCCCTCAGTTACTTTCCGGAAGGGGCTTTAGGCACCCCCAGGGAAGGCGAGTGAGTCCTTGAATGACTTACTTGCCTCCTTTTGAGAGAAGGTACTCGTAATAACGTCTGTTCATATTCACAGCCTCGCTGACTTACTGTCCTTTTGAGATAGGCAAGTTGGAGTTACTTCATCGAAGAGTACAAAACATGTATATTTCACCTAATGAAGGAGAGCCGGCGACCTGATGATAAGTACCTGAGGTTCGAAGGCGGTCCAGGGTGACATTGTGTATATTGCGTTCTGTACATATGCATTCTGTCCTAAGAAGTCGCCTTTGAGCTGGGCTGCTAGTGATGGCCACCGTAACTCTTTCCAAGAAGAAGGGCTTCCCATGGGCCCTGCTTTTAATTTACCTTTTCTTTCCTTTTGTTTTATCTTTTGCCTTTAAGAAAATTAGCCACAATATAAAACTTTGCTCATTAAACATTAAGTTATAAAGATTTAAAAATGTACAAGATATGGAAGAACACAATAAAATTAAGAGTTCCCCCACATCTCTGCTTGCTCATTGGAGATAACTGCTATTGCCATTTCTTAAAAATTGTCTGTGTTTATCTGGACACATATAAAGGACAGGGGAGTCATGCATCTGCAGACCCATTTTTACACCAAATGGAATCACACCATCCATTCTCAACCACTGCTTGTATCTGCGACAACGTGTCTTGGATTTGGCTTCATATCAACACATATAGATCGACTTCGTCCTTTTCATGTCTGCATAATATTCCATTTAGCACTCTTGGCTTTTAAGATTCCATTCTGTATTTTGTCCGGCTAAGGAGAACAGGGTAGAGAGGTGGGAAACAGAAATGATCGGGGTGTGGGGGAAGTATTGAGACACCTAAAGAGAGAGTGCAAGAACGCTGACTTTTAAAACAGTGCCGTAAATTTTAACAGCTATAGGAATCAGTTGGATCAGTACTTTGGGTTACTGCCTTGTGGAAAACAGAAAATAAGGGCAAGTTTTAGGTCGAAGCCACAGACCAGCTCTTCCTAACACTTCTGTAACCAGAAACCATGCTTCATTTACCGAAGTCCTTTGAGGATTTAAATAGCACATGGGTCGAGCGGAACAGTGGATGCTATTTCAACTTTCAAAAAGTTTGGCAAGTTTTCCAACCCAAAGCTGTTTTTAAAAAATTGAGTCACCATGGGATTGGAGAGCAGTGTTTTGTCCTGGCTTCTGATCCATAGCTTGGAGATAAGAAACCAAAAAATGGAGCAAGCAATAGGGACACTTTTCTGGATGGCGGGAAGGAATACAGTGGGCCACAAGGGATCAGCTGGGGGACTAATTTGATTTAATATTTATAGGTGATTTGGAAGAGGGGGTATAGGGCAAAATCGCAATGTTGGCAGATGTCTTTACACTATTCCAATGAGGATCATAAACTTCAGGAAGACGTTTGTTTTGTAAGAGCAGGGATAAAAGTGGCCGGCAAGCTTCGAAATGCATAAGCCCATGGAAATGTCTCTGGGGACACATTCCTGAAGTTCATTTCAGAAGATTTATAATAAGCCTTACCCCTTTATCTGTGAATAGGCTCTCTGCTTCAGGCATCAGTAGGTGCAAAGAAAGACAGGATGAAGTTGTTGGTACCTTCAGAAGGGAGATGGTATTTAAACAGCATTATATGAACATAAAAGAGGAGGCTAGTAAGCTGATTGCCACAAGATACATAAATAAAGAATGCTGCTCTGTGTTTCTTTAATATAGGCCCAAAGGCAATTGGTGTTTGATGGTTGGTGATCCATGTATTCGCTAATCTTCAAAGTTAAATAAGCAGAATATGTTAGGTTATCATTTCAGAAGAAATGCAATCAAATGTTCTCTTCAACTTTACTACAAAATATTTTCCTTTCCATAGGGCGCCTGGCTGGCTCAGTCGGGGAAGCACCCGACTCTTGATCTCGGGGGTCATGAGTTCAAGCCCCATGTTGTGTGTAGGGATTATTTTTAAAAAATATTTTCCTTTTCATTGGATGCCTTTTTAATTATGAAGGTCGGAACTAGATTTCCTGACCTCTGTACCACCGCACGTCTTTTTCAGAGCATGTCCTGAATATTAGCAGATACATCATATCATGGAAGGGAACACCTAACAAAACCAGATCACTATCTTCTGAAGTTGGGGAATTTTCAGTAATTAATAATAAAGACGTCTGCCCTACCCACATCACAGTGTGGTTGAGAAACTCAAGTAAGCTGAATGAGAAGGAACTGCCTTGTACGGTGCTTGTACGGTGTAGTAATTATTTATTGCACGTCATAATTTGGGATTATGAAGTGAGGGGCACCTGGGTGGCTCAGTCAGTTAAGCGTCACCCCTGGGCTCAAGTCATGATCTCAGAGTCCTCGGATCGAGCCCCATGTCAGGCTTCCTGCTCAACAGGGAGCCTGCTTCTCCCTTTGCCTCTCCCCCTCCCCCGTGCTCAAGCTCTCTCTCAAATAAATAAATAAATAAATAAAATCTTAAGAAAAAAGAATACGAAGTGACTAAATTCTAGGATATTATCCTTTATAGCTATTCGTGCAAATGTGCAAAGACTGGTATACAAGGATATTCTTTGCAGTATTGTTTATATTAGCAAATTATTAGAAATAACTCCACAGTTCATCAGGGATTGGATAAATAAATTATGATATAGCCACACAGAAGAGTAAGGACAAGACAGCTGTTAAGTGATAAAAAGTTGCAAATCAGCATGACTAGTATGCTTCCAATTTGGATTAGAATTAGGTGTTAGTAAAAGCGTGTGGAAACTCCTAGAAGAATATATATCAGACAGTTAGCCAGGCTTCTCTCTTGGAAGAATCGGATGATGGGGGAACTTTTACTTTATGCTTTATTTCTGTACTGTTAAAATTGTTTACCATGAACATTATTATATTTGTAATTAAAAGTATAAGTCAAAGAAACACAAATATGCCCTTAACCCGACTATCGTAATTGGGGGGAAAAGAGTGTGCAAGGCAAGGGCAAATTTATACTGCACATGGCTTGGGAATGCCTCCCAAAAAGAAACCCAACTCCAGGGCCTACAGGAAATGGTGGGAGGAGGAAGGGGAGGAGAAGGAGGAAGTACATACGAGCATCTTTCTTTTTCCAGGGAGTAGAAAACACTCAGAGTTAAGGTCCCTTCGTAGTGCTCCCCTAAGATGCAGGACCTCCTCTGAGTTGCCATGGGCCCTTACTCTTCTGGATGGCACCCTAGATCCAGAACAGAATAAGGAGGGGACTTTGTCTTGTTCATTGTTGTAGCCCCAACTCCTCGGACAAAAAAAAAAAAAAGGATGTTGAATTAATGTTTGTTGACTGTTGAATGTTCTCCATTGCAAATAGACTCCATCTGGAGTAGTTTACTTTTGCACTATAGGGTCATCTCGTGGTTTAAAAGCCTGAAGAGAGCTTGTGGTCAGCTTGACCACTGGCATCAAGTATAGTCAGCTTTTAGTTTGATTGGGACCCTCCTGTGACAAACCTTTTCTTTGCCTTCCCCTTTCCAGATACAGCCAGAAGGCAGCGAGGAATGGCATGAAAAATCAGTTCAACCTCCATGAGCTGAAAATGAAGGGCCCTGAGCCAGTGGTCAGTCAAATTATTGACAAGCTGAAGCACATTAACCAGGTAAGTGGTACATCGAACAAAAATGGAAATGGTGAAAAAAATGAGGGATGGACAGGGTCCGCTGTTCCAGTTGTGTTCTTGGGCTTTTGGAGAGGCAGCTGTTCTTCATTTTCTTCAAAGATTCTCTCTGTTGGGGCACCTGGGTGGCTCGGTTGGTTAAGTGTCTACCTTGTGATTTCAGCTCAGGTCATGATCTCAGGGTGGTGAGGCCAAGCTGTGAGTCGGGCTGCATGTTTGGTAGGAGTCTGCTAGAGATTCTCTCTTTCCCTCTCCCCACGCTCCTGCATCTGTCTCAAATAAATAAATAAATCTTAAAAAAAAATATTCACTCTGTTAAAAAGGATGTCTGACCCTTGTTTTTCACTCCATTTTATTTTAAGTTTATTTTTTTGGTAATTGCGACACCCAATGTGGGGCTCGAACCCATGATCCTGAGATCAAGAGTCACACACCCTTCCAACTGAGCTAGCCAGGCGCCCCTTCACCCCACTTTTAAATCATAAAGATAATATTATAATATTAGAGAAAGCTTGGAAAATAGAGGGGAAAATATTTCTCACAATCCCACCACCCTATCCTGTTTTCATTTTTAGCTGTTCTTTTCTGACATTTGTCCAGAAAACCACACTCACAGACTTGTTTCGTAATTGGAACTACACAAGTGATTTATAGTTCTTAAAATTAATACTATATTGGAAACTCTTTTTCGTGTTGTCACAAATCTTCATATTAATCATTTTTTGTGGCCGCCTAAGATTTCTTTAAGTATTCATCATAATTAATCAGCTTGCTTTTGCTGGACATTGAGATTGTTTCAGATTTTTTATCCTCATAAATAAAGCTACCTCTTCATGCATGGAGCTTTCTCCTGATCTTCGATCATTTTCTCAAAATATCGGTGTTATCAGGTTAAAGGATGTGAGCATTTTAATGTGTGTTTCCAAATTGTTTTCCAACGGGGACATGTATCAGCTTTCACTGCCACTAGGAAGATACTAGAAGACCAGCTTCACCGCACCCTCGCCAACTTCTGACTCACTGCCCTGCATAGAGACACCCACAGATTCCCTTGACCTGTACACAGAGTTTTTCCTCTCATGAGGAGTTTAGTAACTAAGACACAAATAGTAGTTGTACCATCTGCTTGTGATTGCTTTGTGGCTGCAATCAAAAAAAAAAAAACGCCACCAAAAGTGCCACCGTATACCAGAGTGACAGTGTTCCCACTCCATGATCCATGGGTGGGACGGCACTGGCACCACGGACTTCTATTTGTAGCTTCGAAAGAACTTAATGCAACTCAAATCCTTACGCAGGGACAGAGGTTTGTGTTGGAGACACTGGCCTGGTTTTATTTTTTAATATGAAGGTTAGCAGTGACATTTTTGTGGTTCTTAGAAAATGTCTGGAAGGGCTCTCTAATAGTGGTATGTTTCACTGCAAGTGGCTTTGCGGAAGTATTTACAACACACTCGGGTGTGACCCCTCCCGTGCCTAAGAAAGTGCTCTGTGCTCAGTGAGCATTTAATAAATAGTTGTGAGTGCGGCTGAGCACATGGGAACGGCAGTGGTGGCCGGAAAGAGCCTTCTTTCTGTGAATTCACAACCTCGCGAAGTTCTACAGAGCCTGGCGAGACGTGATAGGATTTCTCCAAAATGCCTCTCTGAAGGGTTCAGAGCACAGCATAAGCCACTCACGTGAGGGCACGGAACGGCCTCACCTGGGGACGACAGTGGCCATTGTCCTCTGAATCCTTTCCAAATTATCACTAGCCAGCTCTGGCCGGGTGGCAGCACCTGACTGGTTAGAGAGAGATCAAAGGCCTGCGGATGGACCCCCCCACCCCCCGGTGGAAAAAGGGAATGCCGCGTCATGTTGGACGTGGGCTTCCATGTGATCCAACGGTCCCTAAAAAATCCAGCCTTGTAGCAAAGACGTTGAGTGTTCGACATTCATACTGTGGGAGACCACGTGGGCTAGTGGGAAGAGCGTGGGCTTTGGATCCAGACGGATCTGAATTTGGCCGTGAATCTCACCAGGTAAAGAACTTGGGGCAAGTCATCGGACCTGAGCTGTAGTTTTCTGTCTGTAGTACAGAGAGATATCAAAACCTCTCCTATAAGGTTCTTGTGAGGATTAGAAATTTTATCTATACCCACATGATAGAAAGCTTAAATCTAATTACAGATATAATGTATTTTATGTATTATATGTTTTTACCTATATACACAAATATATATAATTGCATATACCCTACAGACAATAAATGGTAGTTGAGATGATTATAATTCAGGATTTCCTCTGTAGGCAGGACTTGAGTTTGGAAGGGGGCATGATTCCAGGGTTTTTGTTTTGTTTTGTTTTGTTTTGCCTATCTATCTAATCTGCTTCTCCAATTTTGTGTGGTTGTAGATTCCTTTGGTGTGTCTCTCTTCTCTGCTCTCCCATATTGTTTCCTTCCGTCCCCTTCCTCGGACTTCCAGCCACAGAAGCCAAAACCACCTCATGGGTAGGGAGGTGTGTATTTTGAGAGTTGAAAAAGGCACCATTACAATTTCTTTCTCCCACCTCTGCCGTGAACGTGTGTGTGAACATTTTTGGTTCCCTTACAAATACCATTGAGCAACCAATGAATTCTCACTGATAGACCAGTTTTACCTGTTCAAAATTGCTTGGGCTCCAAACACCCACAGTGACTTCTTTTTCTCATCTGTCTTGCTTTACGTGGCCCGAACGCATTTGTTTCCCGGCCTTCAATAACATTCCGATTTTGGCTGTGATTCAATCCGTAAGTGAGACATTTTAGGAAAGTCAAAGAAGGATGTTACGATGATGATAATGGTGGCAAAGAAGATGATGACGTGTCGTGTTTGTTTAGCACATAACCATATTTCGAAGCGATTTCACGTGCTGAAAGTCTAACTGGTTGTTCCGAGAAAAAGAGTCAAGCTGGCACAGACTCATTCTTTTCAAGAACTCACTGTACCTTTGGACATGATTTGGTCCTTACTGATCCCTGTGGGGGTAAGCGATATATAATCGTTGTCCCTTTTTTTTTTTTTTGGTCCCTTTTTTTATAGCTAGGGAAACTGAGGCAGAAAGCCACCAAAGGCTGGGTGGGCAGGCCGCCAAAACATCTAGTGCGTTCAGTTGAAGATTCGATCAATCATCCAGATGTTGTTTCCTATTCACGGCCAAACATCTGGATTCACTGAATGCCTGACTCAATGGACCGCAAGTTTTGGTGGGGGTGGGGGGGCATGTGGAGAGAATGGAGTTAACGTGCCTAAGTTCCCATGGAAGTGAGTGGCGAGTCCAAGAGCGTAATGCTATTCTCCTAGGCCCCTTGCTTGGGGCTGCGTGTCTTCAGCTACAGTAGGATCGCTCCAGCGTAAACATCTGCAAATGCGGACTACTTCCTTCTCTCTGTCTGTGCGGGTAGGCCCACGTGCATCCATCCAGATGGACCGTAGCTGGGCCATTTAGGAGCACTTCCCAAAATAACTCTTCACTTTCTTCCGCGGAAATTCTCAGCTGCCTCCTTTCAGGTTATAGTTGCTGTTGATAGCGCTGGAAATACTATACTCACTAAGGGAATAAAGTAACATTGTTTCCATATTGACGGTCCCATGGTGTAACCTTGAGGGGATGGGTTCAGGGTCAGGCCCTGGGCCGCTTTCCTGGGAAGGCCTGCAGGTGTGGAATGGCCTCCCCGCCTCCTTCCAAGCCAGAGTTCATGTGTAACATTCCCACGATTGGAAATGAGGACCTTTTTATTTCCTTTTCAGTTTCTAATTTGTGCGAGGATTTATTGTCTTGTGTTAGCAGAACAGTCGAACTCCTTTAAGCCCTCAGCGTCAGTTCTGAAATTGGCTAGGCCATATTGCTTTAAACACACACACACACACACACACACACACACACACACACAAGTTTTGTTTTTGTTAGTGTTCTGCTCCAAGGCTCCTGCTTGGAGAGAAGACCCCCCAAATACCAAGAATGATCACAATACATTCTTACCCAGATGATACTGTGGGCCATTTGCCCTCTAACCCAGCTCCGTCGGTGACATTTTCTCTCTCTTTAAGAGTAGCCGTGGAGTTAGTGTGAATTTTAGCGGTCCCTGAACTGCTCTCCCTTGTTCTTCCCCAGGAAAACCTCACTGTTTATTGTTTTCCCCCAGTTTCAGTTCCGGTTCAAGTGAAATTCCAGAAATTGTTTCCCTGCCCATTTGGTGTCCGAGCTTTTCATTCAAAGTTGGATAAAGTCTCATCTGTCTGGGATGGTTGAAATGTCCTGCTGAATGGCGGGGGAGTGGACGAGGTGGCCTCTTAAGATTCCTTCCAGCCATGTGATTCTGTGATTTGTAGCTCAAGGTCAGCCTTTCACCCAGCACCCTCTTGTGAACAAGTCTTGTGACTTTATTCTCTGCTCTGCCACTCTTTTTAAAACACCCTGTTCCCAGGTCACCCCTTTCTACTCTGTAACCTCTCCTCTTTTCAGAGATTGTTCTCTTCCCACCAGTCTTCCAGCCTGGGCAGATGGAACTTCAACTTGCCCTTCCCCTGCCCCCCATCCACCCAATTCTTCTGTCCTACTGCCTTGTTCCCATTAGGCTATGAAAACATTAAACTAGAAAAACACTTTTGCATTTATCACCCCTAAAGTTTCCCTCCTCCGGGGCCAGATAGGTGACTGGGCTTCGGATCAGATTAGCCACGTGACTCCACAGGAATGATAATAATTCCTCCACTTAAGGGCGCAGTGCGGTTCAGGTTATAAAGCTCTTTCATGTACGTTAGATAAACTGATCTTCACAATGACTCTGAGAAGCAGGCATCATTACCTCCACTTATCGCCTCGCGATGGTTAGCAATTTCTAGACACAAAGGACACGCAGACGTACAAGTAGCAGGAACTCCTTAATTTGTCTCACAACCTCCAAGTCCCTGATATAGTCATTTCTGTGGTTGAAGCTCTGAAATCCTCAGGAAAGAGAGAATAAGCACGTCGTTTACCAAACCTCAGTTAGAAGAGTCTTAGAAAACCAACCACCATGCTATCTGGTGTGGAAACGGAGACCCTTGGTGATATGGCTTTGAGTTAGGCCCAGCAGACGAACTTTCTATCAGCTATCTCAAATTTATAAAACGCTGGCAGATGGCCAGAGAAAAATTTAACATGTAAAGCAGACAGCGGGACAACTCCATTTCCATCCCGCTCCGTAAACACCTGAAAAGTATTTTTAAGATGCCTGACCGATGACTCTGGTATCTCAAAAGGCGCTGGCTTTTGCAAAAGAAAGTTAAAATTTTAATAAGTTAATTAGTAAAGTTGTTAAGTGTCAGGGAAGTTCCCAGGACATTCCTTAGCATGTGATTTAAAAACAAAATCTGGAAACAAGTCTCAGGCATGATGGAAAACACACCGAGGGACTTTTTTCAAAGTCTTCCCACAATAAAACCAGCGAGAGTCATAAAACACTGGCCTAGTCCGATGGTTGCTAGAAAAGCCAACATTGATCTAAAATTTCGAAATAAAAGGAGAGACCTTTTGAGAGGCAAATTTAAATAAAAGGCCTTTCCAAATGGAATTGTGTCCCAGTGTCTGTCACACTTCTTCACATACAAATAGCGTGGCAGAACTTAAGGAATGGCCATTTCCATACGGAGCCAGAATGTGTGTGTGTGTGTGTGTGTGTGTGTGTGGTGTGTGTGTGTGTGTGTGTGTGTGTGTGTGTGTGTGAAAGACAGAGTATCTACAATGGCATGTTAACAAGAGCCAATGAATGACTTCTGAGTTACAAAAGGACAATGTGAGTTGGTCTTTAAATACCAGACCTAGACTCTTTGGAGCTATTATTTCTTGAAGTAAAAAGGAATTAGCCGATGCATTCCAAAACACATTTATCATTAAAAAATCTTCTGTCATTTTGCTTAATAGCCTGAAAAATAATTACAATGTCTGGTGGCTTTGGGGAGCATGTGTTTTTAATATCTTAATTACTATGTACACTTTAATAACACTGCACGAAGAATTCCCAAGTATTTCATATTAAATTTATTGAAAATGAACTATTAGCTATATTTAGAAAATAGAGGATTAAAGGTACTTAAATTGGGTCGTGTAGTTTAGTCCTTGTGTGTGAAATGAAATTACTCAAAAACGCAAGATGAGGCAGAATGGCGGGCCAAATGCTGTTGGTAGCCATGTTGAGGTAATCTTGACTTAGCAATGAAGGGAAATATGGTATCCTTTTTCACTGCAGTATTGTACTCTCTTGAGTGTTTTGTTTTAGTTAGAAGTATCGGACATGTCGGGGCACCTGGGTGGCTTGGTTGGTTGAGTGTCTGACTCTTGGTTTTGGCTCAGGTCATGATTTCAGGGTCCTGGGATCGAGCTCCACGTCGGGCTCCATGCTCAGCAGTCTGCTTCTCCTTCTCCCTCCCCCCGTTCTCGCTCGCTCTCTCAAATAAATAAATAAAATTTTTAAAAGGGGGAAGGGGACCCCTGGCTGGCTCAGTTGGTTTAAGCATCTGACTCCGGCTGAGGTCATGATCTCAGGGTCCTGAGATCGAGCCCTACAGTGGGCTCTGTGCCCAGAAGGGAGTCTGCTTGTCCCTCTGCCCCTCCCCTCACTCACGCTCTCTCTCTGTCTCTGTCTCTCTTAAATAAATAAATAAATTCATAAAATGTTTAGAAAAATGAAGCATTGGACGCATCGGCTATAGAAAGACAAGCTCTACATATGACAAGAGAATTCTATCAAACTAGAAAGGTGACCAGATTTACAAAGTTAAGGATGTATTTCTAAAATGTCTATGATATTCATAAGGTCTCATATTCTATTCATATTTACCTCCTGGCCAAATGCAACACATTTCATAAAGATTTTATTTATTTATTTGAGAGAGAGCACGTGTGCAAACATACCAAGTTGGGGGAGGAAGGACAGAGGGAGAGGAAGCAGCAGACTCGTCGCTGATCCCTGAGATCATGACCTGAGCCTGAGCCCAAGATGGACATTTGACCGACTGAGTCACCCAGGCTCCCCTATAACACATTTTTTAAAAAAATAGTTACAAATAGTTGTGCTCTCTACCCCTATAAATCTTCACTATAAGCAGTGTATCGGTAAACGTACGTTCAAATACTATCGGAGAAATTCAGAGGTAACTTTTTACCCAGATATATTTATGAATATGTATCTTGCCTCTGGAGCGTCAGCTCCTTAAGTTGGCGATCATGCATATAATTCTCCGTTTCCTATAGCAACTAACACAGTGTCATATACAAAGTAGACACTGAACATAGACAACATTTTGGTGATCAGTTTATCCAAAGGACTCAACCTTGGCTGCTCAGTTTATTTCTGAACTTAGATTCAATTTAAGGCACTCCGCACATTCGACATTAAACCGGTTTTTGTGCTAAAGGGCAGGGTCACCTAAGTGCAGGGTTATAGCTAGAAGGAGCCTTGAGGTGATAGGGTCCAACCCTCTGGTTTTACCAATGAAGGAATTAAAGGCAAGGGAGAGAAATGACGTGTCCAGAGTCAAATTGCCAGAAAACGGCAACGCCGACTGGGAAATGAGAACATCAGTATTTGCTGTACCATCGCTTCGCTTCCAAAGGCTCCCATGTCAGGCAAGACATGCTTGCAAACATGCAGGCACATTTTCCTCCACGGGACTCCTGAGTGTGGCAGAAGCCCATGCTTCAGCAGTTCATCCTTGGAACCCAAAGCAGAACAGCAGGAGGCAGGAACTTGCTAATTATTTATCTCTTATTATGGATATTAACCAGTGTTTGGTCACAACAAGTACTTCTCAGGGACCGTCCCCTCCCTGAACCCATGGAGCAGTGGCCCTCGCGCCCCGAGGGGGATGGGCGAGGCTGCTGGGATCACTGAACCGAGAGCCAGCAGTCAGCAGGATCTGCAGCTCACAGCCTTATACCTCCCCCCCTCCCCTAACCAGGGTCTGCCTTGGGCTCCCGTCCACGTTCAGGGGCCAGTCATCCTTTCACTCTCGTGCTCTCGATCTCCGCTCCTCCGCCTTCCTGGGCCCCCTGTAACAGTTTCTCTTAGTGCCTCCTTCCTCCTTCCAGAATGGCAAAATTAGCATCCTGTTAGTCAGTGGGCTCCTGTGCCAGTTAGCTCAGTTGTTCAGGCAGTGTATTCAAATTGGGTTCCATAGGGAGCAGAGATGTGGGAGACGTGCTGGGGGGCGGGGGTTGTTCTGAGTCTCCCATTCCTATTTTAACCAGAGCCGCTACAGTTTTAAAATCTGCTTTACATATCATCTTCTGAGTAAGATTTCCCTTACACAGAGGGTTCTGACTGCGAACACAATAAAAATCTCAGGGTGCCCTTGAAGCCGACAATAAGGGTTTAAGCCCATATGAGCCATTTTTTCATTCGAGCATCCATGCGCCAAATCTAAATATCTACAACGCGCAAAGCTGCCATAGAATGCCTTCCAGTCCCCGTTAGCCACCTCCTAAAATGAACTGTTGGTTAAAAAGGGGGACCAAATGGGCGAGTGCGAATGGCTTGGTGGAGATATTATTCCTATTGAAAGTGACGTTCTGTCAGAAGGCCCATGTTCTTGTACTAGTAAGCCAAAAGTATCTCCTTTGAAGTCCAAGACCGACACATCTCGGTTTTCCTTGCCGACGCCATTAGTGTTCCGACAAAATCCAATGGGAATAAAGCTAACTTGTCTATACAGAGCCGACACCTTTGCCCTGGGATGGCAGTCCTTCGTTCATGGGCTCAACCAAATGTTTGGCCTCCGTCCTGTGTGTGCCCAGGGTTATTTGAGATCTAACCCGGTGCTGTAAACTTATTTGACACGTGACCAGGGATGTTTCCAGGTTCTGTGTGGGCTCCGTGTCAGTACTTAGTAAAATGTGAAATAATAACGAGGGAGCCAAGTCTGTATCCCTAACTGTATGCTTGTCTTAGATAGCAACTGCAGTGATTTTGCATAGCAACTGTTAAGTGGAATGTTTCCAGCAGATTTCTGGTTAATGTCAAAGTGAAAATTACATTGTTATTAATAAGTGCTGGAATATATCGTATAGTTTCCTAATGGGGTTAAAGTATGATCTTCTTTGTTTAATTAGTTGATCCGGATATTATTTTCTTCCTAGTCCATATCCTGCTAGGATGTCACTTTTCAGAGGAAGATGTATTCTGTATTATGGGTGAGCAGTTGACAAGACCAAAAAAAGCTAAGAGAATTACTGTCGTGGTCTGCCATAAATAATGAGGCCCAAGTTCACATCAGTTATACCGCAGGGCACTGAAGAGTCTTCCGGTTATTATCGTGGTATCACTGTTAGCAAATTTTGAGTCATCACAACAAACAGAGGAAGAGCCAAAAGACTGGAGAGAGACCTGATTTTTTAACCTTACCTTTACTAAGGGTAGAGGGGCATCTGGGTGGTTCAGTCTATTAGGCATCCGACTCCTGCGTTCAGTTCAGGTCATGATCTAGGGTCATGAGATCGAGCCCAGTGTCGGGCTCCACACTGCTGAGCGTGGAACCTGCTTAAGATTTTCTCTGTGTCCCTCTCCCTCTGCCCCTCCTCTGCACTTGCTTGCTCTCTCTTTCTCTCTTTGTCTTAAAAAATATAAGGGGTAGATATTCAGTTGTGGAAACCACAAATTAGGGAGCCTGGTATCACATCTTAGTAAAATTCTAGACTAGATTCTTGGAGAGCATGAGCTTTTAGAAGCCACCGTGATGATTCCTAGGAGTGACAGTGGGCTCACTCAGAACAAATCAAGCCATTTCCCTTTATGTGTGTGTATGTGTGTCTGATTTTACTAGATCAGGGGAATGGCACAGACACGGCATACCCATATTTCAGCAAGGTGTTTGACAGAGATTCCTATGATCCTTTTTAAACAGGTGACAAGTAATGTTGGCTAAGTAATCCTATAGTTCTGTAAATGTATCGCTAATTAACCATCATATCTGAAGAATATTTTCTTAACTTATCAGTGTCAGCCTGGAGAGAGGATTTTAGTTGTTTGCTTTGTACATAACCCTTATTACCTAAAGTTTTTACCGATGACTTAACTGAAGACAGAGAAGGCGTAATTTTAATATCTAATGATGGCATGAAGCTACGTGGGGTTAGCTAATACACAGATAACACAATTAGGATCCAAAAATGTCTCAGTGGGCTGGAATGGCAGAGAAAATTAGCAAAGTGAAATGTTACAAGGATAAATGCAAACAAAGCATTGCATGTAGATTCCCAAACTTGACTACAAAAGCACAATGAGGGAAACCCGGCTTAGTAGACATCTTGGTTTTTAATCATGATGGAAACCGCAATAAGGAGCAATGGAATCTTCACTGACCCACAAGAATATATCTCTCAAATAGAGTGATGACTTAGCAGGTTTTTGGATGTTGCGGCCATTATTGGCGGTGTGAAGGGGGACGTGTGTGTGTGTGTGTGTGTGTGTGTGTGTGTGTGTGTGTGTGTGTGTTGGGGTGGGAGCGGGGTGGGAGGGGCATGGAAGTGAGTGGCTGGGAAAATATTCTCTATTCTGTTTAAAGGTTCAAAAGGACTGTTTTGGGATTATAATGTTCACTGCGCCACCTGGGTTTTTGTTAAACCAGTACTACCTGCTTTCATTGTTAAGTCTTATTGGTGTGTAATTTTAGGGTCAGGGTGAAAATTTTGGGAGCCACAGCACTGTGTAATCTAGTTTGGGGAAAGGACAAAGAATCTTAGAATCAAAGGTAGATCTCTGTTCAAATCTCAGGTATGTCACTCTGTGGTTGCCTAGATTTAGGCCAAATTATTTAATTTCCTGGCACTGAACTTTCCTAATCTGTAAAATGGGTATACTATGCTCTATCTTGAAGGGTTAGTACAAGTGTTAGAGACAGTAACACTCAATACGTTGTAGCTACTCTTTGTCTCGTATCACGATAGTATGAACAGTTAGCATAAAGGAAAATCCATAAAGGGGGTGACCTTTTGAGTGGCTTGATTCTCTGTGCCTCAGTTTATCAGTTTCTGGAATGGAAAGACTACAACTTTTCTAGTTTAGATTGTTACTTAAATGATTTAAAATTCTAAATATAATAATCTAAATCCTAAAGATTCTCAGAAAAATATAGCTAGCCAACCTTCGACAGATTTTTGAACTATTTAAAGTTTAGTTTGGCTCAAAGTAACTGAATGGAAAATGAAGATGATAGATTTTTAAAAATTTATATACACATATATATATATATGGAGGAGTGTGTGTTTAAATCAAGGTCTTCGAATTTTCCCAAGTTTGAACTCTGCCCTGAAGTGGAGGATCTATAAATAGACAGTCTGCCCTTCGAGATCTTACCACATGATCCAGGAGTCCCCTTTTATCTTCAGCCCCAGCAGGACCTTTCATGGAAGGATGGTATCAAGTGAAGATACTTCAGAGCTATAAAGTCGGGGCAAGTTAATCTGCATTCCTCTTGCATTTTGCTCTCTGGTTGAAGATGGTGAGAGGTTCCTATATTTAAAACGCGGCTGACATGATATCCTTATTGGCAGATGTCTCACAGGAGGTATTTAGAATGATTCTGAGCGGCATATAACATGTTCGTGAGCGCGTGTGTATTTCACATGCCGACGGAGCAGAAAGAATTCACAGGGCTTGGGACCGCGGGGCTTTCTGGAGACACCGGCACTCTCAGCTGTCGGGGTGATGTCACAGATGCCAGGAACACTGCCTAGGCCCCAATTCCCAAAGCTCTATTTTGTGTCGCAGAGCCTAAGGCAGACAAGACCCAGTCCATGGGCTCCACCATCAAAGAACTTTGGAATTTGTTAGCCACAGGCCGGGACCAGCAACCACTTGTTGTCTGGGCTAAAGGAAAGCTGCCCCCTGCTGCCTGAGCCTTTGTCCCTGCCTGGGATACCATGGAAAATGGGGAAGGAATCCAGACTCATTAATGAGCTAATACAAAAGATGAAGCCAAGCTAGAGGCAGTTCATTATAGCTGCGTATGGATTCTTGAAGGCAGTTTGAAGGATCTCCAGCCCAGGACCCAGGGGCGCTGGAGCCTCTTGTTTGCCAGACCCCAGAAGAGGATAAGAGTATCCCTGTGGGGAGCAATTTCCATGTTGCCGATTTCCTTTTTTAGGGAATGCCATTCCTTGAGCTATTATGTGGCAAATTGGTCGATCAATAAATACAATCCGATAACCCATGGTACAAATTATTGTTAAAGCTACTGGTTTCATTATTAGATGCGGAAATGGAGCTCAGCTCTGAGCTTCTACTTGGTTGAATGGCTTTTGTTCTTGTCTGTTGTTCCTAGAAGTCACTTACATCATGACTACTGCTTCCTTTTCTTTTAAAGTTTTATTTGTTTAAGTCATCTCTACACCCAATGTGGGGCTTGAACTCATGACCCTGGGATCAACAGTCGCACACTCCACCAACTGAGCCAGTCAGGTGCCCCTAAACCTTGACTATTTCTATGATTCCTTTCAAATTGCTACTCATCGGGCGAGAAACGAAGTGAAATATAATGTACATATATACGTATACACATATGATATATAACTTATATATCATGTATATAAAATCTCCTCACCATTTATTTAGCAGTTGGTTATTAGAGGTCCATGTTGCATATAGCGCCGAGTTTAGTGGGCTCTGTTGACAAAGACATGGACACACTTATCATCACATATACATATATCATTACCATTTGCATTCATTTGTTCAATATCGAGCAGCTCTGTGTGCCGAGCACTAGGGGAGGGGCTGTGGACAGCGATCCAACTTCAGTCCAATCCTTGCTTTCAAGGAGGAGGATGAAAACATACCAACACAACTATAATCCAAGGCCTAGTGTAAGTGTCATAAGTGAAATAGAAACCAAGGGCTGTGCTAGCCCCAAGAAGAGAAGGATTAATTCTGACCAAGGGAATTAGACAAAGCTTCAAAAATAGGTAGCCTTTAAGCCAGGCTTTGAAAGACGAGGAGATTTTTGACAGATAGCGGTGGGAAGAAAGGATCTTCCTGGCAGAGGAATGTGGAGTGAGCAGTGGCACAAAGATGTGAAAGTATATCAGTAAGTAGCCTTAGTCTAGAAGAATCTGAACTTGACTCTGTTAGCGGTGGAGAGCCGGTGAAGGGATTGGAGGGAGAGAGTGGCATGGTTAGACCGGTGTTCTAGGATGTTAACTCCACCAGGAATGTGGAGGGAGGTCTGGAGATGAGAAAATGGAGGAGAAGAGGAATCCATTTAAGCTTGTAGGGTTTGCGGAGCGGAGAAATAAGGCTCTTTATGAAAATTCATTAACCTTCCATTCCAGTGCCTGGTGGAGCAGGTTAGGGGATGAGAACTGCTCTGTCCTCGAAGTCAGGCCAGTCATCTTTTGGTCATTAACTGGGACGTAGGAAGGGCTGTAGCTTGCAGTGGTTTGGGTCTCAGACGAGGAGGTAGCATGGCATGGTCTCAAAGCAGACCAGCACCGTATCCGGGTCCCACAGTAGAAAATTAAAAGAAAATTCTAGTACCTCCGGAGATCTGTCCCTCCCTGAGGCCTAAGTAGAAGTTCTCACAATGAAGTATTTAGAGTCCCCGATGAATGTGTTAACTATTATTTTTTAATCAATTTGTTACACACTTTTTTTAGTCAGGATTCCAATTAAAAGTGGCTCCTTGGCTGTTGAATGTTGAGTGCCATCCATCCGTTCACTGAAGCCTCAAAAATTACCAAAACTGTGAGAAAGATTGAGAGAGATTATAGTGTTTTTCTTCAGCTGCCACTGTGGGTGCTTAGATGTGCTGGAGAGACGACTGTGTTTCGTGACAGCCTCACAAAGAGGAGTGGGGGAACTCGAGGGAAGCAGTGACTGTTCGCCTTCTCCAACCTTCTTAAAACACATTTTCCCATTTGTTATCAACTCCTGTGTTTTTCTAATTATGGCAGCTACTTATAGTTGGTGCTGTTTCCCTAGAACAGTCTCCAAGTACTTTAGAGACTTTCTCTCTAGGACCCTGCCTGTGAATTTTCCCCGAGCATCTGCTGACAATAGCTGACCTGACCTTTTGCCAGGACCAGCGGGCTGGCAGCTGGCCCTGCTCTGTCCCCACACCACACCAGTCCTGCGCCCTCGCCACTCAGAGCAGGTGCTAAGAAGGCAGAGAAGGTGTCTTGTTCAGACGGCGTAGAAGCTCGTTTAGAGCACTTCCACCAAGGGTAGTGTCTTGTGTGCCCCGCTCCTTGCCGTCTCTTCTTCTAGAACAGTGCCGGGCACATAGCAGGCGACCGGTCGCTCTTGCATGAATCTGGGAGAGATTCTGTTCCAATTTGTGACTTGGCCGTTTTCCTCCAGTTTAGGGAGACATTCGCCCTCTAACCATGATGCTACGCCTGTGCCACCATTGTGTTTGACAAGCACATAACCCGCTTCCTAGTTTCATAGGTACACAGGTGGAGGGAACTTTTGCTCCAGAATGGACCCTCAGCATCTCGGCAGCATTTGATTTGGATGATGAGATTTGGGGCTTTTCAGCTAATGAGATTTTGGACTGAGAGTTGATACTGTAATGTGCTGAGATTTTGAGGCGTGTTGTGATAACATAAATATATTTCGCACGTGGGATAGAGATGAACTGGGGAGAAAATGTATGTGTGCGTATAGAGCAAAAGCAAGAGAGTTGTGGGGGGGGGATCCTTTCCGCCATTAAAATAATTATAGAATGCTACATTGCGGTTTCGTTTTCAAAGTATATAAAGAATATTTCAAGTCTGCCAAGAGTCATCCAGAATGCTTTCTGCCTTGACTTGAAAAAAGATTTTATTTCTTTTTTCCAGCCTTATTGAGATACAGTTGATATGTAACAATGTGAAAGCTGAAGGTGTACGATGTCTTGATTCGATACACTTAAGCATTGCGATATGATACCATGGTAGCCTTAGCTAATGCCTCCATCATCTCACATAATCACCATTTATTTTTTGTAGTAAGGACATTTAAGATCTCCTCTCTTCCTTCACCTTCCTGGGCAATATGGCGGAATGCTACCATGTCTTCCCCCCGAGTACTCATTCCATTATGCAGCAGGTGCTCACCTTGATAGAACCTGGAAAATCCATGACCTCTCTACTTGTTCTTTTTTTTAAAACTTATTCCTTTTTAAAGATTTTATTTATTTATTAGACAAGGAGAAAGCATGAAGAGGGGGAGGGGTAGAGGGAGAGGGAGAAGCAGACCCCCCGCTGAGCAGGGAGCCCAACACAGGGCTCAATCCTGGGACCCTGGGATCATGACCTGAGCCGAAGGCAGATGCTTTACCAACTGAGCCCCCCAGGCGCCCCTCTCTCTACTTGTTATGTCTCCCTCGTCTGACCTTCACTCGGTGGCTATGCTGTGGCTCCCATCTAGTGGAATTATTATGGACGGAGACCCCAGGCTATGGCCTACTCTCTCCAACTATTCCTGTTCTGTCCTGTAAAATATGGTAATAAGTGAAGATGGAAAACCAATTTTATCTGTCAAAGCTCAGTTTGTTGAAGTTGGAAGAGCTGAGCTAAAACAGTGATCTGTGTGCCTATTTTATTTCTAGACTCCAGTCTTCCTGGGTCCTGAAGTCCTGCGGTGACTCATGTCTCAGCGTTAGGTAGCTAGATGCTGGGAAACTTTTCTGATTTGTGGGTTATAAAAGTGAATAAAGTGTCCAAAATCTTCAGCACCACCTCCCCCGTTGACACAGATTTCTCATGCTTTCCCCCAGGAAATAGTCTCTCTGAGGAAGGACAGATGAGTCGGTGATCTCGTCTACCATCAGTGTATTTCTTTGGACCTACTATGTACCACTTCCTCTGAGCTCTCACCTCCCTGGACATTACTAGCCCTGATCTCCCTTTCCTGTAGCCAGTCAGCAAATGCTCATTCTTGGTAACATTATTTGTCCGAGATCTTTTGCTACCCCTACACCACTAACCTAGTACAGACATGTCTGACTTCACCATCCACTCCCCCTTTGGGCGTGGAGAGTAGAAAAATCAGTGAGACACTTACTGCCCTTGGCTTCTTATGTCTGTCTTCTTAGAGCACTCTGGTCTCCGACAGCACTTGTATTTTGCTTTTTGTTGATCCATTTGTGTAACTTCTGTCTCTACTACAAAAATACTTGCTTGCCTCCCTTTTTAAGTCCCCACCTTACTTGCCTCCCACGCTCTGAGGGAGAGGAACCTCTTCCCCACAACTCTTCACCCCCTTTCTTCCTATCCACCCACTCTCATCTTCCACCTAATTTAGGAATTTTCCCTATACGTTGATTTTTTTTTTCTCTATGCCCTTAGTGATTCTGTCTTTAATGGAAAATGGTAAAAAACAAAACAAAAACAAAAACGACCTGGAGAAAGACAGTGATCAAGGCCAAGTGGCATTTATCGAGTACTTGCTAAGTGCTGGTACTCCACTGGGTGTTTTGAAACATCAAATAAAGAGCACCATGCTTGTTATATGCTCCCTTCTAGATTTAAAAAAAATCCATAATCTATAAATGCTCTTGGCTAGTGATGATGAACAGCAGCACTTTTTTTTTCAAAGCAAAAACACCAGAAGTTTGGAAAGGAATTCGCAAGTTGTGTTGTAATGCAACTGATCTCTTTCTTCCTGAGAAAGTTGGTCTCTTGCCAGAGCGTTCAATTCAGGCCCACGCAAACTGGGTGTATTTATAGAGGGCCAAACGAGGAAGGGAACATGATAAACTTTCCTCCCCAGCAGCAAACAATCACCAGGTGAATGCCACGTAGCACAAAAATTGGGGAGCCAAACACCATCTAGGTATGGGGTGGCCTGACACCTGCCGGGGTGAGCCCCCCCCATACCCCTGTAGGTGGCCGATTCAGGCCTGGGGACTTGGAAGTGTTATTCTGGATGATGGCAAGCCCTCAGGGATTGGGGGGCGCCCTCTCTATCTGGGGGACACCTAGGAGACTGGACCCACT
This sequence comes from Potos flavus, assembly GCA_028534135.1. NCBI lineage: Eukaryota > Metazoa > Chordata > Mammalia > Carnivora > Procyonidae > Potos > Potos flavus. Next base: position 15,430,660 of record CM052901.1, read on the forward strand.
ACAGCTGCCTCTGAATTCTTTTTTTTATTTTTAAAGATTTTATTTATTTATTTGTCAGAGAGAGAGAGAGCACAAGCAGGGGGAACAGCAGGCAGAGCAGGCAGAGGGAGAAGCAGGCTCCCTGCCAAGCAGGGGCCCGATGCGGGACTCGATCCCAGGACTCCGGGATCATGATGAGCCAAAGGCAGTGGCTTAACCGACTGAGCCACCCAGGCGTCCCTGCCTCTGAATTCTTAACATAAAGATGTTAATAAGAAAATGAGAATCTCTGCATTTAAGTGTTCTCACATTTATGAGGCCCTTGTATTTACATTGCCACATTTTTTCTTCCTACCATCCTGCGAGCTGGCTATGGTGAATATTCTCTTTTCTAGATGAAGAAACTGACACTCAGATTGTAACAAAAAGGTTGACCTTACTCCAAATTCCATGATCTTTATTCTCCTCTGTTGAGGGAAAAAGAACCATTAAGACAGTCTTATTATCGGGGCACCTGGGTGGCTCAGTGGGTTAGAGCCTCTGCCTTCGGCTCGGGTCGTGATCTTGGGGTCCTGGGATCGAGCCCCGCATCAGGCTCTCTGCTCAGCAGGGAGCCTGCTTCCCCCTCTCTCTCTGCCTGCCTCTCTGCCTACTTGTGATCTCTCTCTCTCTCTCTCTCTGTCAAATAAATAAATAAAATCTTTAAAAAAAAAAAAAAAGACAGTCTTATTATCTAGGAGGTCACTTGAAGCCACCTAGAGCTAGCCGCTCTTACCTCCAGCAATTTCTTCTAAGGAAAGAGTATGACAACCCATCAAGATGAATAAGGATATTTCAGTGGCGCTGTTGGCCAGAGCAAAGAATTAAAAGCAACCCAAATATCCACCAGTAAATTTATTATGTGATTGATGTCACTTCTATACAATGGAATAATCCACGGACATTTAAAAACATTTTTTTAAGATTTTATTTTTAAGTCATCTCTACACCCAGCATGGGGCTTGAACTCACAACCCTGAGATCAAGAGTCAGATGCTCTACTGACTGAGCCAGCCCTACTGACTGAACCAGCCAGGCGCCCCTCAAAATATTTTTAAATACCGTTGTGCACGGAAAGATATCCGTGATATACTGTTAAGTGAAAAAGCAGCTTATGAGACAGTATTAAAGTACAATCTAATTACAATCCAATTTTTACCAAAATGGGCACACATATATACATATGCATGGGGGGAAAACTTCGTAAAACTGTGTATCAAAACATTAACGATATTATGGTAATTTTTTTTTTTTTTTTTTTTTTTTTTACCTCTCTGCCCTTTGCCCCTGTGCTTTAAAAAATTATTTTTAGGCGCACCTGGGCGGCTCAGGTGGTTGAGCATCTAACTGCTGATTTCGGCTCAGGTGCTGATCTCAGGGTGGTGAGATTGACACTACCCCCCCACCCCCAATCCAGGCTCTGTGCCCAGCGGGGAGTCTGCTCGAGATTCTTTCTCTGCCCTTCCCCCCACTCACGCGTGCACACGTGTGCTCGCTCTCTCCCAAATAATCTTTAAAAAATTATCTTTAGGGGCGCCTGGGTGGCTCAGTCACTTAAGCAACTGTCTTCAGCTCAGGTCATGATCCTGGAGTCCCGGGATCAAGTCCCGCATCGGGCTCCCTGCTCAGCGGGGAGTCTGCTTCTCCCTCTGACCTCTCCCCTCTCCCCTCTCATGCTCTCTCTCTCTCAAATAAATAAATAAAAATCTTTTTAAAAAAATACAAAATTATTTTTAAATCAGAAAAAGCAATCCATCTATTATAATTTCAAACAAACATTTTGAATCGGATGAGGACAAATGTAAGACTGAAGCCTCTGTGGGCCAAGTCCCAAGTTCTCACACCTTCCCCATTGCCACCTTTCCTGGCCATCTCAGAAGTGACCAAGGCCAGAGAGGAGGCGGCAGGAGGATCATCGGGCCTGGTGGCCTCCTGACCGATGCAGTCGGTCCCAGTGTCTCAGCTTCAGCGGGCAGCACCAAAGGCCTTCAGAGAAGTGGCCCCGGAGGCATGTGGCCCCACGACCCACTTCACCCAGGACCCCTTGCTGACAGGCCCACCGAGACACGTGTGCACAGTTAGAAGCGGCGCCTAAGCTTCTAAGCCTCTAAGCTTCCTAGAATAACCCAATATTAGTTCGTCATTCACAAACTGGCCCAACCTTGTGGAATCTATTTCTCCTTTTTGCCTGCCCTACCCCTGAGGGAAATGAGTTCCTTAAGTTTAGTGTTTGATATTCAAAGTAGGGCCTCCCTTCATCCAACCTAAAATCATCTCTTTCAAGTTCAAGGGGGTAGCCCCCCTAATTCCAGCATTCTAGGCCATAAGTTTGTGGTTACCATAGCCATCAATTGTGCGCCCTTCTCTGATTTTCCCTGTTAGCCTTCATCTTTCCAGACTCAAGAGGCCAGTGAGTTCAGTCTGTCATCGTATGGCTTTGCCTTGTTCTCCGCCCTTCGTTATTTTATTTCCCTTTCTCTGGACAGCTTCCTTTTCCATTTTGTCTTCTTGAATATGCCATCAGCGGAATGTAATCCCAGATACTCTGGGAATAAGGTGCAGTGGCTCTACAGTCAGCACTGTGGCTTAAAACCACCTTCTCTCCCGGTGGGTTTTTTCGAGGCACGCAGGAGAGGTTCAGCTTTTCGTGGGAGGAGCCTCACCGTTAAGGAGCTGCGGATTCTAGTCTGTTTCATCCTCGCTCAGAGACGCGTCCGCCGTCCCCACTTTATATTGTCTGCTACACCAGGACCCCCCCAGACCCGAAGCTGAGTTGGATTTGGGGGGGGAACCCTCAAATCAACGTGACAAATGGCGCCTCCAAATGTAATCTTCGGGCTCTATGAAATAAGACAGCCCTCATCTCTCAGAGGCCGACGAAGAGGCCATCTGACAGCTTTGCCGCGTCAGAGGCTTCTAGTCATTCCTTTACGCACGTGTAAAACCTTCAGACTTTATGGAGAAAAGAACCTTTATTTCAGAAAAGAGCTTTGAAGTTTGAAAATCAAAGCAGACCAGCTTTTTCTTAGCACAGAAAGGACTTTTCCTAAACTGCTAGAAAGCTAATAAGGCTTTCCGAGGGCAGTGACAGCTTCCTCGAGTGGCCACAGCACAGGGAAAACCAGGGCTGGGATGAGCTATTACAACTGAGAAGCTCGCCAGACCTTCCACCGAGTTCGCCCCCTTCCTCCTTCCCTCTTTCACTGTCCCCAGGCCTCTTGCTTTCCCGTTCCTAACCTTTCTTCCCCCAACTCCCCATCTCCTCCTCCTCCCCGACATGTTTTTTTTTTTTTTAACCATTTCATTCCCTAGACTCACTGCAGCCTAGACCTGGAGTAGTTTGAATTCTTCATTATTTCTATAGAATAGCATTTTCCCTTTCCTGTTCTTCTTTTTTTTTTTCAAAAGGAGGTGACGTGAAGATTTTCTATCTCTTCCCCACACGCGCAAACAAAAACCAAACTAAATCAAGTGGCTTCTTATTTGCGTGTGGCCCCAGTGGATTTTTTTTTTCCCCCTGTGGGTCACCGGCCCTCGATAGAAAAGAGATCCCCACCCTTGCACCAAGGGGTCTTGCCAATTTCATTCTTCTTCAGAAAAGGGGATGAATAACAGTATGGACAATTAGTTACTGTGGGTGGGAGGAGGAATTTGACTGGAGGCAATTTTCTTTGGAAAGAGATAGGGAGGCACAAGGGATGGCAATAGTGCTACTTGTGAAAAATAGAGGGTATAAAATCACTTGGTGGAAAGTTCAGCTGAGAACAGGAACATCTGGGGCTTATTCATGGTTTTTCAGAAGTTTTTTGAAGCTTTTTTATTAGCTGGGTTGACCTCAGAATGAGGAGGAGATTTTTCAACTGTTAAACAGTTTTTTCTTTGCATTCCTAAAGTCATATTGTGTTCAGATTGTTAATATCTGCGCAGGGGGCCTTGGGCAGAGTCGCCCGAGCCGCATGCTTTCGGGACATATTTCCCCATAGCTGTTATTTCCCTTTCTTGTTGAGGATTTGCATGTGTCCCTTTCATCCAGGCACACAGCGGATTCCTCCACAAATAATTGCATTTGACATCACAGTTGTTAGAGAAAATGCGGGGGGTGGGGGGGTTGGGTGGAGAGATCCCCATTTCCCTCACACAGAGGCAGCTGGAGGGAGGAAGCAGGTTAGACAGGGAAATGCATAAATGTACCTGGAATGTAGCAGCAGGTAATTCTGTCTGTGTTAGTCACGATAATAGCTTGCGTGTTGGAATATCAAGGGTGTAGATTCCGACATGTCTAGAACTCAGAAAGAAAAGAAAAACACCACAAATCAACACCTCGGATCCCATTGACTTATGGGGCCTGACGCTGGGAAAGTGCAGACTCTCGGAAAAGGAGTGGTTTGTGCGGGATATGATGGTGTTAAGAAAAGCAAAAAAAAATAATAATAATACTAAATAATAATAATAATAATCTATGCACTAACACTATGCCCAGAAATAAGTTTCTATGTTCTGTAGCTAAAACTCTTGGAGGTAAGTCAGTGATTTGGTTTTCCTTTTTCTATGAACTGGCAGGCCTACAAAGGTTCCGTGCAAGCAAAAGAATTTAAACAAATTTCCAAAAATTTGACATTTGAAAATTTGGGGAGTTATTTGGACACAGATGTTCTGTGTTCTGTGTTGGGTTTATGGGCTATGCCAGGCTCCTTGATTAACAGCTAGAAGACACACAGACAGTTCAATAAATCAACACGCTTCTCTTCTAAATACGTTTATTGTTTATTCGGCCCCTGAGTGCCAGGCTCTCGGCTAGGCCCTGGGAATCTGGAGAGGCCCCAAAATGAATCCGATACAGTTCTACGCTCAAAAAGCCTTTGGCCTCATAGAGGAGAGAGACATAGGCTCAAATAATTACAATATAGGGCAGAATGTGATTGGGATTTTAAGACAGGTCCAAACAAAGTGTTGTAAGCACACAGATGAAACAATTAGATTTGGCCGAAGGGATTGGGGAAGAATTCGTGGAGGAAATGACATTCGACTCCTGGAGGATAAATAGAATTTCAACAGAAGAGATCACTCAAGATGAAGAGTACAGGGCAGGCAAGGCACGGTGGAGTGAAACTGCAGGGTACATTTGGAGAATGAGGAGTAGTGAAGGTGTGTGGGGAGAATTGTGGGAGTCAGGGTGGTAGACGATGGGCAGTTATGAATTTGAGTTAGGAACCCAAGAGAAAAGTCTAGACAACAGAACTGTTCAAAAATTCAGAACAGCATCATTCCCTTGGAACCAGGTCTTTTGGGAACAATATTGAACGCCTCTGCTCTTCAGGGGTCCACAGTTAAATTAAGAGGCAAGGCATTCATTTATATCCACCCTGGAAGGGGCGCCTGGGTGGCTCAGTCAGATAAGCGTCTGACTCTTGATTTCAGCTCAAGTCACGATCTCTGGGTCGTGAGATCGAGCCCCGCATCAGGCCCCACGCTGGGTGTGGAGCCTGCTTGAGATTCTCTCTCTCTCTCTCCCTCTGCCCCTCCTCCCATTCCTCCCTCACCTCCATTCGCATGCTCGCGTTCTCTCTCTCTCTAATAAATTTGTAAAAAATAAATATAAATAAATAAATAAATCTCTGGTGGGAAACAGAACAACCTGTGTATCGTACGATACAATACACACAGGCACCGGCTGAAGAGTGGATGCGGGAAAGCACACGATGTATTATTGGCGATTCATTGTTTTTGAGGCCAACCTGGAGCCTTGGTATGCCCCCCCATTCAAATGTCACACCCTTCCTAGACAAACGCTGCCGCAAACCATGAACAGACTTTATTCACCAACACCAGTGTTTGGGAAGGCAGGGGACAGGGGAGAAAAGGTTGGCAGGCGAAGGAACAAGCAATTCATTTGTAGGTTGGGGAACGAGAAAAGTAACTGATCGTAAATTCCAGGTGATTGGTTTTTCTCCTGCTTTATCATGAATAAAGAACCTGTTCACATTTTGAAAGTAACACCTCGGAGTACAGAATGGAATAAGCAAGCAGGCCAAGTTCTCCCTTTGTTTTTATAAAGGTGTGAGAATAGGAAGTTTGTCTGACCCACATATAGACTCCCTAGGGGACAAAAACCCTTCTCATCATGTATGAATGCATAGGTATGTGACACTTCCTGCTGCACTAAAAATACCGACGTTCAATTAAAATAATTTAGTAATGACTCATTTTGAGTGCCAGGTGCCTACACATCTTTATTATTTTCCCTCTAAGAATTCCATAGGTTTGGAAGATAATCCTTGGGTGAATTAATGTTGCCCCCAGTAGAGTTCCTTACTGGACGCCATTATGTAAGTCCCTGTGGACGGCCTTGAGGAGTAACCCTAGGGAGAGCGTGGTTTACAAAGAGTGAACTTCCTTGCTTTCCCTTTGGATCTGGTTGGCTAATGCATCTGTTGCCTTTTAAAGCATTCTTCCCGGTTCCCTTCCATTCCTCTATACCACAAGGACCAGTGCACCTGTCTTGTATTGGAAAGGAAATAAGTGTCAAAGTGAGAACAAAATAAGGACAATTGGCTCATTCCAAGTTCATGTGGGACTGCAGCACAATTGGTCTTCCCACTGTGGTAAAGGGGTGGGGAAAGGAGCCACATGAGGAAGGGGGGTGAAATCGGGGCTTGTGCCCCATCCATTCCAGCTATGATCCCTGCATTTATTTATTTTTACAATTTTCAATACTGAAGCAGAGCTGACCTACAGTGTGATGTTCATTTCAGGTGTACAACGTGGTGACTTGACAAGTCTATATGTTAACTCAGTGTTCTCGTCACGATAAGTGTAGTTACCGAGCTATCGTCCCTTTAAATCACCCCAAAGCATGCCAAGTTCTTATTCTGAAGTGGATTTTCCAGAGAGCCTGCCTTCTGAATAGTGAGGGGAGATCTGCTGGCAAGAGCACGCAAGTCACCTCCCCCTCTTCAAAATGGGATCGAGGCACCAGCAAAGAGGGCTTCAGAAGCCTCCATTTTGAATAAGATGTGATGCCAATCGTGCAATGACTTTCGGGCATTGAGGATCCTGTAGCATTTCGTAAAGGAGTGTTTGCCCTGACCTCCTTGGCCCAAGTTCACATCTGGTAATTGCATCTGTTGACACTGGCTTCCCTTGTCCTCTCAGCTGCGTACAATATTGCCTCTCACATCCTGTCTCGGACTGTTGGATAGTGTCGCTATATGCTATTAAACAGCACTTGCATTTCACCCAGCAGGGAATGCGTGTGGAAACCCTTTGGGAAGAGTGGTGCTATAGAAATGTCGGCTCAACAGCAGTTTTTCTTTTGTGAGCCAGGAAGTGGAAGTGTAAGAAACAGATCCAAACACTGCTCAGCATAACCGTTAATGTAGACGGCAGAGTCGGCAATGACCAGATGCGAGGCCAGATAGGCCAGGGATCAACAAGACCCCTTATCGTTGGGAAATGAAAGCCAGAATGTGTTTTTGAAAGTCATTTTGGGGGTGCCTTGTGAGTTCAGAAGAACATCTAAGGAATTTTGGAATTTTCCAGAAAGCTGATAGCTTCTATTTGTTGGGGTCGCCGCAGTTTACAAAGTGCTCTTTATGTACACAGACACATTGAATTCCCATAGTCCCATGAGGCTGGTATGACTGTTATTCCCATTTTACAGCACAGGGAACTAGGGGTTAGTGAGGTTCAGAGATCTAAGGTCTACTTCTAGCAAGTGGAGGAAACAAAAGAGATAGGAATCCAAGTCTTTTGACTCCAAATTCTTTACCCTTTGCAGCATACCATAGCTCAGTGAGTGTGTTGGGTATGGTTTGATGGCCAAAGCATGGATCTGGCATACTTTCTAGGTACATTTTAAATATTGAGTTACTAGAATTTGGGGGATTCTGGAAAGCCCAGGAGTTTTTTTTGGTTTTTTGTTTTGGGGTTGTTTTGTTTTTTTTTTTGACCCCTGAAGGCTAGGACCAAAATTTCAAAATGTTAACCGTTTTAAAAAATAGTAACCTTTCTAAAATAGACATGCTCTAAGTTGTCACTGCAATGTCGAAGATTCTTTTTGGCTACTTGGGCCTTTGGCTCTGTCCAAGAGGCTGCCAGGCCTCAGAGAATAGCTCAAGTACAGTACTGCCTCCCTGGGGCATTTCCATTTTCTGGTCACTCCTGTGTTGTTGGATAAACAATGGTATTTCGCATCCATAAAAGAGTGAATGTACGGATGCCTGGGTGGCTCAGTCGGTTAAGTGGCTGTCTTCTGCTCAGTCCTGGGATCGAATCCCACATTGGGCTCCTTGCTCAGCAGGGAGCCTGCTTCTCCCTCCACCTGCCTCTCCCCTTGGTTGTGCTCTCTCTCTCTCACAAATAAATAAAATCTTTTTTTTTAAATAGTGCGTATACATTGGAAATGATAGTCTACAAAGGAGTTTACTCATCTGATGGGATCTGTGCCGATATAAATTTATTGCCATTAAATATTGGCTGTGGGAGCCGTGAGTATGGAATTAGGTGAGAGGTAGAGAAAAGAGCTCATGTGTACTATAGATGAAAGGAGTATACACCGAGCAAAGAAACACATTTCCTAGGGGACAAGGCAAAATAAAGCAAATACGGAGAAAAGTGAGAGACATGGGAATAGAAAGGAGAGCTTGCGCAAGAGTAGGGATTGAGTTTTAAAAAGCGTCACATTGAGCTCATGGAGTTAACGTGTCTCCTGGCTGGCAGCATGATTATGGTGGCTGAAAGCTAGGTAGGATAAGGAAGGAGCCTGGCAAGACGTCACCGGCTTAAGGATAACTAGCTTCCTCTTGGGTTTTGACCTCAATGGCAGGCATTTTCATCCAAGCTTGAGTTCCTCCCTTGCCACATGGACTAGCATAATTTCTCCCTTTTTGCAAAGATATTTGTAACCATTTTATTGAGATATAATTTACAAGTCATAAGATTCACCCATTATAAATGTACCTACCACTCAAAGAATTTCAGTCCATTCAGACAGTTGTATAATCAGTACCTCAATCCAGTTGGGAGCATGTCCATCAACCCAACTGGCTCCACCATGCCTATTTGCAGCCACTTCCCATCCCCATCCCCAGGCAATCACTCAACTACTCTACGTCCCTACGGATTTTCCTTTTTCTGAATATTTCATACCAGTGGAACTCTACAAGCTGTGGTCTTTTGTGTCTGTCTCCTTTCACTTAGCGTAATGTTGTTGAGGTCCGTCTACGTTGTGTCATGGAGCAGGACTTTGTTGCTCTTTATTGCCAAATAGTGTGTCAGTGTCTGGATAGACCACACTTTGTGTATCCATTTACCAGGTGATGGACATTTGGATTGTTTCTAGATTCAGACTCCTGTGAACAATACTGCAATGCACATTCACATACAAGTCCTCGTGTAGACCTATGTTTTAATTTCTTTTCGATAGATACCTAGGAGTGTAAGGGCTGAGTCATAAGATAAATGTACGGTTAACTTTTTGAGAAACTGCTAAACTATTTTCCAAAGTGGTTGTACCATTTTGACATTCGCGTAAGCAATGTTTGAGGGTCCTAGTGTATCCGCATCCTATTCAACACTTGGTGTCGTTCTTTGAGAATAGACTTTCTAGTGGGTATGTAGTGGTATCTTGCAATTTCCATCTCCCTGGTGAGTCATGAGGGCAAGCATTTGTTCCTGTGCTTCTCAGCCACTTGTATATCTTGTTTGATGAAGTGCCTGTTCAAATCTGTTTACGTGGATATTTTATAGCGTAAATAATGGGAGGGAAGTAGGAAGAATGTGACTCTGCTAAGAGATGGTCACCCAACTCCCTTCTACACATCAATTAGCCTTTGTTTCTTTTTGCAGTTGTTTGGGGGGTTTGTTTCTTTGCTTTGTTTTGAACAACTAAAGGACCGAAGTGCTGAAGTGGTCTGTAGTCATTCACTGGCCTACACAGAATTTCTTCTGGATAATCTTCTTAGTGGCACAAGAGTTTCTGTGCTCTGGGGCAGAGGTCAAGTTACCTGAAACTGTTTTAGGTGGGATGTTACGAAGGGCTATCCTGTGTCTATCATCTCACTGACTCTTCGCAGTGGCTCTAGGAGGTAACTTCTTTTAATCGTCTCCTTTTCACAGGTCAGACTCTGATCGAGCAACTGACTTGTACAAGTATTCAGTTGGTCAATCAGTAGAGCTGATTTGTGACCCCAGCTCTGGCTCCCAGTCCTCTACTCTTTCCACTATAGCAGACAGCCACACTTCAAGATCCACTTTGGTTCTGCGTGTCAGAACTCCCGCAAAGCCCAGACCGGCACCTTCAGGATATCATGTGTGGGAATGGCTGCCGGACAAACTTTCCGGAAGCGTTTCCTCTGTTACCTGATTGAATGGTTTTGCCCATTTACCCTTGGCCCAGATGTCTGGATCTCTGTGTTACAGACAACTTGATTGTAATCTGGAAACAATGAGGACTCAGAACATCTGTTGAGAAAAGGAAATCAAATAGATGAGATGGCATAGTCTGATTGGAGATTATTTTAGGAGCAAATCAGTTTACGTAGAACCAACCAAACAATGTTCAATTGACAAAATGCTGACTTGCGGGATCAAAATATTGTAAAACAATATGGAATGGAGAAATGAGAATACTAATGTGTTTATTACTGGGAAAATTATTTTTTAATTTATTATATTCAATGGCTCCTAAGGTTTTAAGAATGTTTCATTGCAGGGGGTGGTGAGTAATAGTTCCGTGTCAGTCAAGGGCACATTTTTGAACATTTTGTCCGTCAGGACTCAGAAAACACTGAAATCGCACCCAAATTTCCGTATTGTAATGTCCATACGAACACTCCCAAGCTGCCTCATGCACTCAGATACAGCACGCATGCGCCCGCGCACGTGGACACACACACACACACACACCCTTTGTTAGACGATATGCCTTGGTTGGGGTTGGAAGACGTAGTTATTATTACTGGGACCTGCAGAAGAAATAGAAAACACAGTCGCTTCCCCCGAGGAGCTGACAAGTAACAAAGCAGTTAATAGTCACAAGTAGAGAACAAATAGAAAATAATATAAGGCAGAACCTGAGAAACTACTGAATTGAGCACAAGAACAATAGAGTTGGGAGAAGGAAATGATCCTGGGAAGCCGAGCGCTGTGGTCAAAGCGAGCAGCACAACGGTGTCGCCCTATCTGTTCAGCATCACCTGTGTTCAGCTTTGAAAATTACATGCTACCAGGTCATTGTAGACATTTAGAAATTACAGATAAACAAAAATAAATTAAGCCATTCCTAATCTTACTACCCAGAAATAACCACTACTTGGACACGTGCTTACTCTATATTGTATTGCTTTTAAAATAATAAATGTTAACTGTTCTTTAAAGAAACCGATGAAAACTCCTCTATCCTGAACAGCAATCATTATCATTCATTTGCCCTGGTAGGTATATCCCCTAGTGTGTTCCTCAGAATTTTTATTGGTGTGATTTTTTAAAAAAAAATTTAAATTCAATTAGCCAACGTATAGTATGTTGTTAGTTTCAGATTATTGGTGTGATTTTTTTTAAAAAGAATTCCTCCACCAAGTGTATGGAATGATGCTCAAAATCACTGATCCTCAGGGAAATGCAAATCAAAACCATAATGAGTTACCGCCTCTTTGGATGGTTACCATCAAAAAAAAAAAAAAAAATCACAGAAAATAACAAACGTTGGTACAAACGTGGAGAAATTGGAACCCTTGTGGGCTGTTGGCAGGGTTGTAAAATGGCGCAACCACGGTGGAAAACAGTGTGGTGGTTTTTCAAAAAATTAAAAATGAAATGACCATATGATACAGCAATGCCATTTCTGCGTACAGAGCCAAAAGAATTGAAAGCAGAATCTCAAAGTGACACTTGTATACCTGTGCCCACGGCGGTACTATTTATAATAACCAAGAGGTAGAAGCAACCCAGGTGTTCATCAATGGATGAATGGATAAACAAAATGTGGTTTGTACATGCAGTGGAATGTTATTCAGCCTAGAACGAAATCCTGTCACTTGCTACAACATGGCTGAATCTCGCAGACATGACGCTAAGTGAAATAAGCCAGTCACAAAAGAACAAATACTGTGTCATTCTACCTGTGTGAGGTACCTAGAGTTGTCAAATTTCATAGAGGAGAAAGTAGAATAGTGGTTGCCAGGGCTGAGGGGAGCAGGATTGGGGAAGTTGTGGTTTAATGGGTACGGAGCTTCAACTCTGCAAGAGGAGAATGTTCTGGAGATTGGTGGCAGAACAGTGTGTACATGTATAACACTACTGACCTATTCATTTAAAAATGGTTAAGATGGTCAATTTTGTGTTATGAGTATTTGACCACAGTTTTAAAATTTCTTTCAAAAGCATTCCAGATGCTCAAATAAGGAAAGCGTGGATTAAACAAAATTTGTTTACAGCAGGACTTCTCAGAACCTTTAATACGCTAATGTGTGTTATAACTCTCCAAGCAGAGATGTAGCAGGATGTGTTTTCCCAACTTACGTGACCAGGGATCTCTTTTTCCAAAGTTTTATGGAACTGGGGAAGTGTATTAAGGAATACACCTTAGGAAATACTACTATAAAGCCTTGGTGATTTAACATCTTTCCCCTCCAATAGAGATTTCATTGCAAGCAGATACCTGGGGTGATCAGTGTTTATCCCAAAGGAATGTGTTACTAGCTACAGAATGGCAAGCCCTGCAAGTGCCTAAGAAGAAAAAGATTTGGGGGCACAGAGCCACCCAGCACCTCTCAGATCTCTGCTTGTCAGCAGCAAACTGTTCTGCCTACTTGCGAGGTCAGCCCCGCGTTTTGGCAACCGCGAGAACAGGCCCTCGAATTTAGAAACTTCTTAGGAGGAATGATCTTCAGTACCTGATGATAAAGTTTCATGATTTCATGAAGGCATCTAGGCATTCCAGTACAGACAGCAGGCATTTCCAAGCAGGAACTTGAATGCCCGGCCAGAAAGTTTAGGTGGACAGAATTCAGGTCAATGGAAAGATAATTCTCTGGGTTGAATATCTTCCTGTGTAATTCAAAACGTGAGGTTGCCAGTAGGTTTAAATGTACTGTAGTGGAGCTGAAGGAGGATGTCATGGTTAAAAGCCAAGAATTTCCTCTAGGAGCAGGTGAAAAAACAGCTGACATTCCCGATTGTTTTTCTAAGTGTTTAAAATGACTTTTCCAGACCTAAAGCCTGTAAGCATTTTATTAACATTTGATTAGCAATTATTCCTTACTGTGTTGAAGCTGAAATTAGGATCAGGTTTCCTTACATTGCCATCAAAAAAAAAAAAAAAAAAGCCCAAATAACTCAACTCGCGCAAAGAATCATTCCAAAACAATTTCCCCTTTTCCTCTCCTTAGCAATCTCCAAAAATCATGGACTGTCAGAGCTGGGAAAGACTTCGAACTCATGCAGTCCAATTCCCTGCTTGTTTATGTGGGGAAACCAAGGCCCAGAGAGGGGATGAGATGTCCCCCAAAGACCCAGAGAGTGGCAGAGCTGAGAACATTTGACTTCTCTAGTGCTCTTTCCGATACACAGATCTGCGGAGACCCAATACCGCTATGACTCCAGGTCAAATTTGTTCATAATTTATTAGACGAATGAATAACAAGGGTTTTATTTGAACGCCAGAATGTAATTTCTCTTAGTTCATACAATTTGTAGGCTAAGCATGAAACTTAAGCCCTGAAATAAATCAGTGTTCACAGCATGTAAGAATGTACAGTCAACTATAATGTGACATTTTGTTTTATGTGTAAACACATGGCAATTAGGTCACATATATCCACTGGAATTACTTGGTGGCTTTGATTCGTGTGGATGCCCATAGCAGATTTATTCCAATTCTGCAGGGAATTGTTTTTGTGAATTATCGGACTTAACAGGAACTCTCTATGTTATGCCCTATTTGTAAGCGATACACAGACCCTGTAGCTAAATGAAAAGCAGGAAATAGTTGACTTGATGGGAAAGGTCGGCTAGAATGTAACAGAGGTAAAAAGATATGTTGCTTAAGGAACAAAGGGGCTTTTTGCAATGTTCACGTTCACTTGCCCATTAGCATATTGGTGTGCTTGTACTTAAGGCCGCGAGCCATTAACCGGTTTTAAAGCCACCACCGATCAACCAATTAGGGTGACAGTTCTGATGTCAGCCCGATGGTTTATCTCATAGTTCTCTCCATGGGTTCTCAGTGCATCCGATTAGCTAGAATAGGAACATGCTATTTTCACCAGTCGCTCGGGAGAAGCCATCAACTACCGCAGATGTTGAGATAGGTACAGTCTTTAGCTTTAGGACAGCTCGGCAGTGTCTATACAGCAGCCTCCGAACGGCAAGATTATAAACAGCAACGACAAGAAGAAAAATCAGGGTGGATTTAAAGATGGTTAAAATGCCTGAACCATGAACACGGAAAGTCAAACGGGTTAAGCCATATTTTCCTTCTGTCCTAGACTCCAGGCTCCTGGCTGGATCGAGTAATGTCAAAAGGTGTGATGGGGCAAAGAGGAAGCTTAGTAGAGGCGGCCCTTTCAGGTTTTTGTCATATCAGAACCAGCTACATTGCTTCTCCTGGCATGACTCACTTTCCCATCATCTGAATGAGTCCTGAAAGCAAGTCCGTGAGAGAGTCTTGTGGAAGATTAAGACCACTGAGACTCTGGTGTAGTAAGATATTTGATATGCTGGTATAACCGTTTTCAGGCAAGTTAAAATAGAAAAATAAAATGAAGGCTCTCCCTTAAGATTATCCTAAGAAAATATCTTTTCACAGGAGTGGTCACTAAGTCATGTCTATAAAGAGTAGAATTTTCCGGTGATCTCTTTAATGCCAACAATGGAAACTTTAGTTCTAAATTTGAGCTTGCAAATTCTTCCCAATTGGTTGGTCCCCCTTTTTTTTTTAAATTTCTTTTTATTGCGATAAAATACGCATACCAGAAAACTCACCCTTTAACGTGTATAATTTAGCGGCTATTAGTATATCGAGCGAGTTGTACAACCACCATCACTGTCTAATTTCAGAACATTATCATCACCTCGAAAAGAAACCCATACCTATTAGTAGTCACTCCCATCCCCCCTCCCCAAGCCCCTGGCAATCACTAATCTACATTGTTTCCCTGGATTTCTCTATTCTGAACATTTTATATCAATGGCACCATATAATATGTGGTCCTTTGTGACTAGCTTAGCATAATGTTTTCCAGGTCTGTGTTATAGTAGGTATCAGTACTTCGTTCCTTTTTATGGCTGAATAATATTCCACTGTGTGGGTATATACTGCATTTTGTTTATCCACTCATCTGCTAATGGGCATTTGGGCTGTTTCTACCTTTTTGTTATTGTAAATAATGTTGCTATGAATATTGGTGAACAAGTATCTGTTTGAGTCCTTGGTTTCAATTCTTTTTGGTCTATACCTGGGAGTGGAATTGCTAGATCATATGGTAATTATACACACACACACACACACACACACATATGATGTATGTAATTTAATATGTATATATATAATATACATAACTTTATTAAGTTAAATATAATAATTTAATTTATTGAAGATCAATGAAACTGTTTCCACAATGGCTCCACCATTTTACATTTCCACCAGCAATGTATGAGGATTCCACTGTTTCCATATCCTAACATTTGTTATTTTCTGTTTATTATTATTATCATTATTATAGCCATTTTAGCGAGTATGAAATAATATCTCATTGTGGTTTTGATTTGCATTTCACTGGTGATTCATAGTGTCGGGCGTATTTTCATAGGCCTTTTCTATATATTCTTTGGATAAGTGTTTATTCAGATCCTTTGTGTATTTTTTAAATTAAGTTATCTTTTCATTTTGACTTATAAGAGTTCTTTAGATATTCTGGATACAAGATCCTTATCATATCTGTGTGGTTTGCAAAAATTTTTTCCCAGTCTTTGGGTTTTCTTTTTACTTTTTTGATACACAAAAGTTTTTCATTTTGATAAAGTCCAATTTATCTATTTTTTTCTATTGTCACTTATACTTTTGCCTCACTCAGGTTCACAAAGATTTACCCCTGTGTTTTCTTCTAAGAGTGTTATAGTTTTTAGCTCTTACATTTTGGCCTTGGGTCCACTTTGAGTTAATTCTTGTATATGGTATGAGGTAGAGATGCAAAATAATTCTTTTGCATTTGGATATCCAGTTTCCCCAGCACCCGTCTTTTATTTCCTGTTGATCTTCTGTCTAGTGGTTCTCTCTATTATTGAAATTGTGGTATTTACATCTCCGGTTATTATTTATAAATTGCCTGTTTTTCCTTTCAATTCTGTCCATTTTGCTTCATGTCTTTTCAAGCTCTGTTGTTAGGTACAAATACATTTATAATTGTAAATTATTGGTGTATTGACCCTTACCCATTAGAAAAAATGGCCTTATTTGTCTATAGCAACAATTTTTGTCTTAAACTATATTTTGTCTGATATTAATATAGCCACTCTAGCTCTTTTTCAGTTACTGTTTGCATGGTATATTTTTTCCATCTTTTTACTTTGAACCTATTTTTATCTTTATGAAGGGTAGCTCTTATAGGCAGCATATAATTAGAACTCTGCCCTTAGACTGGAGAATTTCATCCATTTATACTTAATGTCATTACTGATATAAGACTTACAGCTGTCATTTTGCTACTTGTTTTCCATATGTCTGTGTCTCTTTTTCCCTCTATGCCTCCATTACTACCTTCTTCTTCAGCGTTAAATAGGTATTTTCTAGTTTATCATTTAATTCCCTTGTCATGTATTTTATTATGTTTTTAAAGTAATTTTCTTAGTGGTTGCCCTCTGAGTTATAATTAACATCTTAATTTATAGCAATCTAGTCTGGATTGAAACCAACTTAATTTCATTAGTATATAAAACATCACTACTATATAACTTTGTTTTCTCTCCCCTCTGTGCTGTTATTGTCATACAGTTTGCATCTTACACATTACAAGAGCATCTGTACATATTTATAATTATTGCTTTATGCAATCGTCCTTTAAAACCAATAGGAGAAAGTATTTGCTGAACAAAACACAATAATATTATTTATGGAATTACCTTTACTGATGTTCTCCATTTTTTCCTGTGGCTTTGGGTTATTGACTAGTGTCATTTCATTTCAACCTAAAGGAGTCCCTTTAGCATTTCTTGAAGGGCATGTCTAATAGTGACAAGGTCCTCCAGCTTTTGTATATCTGGGAATATCTTAATTTCACCTTCATTTTTGGAAGGACACTTTTGCCAGATATAGAATTCTTCATTGACAGTTTTTTTTTCCTTTCAGCGTTTTGAGTGTGTTATCCCACTGCCTTCTCGGGTTCTTGGTTTCTGATGAGAAATTGGCTGTTAATCTTCTTGAGTACTGCTTGTACACAATGAGTTACATTTCTCACTGCCTTCATGGTTCTCTCATTGTCTTTGACTTTCAACACAGAGGTGTAAGAAATAATAGGCTCGGATGATTATTTAACATAGAGCTAGAAAGTGAAATTTCACAAAGCAATACAATGAAAGAGTGTGCTTCTCTAAAAGCAAGGTAATGTTTCTAAGTGTACAGGTTTGGCCTGTATAAAGGAGATATTGTCTTAATGACAAAAGCGAAGGAACTATTTTCCCAGTTGAGTTGACGGAAAATAGATCTCATTTCTGGCTGGTATACCTAGAATTAGAAACAGAAGTCAAGCTGGAGTAGGATAGAACAGGACATGTTTTGGAAAGGAGAACTGGTTAGCATTAACAGCAGCCCCCTGCAAACCCCTGTGGCCCTCCAGCTTTTATATTACTTATTAAGAGGGTTATATATTTGATTTCCATTTATAAAGGTATCTGCATAAGCATAAGTACCTAAGTGTGTGAATTTGCTGGGCACTTAGGCCCTGGTATTGTGGGTGGTGCATTTATAGCCCAAGGTCTCTGCACTGTCAACTCACAGATGGTAATGCTGCAATTTAGTTCAAGCTTGTGGAATCATTACATACAACTTTACCAATGGTTACACTGTGTATGTTCCTGACTCTTTCTGGAAACATGAAAACACAAGATGTCCACCATCTGAAATGTCAGGGTAGTCCTTAAATATGGTTGCTATTTAAAGATGTATAAATTACAACCAGCCCACCAAATTTAATCTTCGGGACAGCAACATATTTGAAGTTTTGATTTAGTTGAAAGCCACCATGACTTAGGAATCCACCATTGAGTTAACCAAATCAATCAAATGTTTAAATGTGTACAAGAGGGTAGGAAACAAAACGGAATTATGTTTAATTGAATGCAAATGCAAGGATTTCAGTATGATTATGTTTCTCTGAGATGTTTCAACTAGAATTACTTGGGAATAGACAGGAAGAGATGAATGGGAGAAAAGGAAGTACTTATATTTTGGTGGGTTGACTTATCCACTGAAGAGTAGATGAGATTGGGGTGCCTGTGTGGCTCAGTCAGTTAAGTGTCTGACTCTTGATTTTGGCTCAGGTTATGATATCAGGGTCATGAGATCAAGTGCCACGTCAGGTTCCCTGCTCGGCATGGGGCCTGCTTAAGATTTTCAATCTCTCTCCCTCT
>CM052901.1:15449401-15572754 GCA_028534135.1 Potos flavus
CAGAGAGAGATCACAAGTAGACAGAGAGGCAGGCGGGGGGGGGAGGGGGGGGAGGGAGCGGGCTCTCTGCTCAGCAGGACCTGAGATCATGACCTGAGCCAAAGGCAGAGGCTTTAACCCACTGAGCCACCCAGGCGCCCCAGAACTATATATTTCTTGAGGACAAGCTCCATGTTCTTTCACTACCACTTATCCATGTCAACCCGGAAGTTGGCTGCCGCATGCTCCCTGGGGCCATGTTGTCCTCTGCCTAGCCTGTGATTTGACCAGGTTTGGCTGAGGACCCAGGAAGAAGAACCTCACTGCTCACCTTCTGGACCTAAAGGCTTTTTGCAACTCTCAAGTCCCTTTGCCTCTTTCTTATCCGACCTGCCCTCAACTGATTCTCCTATGATATCCCCAAGGATTAGGCGGAAAGCTAGTGTTACTTGCAGCACTAGGGTTGAAAAATTCTACCAACTATTGCCTTTGTGGGCTTGCTGTGCTCATTTGTAAAATGGAGCCATTGGAGCATATCGCCTCTCAGGCCCTTTCTAACTCACTTACCATTCCAAGTCTGTGACTTAAATCACTTAATAACATGTTGAATATAATGCTGAGCACTTCTGGGTCCTCAAGACGTCTAATACCTTCATTTATCATACTGGACACCATTCTGTGGGAGGTGAGTTCTCTGCTTCCCAGCTATCTCCTTCCCTGTTGTATCAAGCTGGGGCACACAAGTTGATTTCTCCAAAGATGAAAGTCACCATGGCTGTGTCCAGAAGTATGTTGATCCAACATGACATTCAGAATGTATGCATATTACATACTTTCTGGTATATCAAAAGAGGTTAAACATTGTGGAGGAGAAAAACAATTAACAAAATGTTAATTAAAATAAAAGGAATAGGGGCACCTGGGTGGCTCAGTGGGTTAAATCTCTGCCTTCAGCTCAGGTCATGGTCTCGGGGTCCTGGGATTGAGCCCCGCATCGGGCTCTCTGCTCAGCAGGGAGCCTGCTTCTCCCTCTCTCTCTGCCTGCCTCTCTGCCTACTTGTGATCTCTCTCTCTGTGTCAAATAAATAAATAAAATCTTTAAAAAAAATAAAAATAAAAAAAAATAAAAGGAATCCTAGAGGATGGTGGAGAAGCCCATGTTAGAACTGGTCAAGACGTTCTTACCTACTAAGCTCAGTGAAGAGAAACAAAGAAAGGTGGGACCATAAATGTGCGTTGGCGACAGTCCATTAGCTGTCTATTTTCTCTTCTGCACTTATATTCTCTTATTTCTGCGACTCTATCACTACTATCATCACCCAATAGGTTTGTGGGACAGGGAAGGAGTCCAGGTAAGACAGCCAGCCAAGCGCTTCAGTCCCAAGAGTAAGCAAAATGTATGTACCCCATCCACCAAAGAGAACCAATGGAGAAAATAATTCATCATAATCTTTATCGACATACACCTCGCCAAAATAGCACAGGATCAAGCCCCGCCCAGCACTGAGTACAAATTAGTTGGACTTGGTTCCATGATGCTCTTTCCAGACCTTGTGGTTAAATTCTAGTAAGCTTCCTAGAAAAAACAAGGGCCTGTCTGAGGAATGGATTCGTAGACGGAGCCAATAGGAGAAATGCTTGATAGGGTTTGGAATTCAAGAATAAGAAGCAATGATGAGAGAGACCCAGATGGGAATGGGAGTGATTGTATCTTTACTAGACTCCAACTCTGTGCTTTTTTCAGAGAAGTGAAATTAAGATATGCTCCCAAATGGCAAGTATACAGATACACTGAATTAGTGAGTGCTTTACTTAAGGTATAAGGGGTGAGTGAGAAGGATAGTTTAGCCAGATGCTAAGTAGAAATTATTTTGTAAGCCCATACAATCAACCCAGCAGAAAATTCTGCAACTAGAATTTCTGAATGTAGAATTGCCTTACTTAGCTCACATTGGAAGAATGATCTCCAAAGACTGATGTTGGGATCCCTAGTATCAATAATAAGTAAATGTAAAATGACTATGATTTTTTTTGTTAAATGACCATCTCACCAAATATGGGATTCCAACAAGGTAGTGAGTAGATTCAAAGTGTTAATGGCCAAGTTTGAGTTGAACTACAACATTCGGTGATTTCCTTTAAAACCGTATCCTAGGGGTGCCTGGGTGTCTCAGTCAGTTGGACTTTGAACTCTTGATATTGGCTCAGGTTGTGGTCTCAGCATCGTGAGAGTGAGGCCCATGTTGGGCTCTGTGTTGGGCGTGGAGCCTGCCACGATTCTCTCTGCCCCTCCCCCTGTTCGCACACACTCTCTCCCTCTCTCTCACTAAAATAATAATAATAATAAATTAAATAAATAAATAAACGAACAAACCATATCCTAAACAATTACCAAAAGGCAGGGCTCAAATTCTTTTGCTATTGCCATTTCACATTCCTTCGTCCACTGTTTGACCACTCCATTCAAACCACTCGTGGTACAGAAAGGCAAAGTACAGCCCAATAAGGAAGTAATCATTTGGTAGCTGCACTGTGTGGTTAGGGTTGTCCAAGGCCTTTACAAAATTCCAAAGCCCTACTCGTTTTCTGTGACCAAAGTGTTACAAAACCTGTATGTGGTCGATTCAGAAAGAACCAATTGTTCTAGCATCTTTAATGCTGTGTTTACCCGATGAGGCACTGTTTTAGAACACATCCCAACTTTTCATATTTGAATTACCCAAGCATTTCTCTTTTTTTTTAAGATTTTATTTATTTATTTATTTGAGAGAGAGGGAGAGACAGAGGCAGAGGGAGAGGGAGAAGCCGACCCTGGGATCATAACCTGAGCCGAAGGCAGACGCTTAACTGACTGAGCCACCCAGGCGCCCCGCCCCGCAAGCATTTTTAAAGTTCATCTTCACTTAAGGAGTAAGGGTAAAAAGTATCTAAGAGCACCATTGTTTGGCTTCTTCTATTTCAACCTTTCAAAGTCTGTGATTAAATACGAATATTATAATAATTTTATTCATGTTTTCTGTGGGAGCCCATTTCCCTCTTAAGATTCTGTAGCGTAAAACTTGGAAAAGGAAAGGTTTGAAGCTCTCTGACCTCCGAGGAAATAATAACTAGAAACTGATTTTGCCATAATTATCTGCAACCTATTTCGAAGCTCCTATTTTTCAAATAGTATACCAGAATGGGAAAACCGTTTCCACTGAAAGCCTATTTTTAAATCCTGATCTAGACCTAGTGTTTAAAGGAAGAAACCTTTGACAGGAAAACTAGAGGTATCTCAGTGATCCTCGGCGGGCCAGAGGCCTTCCAGAAGAAGAGAGAACCATCGTTCTCCTGGCATTGAGGTCGATTCTTCAGGCCCTGTGCTTGATGTCATGGCTTAACTGTGGTTCATACACAGAGGTTATTTTTAGAGGCAAGAATTTTCATTTCCCAAAAGTATAACCACGAGATGTCTATTTGGAATGAATCAGATTTATACACTAGGACAATAGGAAAAGCTCAGACCGTGCCCATGTAACCTCAGCTCCCTGAGGAAATACATAATATCTCAGTACACCCTCACCCTGGGACCCTTGCCCTCTGGCTGGCTGAGGCAGTTCCTTTGGAAATCAAGCAGGGCTGGGGCGGCAGGGTTGACAGGTGCCTTCCAAGTATGGTTTCCTTACAGAAACAGTTCTATTTTGTCCTTGTGGCTTTTCACGGTGATTTAAAACTGACATAGCCGAAGTCAGATGCCTTCGGAGGGAAATTGGACTTGGTGGCCTACAGGGACACCCTGTTACGTCTGCATTGTGCTGCTGCCACACCTGTCACATCGGCCCGAGCTGGCCCGCCTTGACCCCAGCCTTATCACTGGAACCCTACTTCGTGGGACTTTTGGCCCCTTAACCTGAGATTTAGTCTGCTACGGCCAGAGACCTTAAAGGAAGGCGTTACAGAGCCCGGAATTAACACATACGGGCTGACTAATCGAGCAAACGGAAGATTCACCGAGGACTGGACGAGGCTCGCTGGGTGGCCTTGGGAACCCCGTCCAGCCACTTAGGGCTTTGGTTGGCCACATCCCTTTGGGTTAGCTGGTTCATTTGCTTTAAATGATCAATTTTCTGTCCTCGTCTGTGACTTCACCTCACTTTTTTTTTAAAGTAAGCTTCATGCACAACGTGGGGCTCAAACTCACGACCCTGAGATCAAGAGTCACCTGTGCCACGACTGAGCCAGCCAGGTGCCCCTGACTTCACCTCACTTTATCAGGGCAGGAGGCTCCCTCCACTGGGGCAGAATGGGGGACCTGCCTCTCCGGGTTGCCCTAATAAAGTGAAGGCTGGTAGTCGGTCACTTAGTCTATCCGTACATCTGTCTAGCCTCAGTGTATCCCAAGGGGTCCCTGGCGGGAAGGAGCCATTTCCAGACCAGAGCAATAGCGATGGCAGATCAGATTGGGACTGCAGAGATGGAGATTGGGAGAAATCATAAATTGGTGAAGCAGTTGCTTATTTATTTTGCTAACCCACTGGTTCATTCATTCTTTCGGTTACCGAGCATTTCCTGAGTACCTACCATGTCTCAGGCACTGTCTGTGGCCCAGGACCATGCCCCTTCCCGGGTAATGATGGAGTGCAGACCCCCTCATCTCTGACCCCTCTCCAAATCCTACCGACCTTATAGTAGCTACCCTTAAACAGTTGTCATGATAAAAATGGGTACATAGTCTCACCTCTCTCTCTGCAGCAATTCCCGGATTTGTAAAATGAAGCTGATAATTCTTGCCCTGCTGCCTCATGGGGGTCCTGGATGGATCACCTGAGAAAATAGATATGAAAGTACTTTTAATTATAAAAATAATAAAACGCTGATCATAATGACACCTAAAGATTTTTCGAGGGCCTCTCGTGTTCCACAGAGCGAGCCCTACCCAGGCTGTAACTGAGTGTCAACTAATACCGACAATTCAGAATTTGTCCCCTCCAGAGATCCAGATTTGAGAAATATATAGGTTTTAATGTATACCATTGTGGGAGCACTTACTGTGTGCCAGATACCAGCTGAGCGCTTTACGTGGATTGCCTCATTTAATGCCCACAGCAATGCACTGTGGGAGGTGGGCACGGGTATTATCACACCCACTTTACAGAGGAGAAACATAAGGCCCTGAGGGGTTAAAAAACAACTGGTTGATAGCTAGAAAGAGAGTCTGGATTCAAATGCAAGTTTCCTGACTCTCAAGTATGAGCTTTTAACCAACCACATTATACTTCCTCTTGGAAAAAAATAAAGCTCTGTATGGGTCTAAGCTATTGGTAATATCATAAATTTTTTATTTTAAAGCAGTGGACAGCTTCCTAAAAGTGCAGAGAACCATTTCTACCATGGAGAGGGAGCCCCACTGAAATAATTTTTGTTTTGGGTTTTGCTGAGCAGGGAGCCTGACGCAGGACTCGATCCCAGGACCCCAGGATCACGACCTGAGCTGAAAGCAGGCGCTTCACCGACTGAGCCACCCAGGTGCCGCTCCTGCCAAAGTAGTTTTCATTGTATCTCCAGTGTGCTTCTTTCACCTCCTGGCTTGTTTTACTAGCTAGACATTTATTTCACTGGGAGGACTTACTTGCACAAGTTGCAGCATTGCATTAACAAACATAAAGTAAAAAATTGGGGGAGCCGGAAGTGGTAGAGAAAGTGTGTGCGGTGAATAAGAGGCGGACATGGAGGCCATGCCCAGACGAGAGCGGCTCTGAGTGTGAGTGGCCTTCTTCCTGTTTCCATATGGAAGCCCGGCCTCTAGTAGATCCGTTCGCTCTTCATCGCTAACGTGTCTGTGTGCACCCTTAGTGCACAGACCCTGATCTTCCTGGGAGCGTCCAGATGGGTTTCCTCTGGGAGCTCTGGTGGCGTAGTCGGTTAGTGTGTCATGCTCATATAGAAGGGTTTCCTCAGACTCTTAAAAAACTTCCACCCAGCCTTCGTTCTGGTACCTCCTTGTGTCTGGCCACGGAGCGTTACTTGTTTCGCCTTCCAAGGCTTTTGTAATAAGCTTTTCATGTCTGCTTCTGGGACCGCTTCTGCTGCTCCTTCTCCTCACCTTCCTCTTCAAGATGGTCGTTATCCTCAGCAGCAGAGTTAACATGTTCGAGAACTTACTATCTCGTTCTCTTTTACTATTACTTGTTTTCTATTACTCGTTTTCTATTACTATCTCTTACTAACATGTTCAAGAGCTTACTATCTTGAAGGTGCGAAACACCTTCCACGCCGCCATCCCTTTATTTGTTCACTGATCCACTTAGTGAATATTTATCGAGTGTTTACTTGGCACCAAACACTGTACGGTATGCACACTGGTAATCAAAACAGACCGTATCCCTTCCATTAGTCTAGTGGAGGTGCAGCAGGGGAATTGATCATTATAAACCGTGGAAAGTTCTGTGACAGAATGCCACACGGGACTCTGAAAGGTGAGTGACATTATCATTATTAGCATTATCCTCGGTTTCACAGATAAGGAAGCTGAAGCTCAGAGAGACTGAACAACTTGCCCAAAGTAACACAGCTCGTAAGTAGGCCAAGTAGAGATTCAAATCCATGCTGGTCAGATTCCAAAGCTCACACTCTTGACTGCGCGGCTTTATTGCCTCTCCAAAGTGTGAAGTGCAGACACAGCCATTAATTCTAGCCCTACGCATTGGGGTTCTGGCTTTGTCTCAAATGTGTGGACTTGCAATTGTTTCCAATTAGTTGTGGCTGTGGTTTGGCGCATTTGTTCAAAGAAAGCGTGCACGCAAGACAGAGGTCACATGCCCTGAGTTTTGTGGATGTGCACGACGTATAAATAACAATGGCATTCCAGAAAAGCTGGGATTCGTTGGGATCACGGCATTTGTTTCCCATTAGCTTATGCTACTCGAATGCAAACAGTAAAGCATGTGTTTACATTGCTGTGGACATGGAAATTTGGGCCCCCCAAAGCATTCCTTGCAGGTTGTATAAAGCCGAGCATCCAAATAGTTCCAAATCAGTTTTGTAAGCCCAGCTTAATAGCTTTAAAATGTAACCTGGATTCCAGATATTGAAAAACCGCCCAGAGAGAGGTATGTGAGTGGCCCAAGGAGACAAGACCAGCTAAAGCCTCCAACTATGTACCAAGGCCCATATTTGCAGTTCTCTATTTTGTTTCTGATCCTTTATTTTTAAAAAGCTAAAGAGCTTAAAGTCAAGAAAACTCTTAGCCATGTAGCAGCAGTAATGGAATTTTTCATTCTATTCTAACCAGCTGTCTGAAGCTTTTCAAAACAAACCTGTTTGTGATGAGATGGTTTGGTTATTTAAGGCACAGTAGATGGCAAGGCTGGGAAAAACAAGTGGGAGGCATCCAATGCCATTAGCTCTCCCCTCCCCGGGTCTCCCACCCAATAACAAAAGGCTCGCCCACCAAGCTGTAGTTCACGGCCAGCATCGGCGAAGGTGGGATTGAACTGGAAATCATCTCAGGTGAAAGCAATCTGGATGGCAAAAATGTGAACTGAAGGCCCTATTAGTTGCTGTCTCTACTTAACACACTTTTTTTTTTTTTAAGAGTTCTGGGCTTAGAAGCAGAAGCCCTTATTTTTAACGAGGCCTCCATCTCTTACTCTGTGACTTGGTCAACTTAGGTCCTCTCTCCGAGCCTCTCTGTCCTCCCTTGACGGGGGAGAGAGGGATGGCAGTCTTCCTCGTTACATACTAGTGGTGAGGAGCTGAGGATTCCGTTGGAGAACATATGTTAAGCCCTAACACAGTGTGTGGCTGACCAGGTTCATATCTTTGCAATCAAGATAATTTCAAGAGGCAGTATGTGCTTTGATTTTAGTTCCCCTGCCAACCAGGCATGAAAAGAGCTTTGGCCAAATCACATCGTCCCGTGCCACGGTGTTCTTTTGGTATCCTGGTTATGGTTTTAAGAACATGAAATTGGTATATTCTAGGAAGCCTTCCCCCGCCCCTTCACTGTGGTTCTAATTTTCTTAAGTAATTATTCCAGGTTTTTTGGTTCCTTTTATCGCACAGTCCTGGGTACCTGTTCCAAAGCTAACTTTAAATATTTCACTTTCTAAATCAAACAAAGTCACTCACCTTTACACAAGGGTATTTTCATTAACTGCAAAGACAAAAAGGTCATGATGTCCATACTTAAGCGAAAAGGAAATCATTGGATTGAATTTACTTTTCAAAAAAAAAGGTTTGAAGAGCACGTATCAGGGAATTCAAACACATGTGAGACTGAGGGGACTCTTTACCAAACATGATTTCAGAGGGTTTCTGGGAAGTGGAGTGACACTGGAGCAGCCTTTCTTAAAGTGGGAACCGTGGTTCAGTTGTGGCAAGATGGCGGGAGACCAGTCTAGTCAAAAATGCGGGTCTGTGCTCTACCTCAGGCCTACTAAATTAGCAGCTCTCTGGATGGGGCCTGGGAGCCTGAGTTTTTAACAAGCATCCTAGGGGATTTTTATGGACATTGAAGACTCACTCTCATGGTGTATAAAAATGTACACATCCTTTTCCTTATTTTTTCTAAGTAATCTCTATCCCAACATGAGTCTTAAACTCATGACCCCGAGATCAAGAGTTGCACACTCTACCGATGGAGCCAGCCAGGCGCCCCTAAAAAATGTATATGCCCTTTGACCCAAGAATCCTACTGATGGGAAACTAAGGAAATAATCCAAAATATGGAAAGAGTTACGGGAATGCTCCTGATGCTTCATCGTTATTTATAAGAATGAAAGAACTAGAAATGATGTCAATATTCAGTGTTAGAGCACGGTTAAGTGAATTTCGGTAGATTCCTTAAAGGCACCGTGCAGGTGTTTTATCACATTTAAAGCATTACAACAATTCTCGGAGACAGGCATTACTTTCCTCATCTCACAGATGAGGACACTGAGGTTTAGGGAGAATAAGCAGCAAAGTTAATAAGTGAGGGAAATGCTAATAAAGGGGGAAATCAGGATTCTAACCCCAAGTCAGTCTGATTCTCAAATCCAAATTCACTAATGTAAAAATACAGGCATTACAAAGAAGCCTACCTTTGAAAACACAAAGGTGGTATATTAGAGGTTGGGAATTGGAGATTCTTCCTTCTCTTTCCTTTCACCTTTCTGTATTATACCGATACTTATGTAATTAAAATGCTAGATTATAAAATAAAAATCGATTGTATATTTAAGCAACTGTGATAGTCTCATGCTTCTCAACCCGAGTTGCAAGGAGGCTAGGAGCTGTAGAAAAAGCTGGCTGTGAAAAAGGCCTGTAAGCTTCCTGCTAAGGCCTGCCAAGCAAGGCGTAGCAGAAATGTCAGGCTTCTGGAATGATGATGGGGGGAGGGGAGTGAAATAATCAGACCTGTGTTTTAATAAGATAGTTTACATTGATAATCATTATGCTGCGCCTTGGCTTTTAAAAGGCTCACAGAACAGTGTCCTTTGAAAATGGTCAACAGTTAATCCAAAGCATTAGGCACCGAAAGTTAGCTGATTTGTGGGCAAGGCCCTCATAACTTTCTTTTTACAAAGTGAGTGTGCAGTCTGGAAGACATTGTAAAGAGTGCGAGAGGGAACAAGGTCAATGACATGAACCGTAATTAGCTGATCTGATTTCGGTGCCAAGTTCCAGGGTGCACTGAATCCACGGTTACCACTGGCAGTTCCCCATCTCGGACACATCCCCCTTCTTTCCACACTCTGAGGCTTCAGGCCCTTCTTTAGGACTTCTGCCTTAACAGTGGTTTTCTAGATTTGGATTTGTTTTGTCAGTGTGTGCGCATGAGGCTCATCGGTAGATAATCCTTCAATGTCAAAGTCATCTCCAAAAGGGGAGCCATTTAAGACTCAAGAGGTAATCTCGCTGGCAGTGTTTTAAAGTTGGGTTTTTTTTTTGTTTTTTTTTTTTTTGAATTGTACTTAAAAAAAAAAAAAAGAACTACCAGAGAATACCGGGGGCATCATACATGAGGTTGGAAAATGGCCTCTCAAAGATTAGCTATCGATCTTTGGCAGGGCTGTCCAAAAGCATTTAGCTCCTCATTCATAAGTTCTGTCACTAATCTGTGCTTTGGCTTTTGCATTTTCATGACATCATGGCAGTAGCTGTGTAAGAATTAAAGATACCATGCTGCTTTATTTTGCTTCCATTTAATAGCCCATTTATTGAATGCCTACTGTGTGCCAGGCACTGCCTTAAACGCAGTGAGGTTCAAAGACGAAGGAGACTCTGCCCCTGGGCAGCTCACGGTCTAGCGGTAGAGCAAAGTCACACGCATGCTAAACAGTGCCAGGTCGCATACATCAAGCACTGTTTAGGAGGTACAGACAAAGGAAGCGGTGGTGGAAGAGAGGGAGGACCGGAACGACCGTCTGCAGTAGCCGGGAAGGCTTTATTAAGGAAGAGGCGTTCGAACGTGGCTTGGGAGGATGGCGTGCTTTCAACAGACGGCAATGGAACAGCTCATATTAGGTGCTCAATTAATGTTTGCCGACGGGGCTGATGACAGGCGCACATATGAGACGGGTATGAGGAATGGTTTGTGGACCCTGGTACTCCATGAAGCCTCGGGAGGCCCAGGGTCAAAATTACTTGCACAGCAGGACCGAGGTGTTATTTTGCCTTTTTCACTGGGCGGATGTTGGCACCAACGGCAAGTACAAATGTCACAGCACAAGCAGTGACACCAAACTGTACCAGTAGTCATTATATTCATCACCGACACACAGTTGCAGGAAAATAAAAGGCAGTTTCACTTGAGAATATCATGGCTGGCCATTAAAAAAATTGTTTTTCATGGCTGGGGCACCTGGCTAGCTCAGGCAGTGGAGCACGCAACTCTTGATCTTGATCTTGATCGTGAGTTTGAGCCCCATGGTGGGCGTAGAGATTACTTAAAAAAAAAAAAAAAAAGGAGTTATGGCCGAAGCAGTAAAAATGATTCATTGATTAAACTAGAACTCCTGAGTGTCCTATAAAAAGATATCCTGTGTGTATGCGGTGCCTGTGTGGCCCAGTCAGTTAAGTGTCTGACTCTTGGTTTTGGCTCAGGTCGTGATCTGGGGGTCCTGGGATTGAGCCCCGCGTTGAGCTCCCTGCTGGGCGTGGAGTCTGCTTGAGATTCTCTCTCCCTCTCCCTCTGCCCCTCCTGCTCAGGCTCTCTCCTCCTCCTGTCTCTCCAAAATGAATAAATACATCTTAAAAACAATATTCTGTGAAGTACACATAAGGTATTTCTGCTGCAAACCATATAGATGTGTGTCTCAAGGAAAAGCACTTGTAGGATTATTTAAGCTATGAGCTAAACCAGCCTCATTTTCACACAATGCTATTTTCACTTGAAATAATGACCAACAAACTCTGGTTATCCAGCCTTGAGTATTTGCTGGACATTTCCTTTGAAAGCAACAACGAGAGCCCATCAGTTAAAGGAAAAGCTGATAGGATTTGTTACCAATGATAAAATTTAAACTTTCAAGAGAAAAGCAAAATTTTGGAAAACTTGTATCCGTCACCATGAGCTTGAGAGCTTCCCAATACTTAGACTTTTCCTAATGAGGTTGGAGGTGATATAATTAACGAATGGGACTTTTTTTTATGTATCATATAATGAAAGGCATTGACATTTGGAAGACCTGCATAGCTCAGTGAACCAGTAGTTTTGGATGACCCGTGTATGATGATACAAAATGGGTAAAAGGTCCGAAGTTCGGAACACACCAATGGATTTTAACGTAACAGAACACAAAAAGTTGATTTGTGTGGTTTTCATATTCCATGCTGCAACTAACATTGCCCACTTGTTGTTTTATGAAGTATCACTGAAAAATATCCACAGTTATCTGGAAAGGCTACTGAAACACTTTTCTCTTTTCCCACTACATATCCGTGAGACACTGGAATTCGTACAAATATTCCAATCAAAACAACATGTAACAAGAGATTGGATGGAGAAGCAGATATGATAGTCCAGCTACCATATTAAGCTGGACTTTAAAAAGATTTTCAAAAATGTAAAACGATGCTGCCCTTCCTTCTATTTTATGTCAGGGAAAAATAGATTTCGTTTTCATTAGAAAATGCTATTTATGTTAACACATCATGGGTTTATTACTGTTTAAACTAGTTATTAAATATTTTTTACATTTCTCGGTTATAATTTCTAAGGCGGTAAATGTCAATAGATACAACTTGTATAAACAGAAGTTCTCTGGGATTAGGAACAAGAGTATAAAGGGGCCCTGAGACCAAAAAGTTGAGAATCACTAGGCTAGCTTATCCTAGCCTATGCGTCTGTATTATATATATATATTTTTTTAGCTTTTATATATTTATTTGAGACAGAGAGAGAGAGATATCACAGGCAGGGGGAGGGGCAGAGGAAGAGGGAGAAGCAGGCTCCCTGCTGAGCAAGGAGATGGATGCAGGACTCGATCCCAGGACCTTGGGATCATGACCTGAGCTGAAGGCAGATGCTTAACTGACTGAGCCACCCGGGTGTTCTAATACATTTATTTTTTAAAAATATTTTATTTATTTATTTGAGACAGAGAAAGAGAGAGCAAGAGCACGGGCAGGGGGGGAGGGCAGAAGGAGAGGGAGAAGCAGGCTTCCCACCGAGCAGGGGGCCAGACATGGGGCTCGATCCCAGGACCCTGGGATCATGACCTGAGCCGAAGACAGACGCTTTACCAAATGAGCCACCCAGGCGCCCCAATATTATACATTTAGGTGTGTATGATGAGTTGGAGTGGGGAGGGTTAGAGGGGGGGTGCATTAAAGCAGCAGGGTAGAGATGGTACTTAGATGGGATCACGTAGGTGGCTTTGCTTCTCCAACACCATCAGAGGTTGCTGGACTTTTCTTTCTTTGCTTGAAAAAAGAAACAAACCCACAGTCACATTTCTCTATGGTATATAGCCTGTTTCAAGTAGATCTTGGGGCAGGAGCTAAATCACAAGTGGAGACCATGAAAGTGTACTTTGCAGTGACAATGAACATGGGTAATGGAAACCATAGAAACCAAGATATGTCCGTATATGCAGTTTTTTTTCTGGATACCTCTTGTGCAATCACAAAAATCTCACTTTTGGTAGATCCAGCTTTTGTTAGCTATTATTTAGAAGTACGAGGTGGGCCCAACTTTTAGGGCTGAAAATGAGGGGTAGGGCAGGAATAGAGAACACGGGAATACAGCCATGGTGAGAGATGGCAAGGAAAAGTACATGGGGTCTGAGAATTGCCCTCAGAGACCATGTTGTGAGCTGGGCTTCTGGGTCAGTGGAGAGATTTGGGGGAGGTGGGAGTCACCGTCAAATTAAAAAGGCTTTGGGGCGCCTGGGTGGCTCAGTTGTTAAGCATCTGCCTTTGGCTCGGGTCGTGATCTCAGGGTCCTGGGATCCAGCCCCCCATCGGGCTCCCCGCTCAGCGGGGAGCCTGCTTCTCCCTCTCTAGCTCCCCCTGCTTGTATTCCCTCTCTCGCTGTGTCTCTCTGTCAAATAAATAAATAAAATCTTTGAAAAAAAAAAAAAGGCATTGACTACATAACTGAAAAGCCAGGCACTGAGGAGAAAAGCAGACATGCCTCTTAGTAGGCATATTATCCACAATAAAGCAACATGAATTTCAAACCACCTTATGGAAATTGTGAAAGGGGGAGAGATTTTTAAAGTTTTTCTAGTGATCAAGGCATGGCACGTCGGCAATTCATCATATATATGTAAATGTGTGTAAAGTGCCATTGCTAGTGTCTTCATCTGGTGGGAAGCATTTGTTGTTTGAATTTAATGGAAATACCATTGTAGGAGGCTTCCATAGGGATCTTTTCTGACCTTGGTATCCCCTCGGCCTATAAATATGCTTTGTTGGTCACATCTTCGGTTTCTCATCATTGACGTTTCCTACCACGGAGGCTTTCGGGGACTTAAATACCATGGTATGGAAGGTCTGATGCAGTATACACTAGCTACTGGGTGGGAGAAGTAGCATGGAGGAGTAGAGAATCACGTCAAATGCTATGGAACGTTCCAGAAGTATAAAATTCCAAAGAACATAAGCAGTTGGGACGCGTGGGTGGCTCAGTTGGTTGGTTTCGGCTCAGGTCATGGTGATCTTAGGGTCATGGGATCGAGCCCCACTTCGGGCTCCAGGCTCAGCACAGAGTCTGCTCGAGATTCTCTCCTTTTCCCTCTCCCCCTGCCCCCACCAAATAAATAAATAAATATTCTTTTAAAAAAGAATCTAGGGGTGCCTGTGTGGCTCAGTCAGTTAAGTGACCAACTCTTGGTTTCAGCTCAGGTCGTGATCTCAGGGTCACGAGATCGAGCCCCGCTGGGCTCCACACTTAGTGCAGAGTCTGCTTGGGACTCTTTCTCCCTCTTTCTCTGCCCTTCCCCCATGCTCTTGCTCTCTCTCTTTCCCTCTCAAATAAATAAATCTTAAAAAAAAAAAAAAAAAAGAATACAAGCAGTTTACACTTACCTACATTTGAAAATGGTTTTTTAGGGACGCCTGGGTGGCTCAGTCGGTTAAGCAGCTGCCTTCGGCTCAGGTCATGATCCCAGGGTCCTGGAATCGAGTCCCACATCGGGCTCCTTGCTTGGCGGGGAGCCTGCTTCTCCCTCTGCCTCTGCCTGCCACTCTGCCTGCTTGCACTCTCTCTCTGACAAATAAATTAATAAAATCTTAAAAAAAAAAAAGAAAATGTTTTTTTAAAAGATTCTGGGTAACTCACTCAACATTTATTAATGCCTCCTGTTCGCACAACGCTGTTTTAGACCTCCTCTAAGAAATCTCAATTGCGGCTGCATTTCTGGTCGTTTCTTTCAGCTCCTGAGAACCATGTCTGTGCCCAAAGGTAGAGTTCTGGATAAAAGCCTTGATGAGGAAGGGCTGGAAAGCGGCGATTGTGGCGATGACGAGGACGAGTGCATCGGGGGCTCGGGGGATGGCGCGACGAGAGTGAGGAACCAGCTCCGCTTCCTCGCAGGTACGTGTGCGAGCCGGCTGGCGGCCCAGCGCATTCAACACCAGTTCACTCTGCTCTAACTTTGCCGAAGTCCCCACAACCTACAATGCCACCAACTCTGCAAGGAAATATTATACTCTAGGGGAAAAAAAAGAGTTTTCAGGTAGCCCACATTTATTTCCGTATAGATACCCCTCTTTCGTCCTTTCTTCAATTACACCCATCCCTCCACTGTATGTTAACTATACTGGAATTAAAATTTTAAATTTGCATTTTCAGTATGATACAGTGACAAAAAGCTAGCTTTGGGGGTAGAACAAAACTGTATCTGCATTCTGGCTCCCTTCCTCCTAAGTCTTCACTCCCTCGTCTGTCAAATGGGGATCAGTACCCCAACTTCGTGGGCCTATTGGAGGATTACATCAAGAGGGAAAGTTTGTAAAGCATCTAGCCTGGTACCTAGCACATAATAGGCGCTCCATAATTGTTAGTTTCCTGGGACAAAATCTTCCTCAACCATCTCAGTCTACACGCATCCCCCGTCCTCTCTGAATTGCTAAAACGAACTCTGCCAGTGCTTTTCAAGAAATAGTCTGCCGTGGCTCCCAAGTTCCATTCCTAGGGCATAATGTGATCACTCAGAGGCTGGCATCTTATAATAAATAAAAATAACAAAAGCCAACGTTCTCTGGACATTAACCAGACTCCACGCGCTGTGCCGCAACTTTGCTGGCATTGTCTTGTATTGTTTGCACTATGAACGAGGGGTGGTTATTATTCCCACTTTATGGATGAGAAAACTGATGCTGGAAGAGCTAGAATAATTTGCTTAAGGTCGTGCGGTCACTAAGGGCAAAGTCAGGATTCAGAACCAGCCAGTGAGATTTCAGAGGCCTCTCTCTGAATAACTCCACTCCGATTCTTCTTTCTCTGCTCATCTAGACAATTGTAAAAAGCCTGAACTCTGCTTTGCATTTTGCCACCCAGAATAGCTTTCAGTCATCTAAAGGTCGCCCAGATGATTTGTCAAAATATTAACTAGCTCCAGCATCGGTCCTTGGGGCACACCACTTTTCATCCTTCTCCAGAAATGTCCCTGCCTACCCCTCCTCTCACGTTCCTGCCTATAAGCCACGTCCCTATCCATTTCAAAACGCTACGCCACAATTCCATGGCGACTTAACTTTTTTTAAACAGTGTTTGGTAGGGGACCTTGTCAAGGGCCTTTTCAAAATCTAAATAGATTACATCCACTGGTTTCCCTTTGTCCACGTTGCACATTTATCCTCTCAAAGAATGCTAGTCAATTAGTTAGGCATGATTAACCCTAAGTGCTTTGTAAACTGTAAAACACTACACAAATGGTGGTTAATTTAATTTACAGGAAAAACGATGCCTTACTCCCAATAGGTTACACTTGTGAAACACGTTCAGCGATCCTTCCAGCCTGGCGCTCCCTCCGTCCCCTTTGAAATGTTTCTCGTGGAGAGGAGACTCACTGGCAATCCGCCAGGCTCATGGCACAATAGCTATTTGGAACGACAAGCTCTACACTTTGGTCAGCTCTTACACAATTTTACCCCAAATCTGGGTGGATGCCATCTGGTCCTGGTGATTCATCCACATCCACTTAGTCAACCAGACTTGGAACACTGTGTGCGTTTATGGCCATCTCACTCAGAACTTCCCAAGTTTTCCTCCAAAACACAAGTTGGGAATAAAAATAAATAAATAAAAATAAAAACAAGGCTCAGAGGAGGCTCAGACCCTCTTTTTATCTCCCTCTTGTCCCGGAACAGACCTTTTATCCTTTAACACCAGGACCAGCCAGTGGTCCCAGTGGCTGGCTGCCCTGGCTCACTTCTTCCCTTGTTTTGCTGCACTGGATGAAATGTGGGACACCTCTCTTCCTGACTTCCCTGTGTCCTAGGGCAGGCCCCTTTCCTCTTCTTGAAAGTCAGTTTCTCCATTTGCGAAACAGACAGACTGCCCTGCGCTCGCGGGCTCTGGTAGGGCAGGCAATCCACGATTGTGTTCGTCGATTTGGCTTGAGTCCCTGGCTGGGTGCCTATTGGAGTCTCGGGAACATCTTCTTTAGAGTTTTCTTCTGACCCTGTAGGTCTCCTGCTTTCTTACTTCATTTTTCTTGGTTACATAAGATTGTGGCAATTCAATATCATCATCATCGTCATCATCATCAAATCATCCATGCAAAGCATTTGGCACGGTGCCTGGCACCTAGGAAGCACTCAAAAAATGCTATCTACTCTTAAAACAACGGGTCCGTTGCTGCCTCTGCTGACCTCTGGGAGCTCAAAGAGACGCAGATGTAGTTTAGAATTAGCTTGTTTTATTAGTTTGTTTGCTTCAGACCCATAAAAGGCAATTAAAACCAGGTAGCCAATATTCAGCAATATCCCCGATATGCCTTGCTACTCCAGGTGGGCTCCATGGCCCAGCAACATCTGTATCCTCTGGGAGCCTGTTAGAAATGCAGATGCTCAGGGCCCACCTCAAGACCCACCCAATCACAGGTCATGTTAACAACAGCCCTGGGTGATTTGTTGGCAGCCCTTACCGCCTTCTAATTGAGCACTTGCAGCATTTCAGTTTCATACCTGAAGCATCTAAGAAGCCACTAAGCTGGCCCACGGGGAGCTAAGTGTTGTAGGAGGTAGAAAAGAGGCCTGAGGCCCAGTCACCCACGTGGTAGGTTAGGACACTGGGGTTCCAATTGTAGTACGTTTCCTCCCAGCAGGACCTTGAGCAGGTCACGTAGTGCTCTGAGCCTCAGTTTGTCTGGCTGTAAAGTAGGGCTACACATCCTTGCCAACCTCAGTGCGTTGTGGAAATCAAAGGTGCTGATGAGCGTGGAGATGCTTTGCAACCTGTTGAGCTCTACAGATATTTATAACAACCGGGAGACTGTTACTATGAATCCCCAGATCTCTGGAAGCTCTCTGGCTTTCTCAGCATCCCTAGCTTGGCACGTATTTTCTGCAAAGATAGAACTGAGCCCATGAGTTAGAAAAGGCTTTTGCAGTGAACACCACGTTCAGACACCCTTCTAAAGACAGACCAGCCGTGTTGGAGCTGGTGCAGTAAACTGACTGCCATCAGCCTGGTTCCCAGTTACTGGCCTTGTCAAAGCCCTTATTTATCGTAAGCTGCTTGGGAAGCCGGCTGCTCCCAGCACTGTCGCCGGGGCTGATTCCTGAGAAGCTTTGCAAGCTCTGGCCAGGTGTCCCTAGCCAAGACATGATGACTAAGCATCTTAAGCATCTGGCCCCTCTCCGCCGAGTCCCCACTCTCACCCACACGGAAAACCACACACACATGCACATGTACTCATGTAGGTGCCCACGTTCGCGCACGCACACATGCACACACACACCTGCTCTTGAAAACAATGGAAACACGCTCACAAAGCAACCCAGCAACAAAGACCCATCTCAGAGATCTCTGTCACCACTCCCTCACCCCCTTCCTCCCGGGGCTTGTTCTTGTTCCAGCTTGCACTATTCCGTGGGTACAGCCAGAACATTCTGGGGAGCCTGATGTCTTTCGCACTGCAAGTCAGAGAAAGCAGATGATCTTGACTCAGGCTGGGTCAGAGACAGGCGGAAGTGATCACGGATGCCGTGGAAGCCTCGTTCTTGGGATGAGAGAAGTGGAAACAGGCCCGAGCAGATAAACATATTCCTAGCGGCTACGCAGGAGTAGGGTAGCTCGAGCTGGTTGGTGGTGAGCCGAGGAGGAGGCTTCACAATCTTGGGCTCACAACTTGAGCCAATATTAAAACCAAGCGGATGTTTCTTGTGGAAGGGTTCACCCTCAAGAAACTTTCAGTTTCGCCATGTCGGTGTGGGGCCTGAAAAGACAAAACCTGCCACTTGTTCCCAGGCTGGGGGTCAGGGTGAAGGTGAAGTCCAGGCCCAGGCAGGTCCCTTTTGTCACTTGGCGCTGTCACGTCCGGGCGTTGTGAGGGGAAGCAGCTGTCCACTCTGCCCCACCAGTCACCTCCTCCCAGCGGTGCTGGAGCGCAGCCATTGACCCTCACAGCTGTGGGCCCCATGAGTCTCTACACTCAACATTTCCTCCTTGCTGTTACTTTACAATCTAGAAGCAAAAGAACAACTAAAACAAAACAGAGCAAAAACAACAACAACAAAAAACAGCATTTAGGAAATATTTTTTTAGGCCGATGATTTTCATTGATATGCTTAGTTCATCAAGTACAGCCTTATCTTCTGACTCGTAGCAAGCCTGCCCACGTAGAGTAGGGGAAGGACACTTCGCCAGCTTACCTCTTCTGAGTTGTCAAGTCAGACCTTCATAATGCCGGCCGGCAGTCGCCTTGTATGAGTAAATTCATTAATGGCTTGGTTTGGTGAGAAGGATAAAACCAACGGAGGTACCGGTAACGGGCCTTTTCTCAGGGGTGACACCTGCAAGATTATAATGTTTTAAACCAGATCACGTAGCCTGCAGAAGAATAAGTAGAAAGTTTGTAGAGGAATGAAATGTCCTAGGGGGATTTTTTATGGGAAAGTTGTTGAGACCTGTTCATGGATCAAAATACGTATGGATACAGTAATATATCTATTTATACGACCCTATTGGTTATAAGTCCAGGAATAAATTACGGCAGTTTTCCCAAAGTGTATTCTATAGTTTGATAGGCCTCCTTCCTCTGCACAGTTTGCTTCTTACCACGTAACCCACTCCCAGAGTTCTCAGGCAGCATCTTGTAAGTGACTCCTTCCCACCTTCTTTCTTGGGATATCAGTCCCTCAAACATGTGACCGCCAGTGTAAGCGGACCTCATGTCACTCACTGGGAGGTGCATCCAGTCTGATGGATGAACGCGATACCCTTCCTCCTTCAGGCTGCTGACGCTTGGGACGTTCAGGGAAGGAAGGGCATTTCATCTGCAGAGTCAAACACAGGCTCAGTCCCTTGCCAGTCTTGTGACCTTGGACAAAGTCACTCAGCGCCTCTGAGACTCAGTTTCCTCCTCTGTAAGAATAATGATGAAATATTTCCTGACCTGCAGGAACACCTGGGTGGCTCAGTCGGTTGAGCGTCTGACTCTGGGTTTCGGCTCAGGTCGTGATCTTGGGGTCCCGGGATCGAGCCCCGCATCAGGCTCTGCCCTCGGCGGGGAGTCTGTTTGAGATTCTCTCTCTCCCTCTCCCTCTGCCCCTCCCCCCCCACTCATGCGCTCTCTCGTGCTCTCTCTCTCAAATAAATAAATACATCTTTAAAGCAAATAGTTCCTGACTTGCCCACTTCAAAAGTTGTCAGATGAAACACAGGTGACAAAGGACATAAAAGTGCTTTATAAACTGTAAAGCAGTTTCTCATTTAGGGTAATATCGTTAATATTGTTTAGTACCATTGGGTTATAAGTTTTAGTTGCCAAAAGCCTGTAGCTAAAATTAGAAAAAGTAAGTCCCCAGTGTTCTGGCCAGCGACTTTCACTATAATACGCTCTTTCTTCTCCGTCCCCAAGATGGCGTTTTTAGTTACTCATTAACTTGCTGCTAGCCCAGCGAGAAGGTATTTGAACAATGACAAGTATGTCTGCCGAGTTGTGCAAATAACCACAGTGACAGCAGTGGTAGTCACCTACATCTTGAAAGAATCACAGCTAGTTAAGTTTTGTTTTCTTTGGTGTTAGTGGCACAGTGAGGGCAAGGGTGGGCGAGTTGGCGAAGGTCAAGAAAGGGCCCGTGATTTTTTTTTTCCTCCATTCTATCTGGCTCTTAGCTCTAAGCAATCTGCTTTCATGCCTTGATCTTTTCGAGAACAAATGCCATAGGGAAGCCGGAGGAAGCAAAGCTTATTATAATAGCACTTCACGTGGATACGGACCAGGTGGTTCTTGCTCATAGACTGATGAGACAGCCAGTCTCGTCACCCCCCAGAGCTTCGGGCAGTTGCCATGGCTCCCAGAGACAGATTTTGATGTGAGTGATAAAAGTTTCAGTACGCGTTCAATATGTGTACCCAGAAAAGGCCCTTCTCCGTGCTTTAGGGTCGCCTAGCGAATTAGTACAGGTAAGCTGGTGACAGATGAGAGTGAGGGAAGGTAAAAACTTCCCGTGAAGTTACCATAACGTGAGATGCTTTAAGGAGTGTGTTTCTTATTACTCGTGAGGAGATGTTCAGGGGTTCACTTTTCTAGGCCTACTGCCCTAGGAGACTTTCCTGCCTGGGCCATTAGGCTAGGAGGCTTTTGTCAAGCATAGCACTGTGGTAGTTATTCATGCTGGTGGCCCTCACCCGGAACTCTAAGAATTGGGGGAGCGTCAGGGGGAGTGTGAACGATTTGCAGCCATTGTATACACTTTATGATCAATTTCAAATTAAAAGGAAACAGTTGAATATATGAATCTGACTAAATGGTACAACTGATTTTCTCTGGATGAAGCCATGTTGGCCAATTTAGTGACTGCCACGACTGGATTGTGGTCATCTAGTATGACAGAAGGGAATGGGAGGGAGAGATTCAACACTTAGCTGGTAGAACGTGGGAGGAGGAATGAGCAGGTAGGCGGCAAGCCCAAAGCCTCCAGGTGAGCTGAAGCCAGCCCTGGAAGATCACGTCCACAGGGGATCTGGGAAAGCAGGGGCATATGCCATCAACTGGGAAGTGCTCCCCTGCAGGAAGAAATACCATCTCAGTAAGAAAGACGTGATGTCCAATTCAGCCTGTGCAGTGGCCCTGAACGACGGTCTCTTGCATGGGCCGAATCCGAGGAGCCCGACGTAATGAGGAATCCTGAGCCTGCAGAGCAAGACAGCAAATGAAGGTGTCGGGGGCCGCCAGTTTGGGGGGCCACACGCGGAGATCAGCTCCGAAGCCAGGCTGAGGTCCTGCTCTGATGGGAGGAGGGACATGGAGCCACCAGATTCTTTGTGATCGCCGACCTCCCACGAAACCCCTGAAATGCCACACACGGGCACGTACATCTGCACGCACGTGCACACACGTCCTCCAGGCTCTCTTTCCGATTCACACCATGCTGTCCTTTAACTTTGGTTACTATGGCAAGAAGGTGTCGCCAGTTATCTTTTTCTCCCCCTTATTGGCCTGTGGCAGGTGCAAGGAGAGGTCCAGTCTGCTTTGGTAGGAATGAAGTTACTGGCAAGTTTTTGTTTGGTTAGTTGTTTGTTTTTTTTGGGTTTTTGTTTGTTTGTTTGTTTTTCCGGTTTGGGTAGTTGTTTTGAGAGGAAAACTTGTTATAGGGCCTGCCTACATACATACCTGGCTAAGAGATGTTTAATGATCCGGTAAAATGATCCATGGCACTTACAGTTCTTAACATTTCTAAATATACTTACTGAATTTTAAAAACTGCCTTTTGATCTTTTTTTTTTTTTTTTTTTTAACAATCCTAATGGGTATGGGCGAGGGTAAAGGCTCACGTCTTTGAGGTGAGAATGGGAGACCAGTGCAGACAGAATCTTGTAATTTGTAGCTCGTTGATGAACTTGAGCAGTAATATAATTACCAAGTAAATAAAAATCAGTAGAGGCTGCTCTGTAAATTCAGGATGGGCTTCAGAGCAAAGCAGTGTCCTTGACTAACAGTGAGCTCCTCAGAGGGTAGAAAGCCAAGTCTTTTTCACAGTATATTTACACTTATGAGTTCCCAGTCACCAACCTCTGCTCCCCTCCCCCGCCTTGCCTTGTAACTGTCGCTTAGTAGGTGTTCCATAAATATTTCATTTATCCATATACTATGTTTACTTCTCAGCATTTGCTTCCCTTTGCCTCCTATTTGGCAGGTCTTAACCTCCCTGCTTCTTTAATTAGCTTCCTCAAAATAGCCTTTGACTTCTAACAGCTGAAATTGTGAGCAGAGAGATAGGCGATCTCTGTTCCGGTCAATACGGGATTAGGAGCTCCTGTGAGGTGGGCAGGACACGCTGTGTGAGACGCTTTATGTCTGCAGCCTAGCGTATCTTGAGGAGAGGGAGCAGGATGGTGAAGAACCTGCAAACAGGCTTAGTGGAAGGGTAGTGAGAAGAAGTAGCGATGTTACTTTAATTAGGGAGTGTGAATGTTGTCTTCTAATATTGTGAGGTCTCACGTGTGGAAGAGGAAGGTAGATCTGGAACCAATATGTGGAATTTACAAGCAGATCTATTTTGACTGAGGAATGGGTGAACTTTCTAACCCTTTGAGTTGTTTCTCAGTGGCATGGATTGCTCTAGGGAACAGTCAACTTCCTGACTCTGGAGATGTGTGACTAGAGATTAAATAACCATCTATCAGAAAGATTGGCTGGGTGAGGGTGGGGTGGGATATCAGAAAGTGAGCAGATACCTACGTCATGGGCTCTTGACTTCCGGGGTCCTGAAGAGCTCTGAGACGCTATGGTATGATGATGATTCCAATCATGCAAAGAGAGTGAAAGAGAACCAAGATGGTGGAACAAACCATTGAGGTCATTTTTCTGGCTAGGGGGATGAAAGAGAAATGGAGAAGTTATTCTCTCTGGTTGTATTTGAGCACATGTCACCAATTATGATTTTGTGCAACTTTTTTCCTAAGCAAATGGATCCTTAGGAATGACAGAGATTTTTCTAGGGAGCAGTTCCTTTCCACATCCTCTCTGTCGCTCGTAGCCTGTAGAACTCTAGTTCTCATCTCTCCCCAATTATTTGTAGGCTTGTGGCCTCCCTGCCCCTATGTGAGAAAAACAAACTGGGCTACCGCCCCTCCTCCAGCCATGAGCAGTTAGCCCTAATGGCGGTATGGTCAATATCAAGGTTGTCCGGTCCACACCCGTGTCCCACACCACTCTCTCGCTTCTAACCCTGGCCTCCCAGAATAGACCAGTGCATCTCAAGTTATCTGTGGGGAAAGGACTGGGAGGCGGGGGAGTTTGTTCCTCCTGAATCTGTCACGGACCAATAATTTTATAAAATATAATAACAACGAATTGCTGCCGAAAGGAAATCACAAAAAGGCCTACAAAATATAAGCCAGAGTTTTTAACTAGGAGACTCAACAGACCTAAAAAATCTCTCTGTCAAATTGCTATAAAAATTGCCAAGTGCTTACTTCCAATTTCTGTGCTTGTCTCCTCACAGATTGGCAAAAAATAGCAGAGCAGCAGACCCTACTCTGAGTAGGGAGGAGTAGCCTGCTGTCTCTCTGCCTTGGCTCCCCCTTCCCGTTGGAGCCCATGGTGGAACAGACTCCAAAGCAGCAGCTGAAATGGGGCTGAGGGCAGTGGTGTGCTTCTAGACTCTGTAAGCACCATCATCCCGTCGCTAGCTTGATGTTGACCGGGATGGAAATATTTACACCGCAGAAAGCAGCAAAAACTACAAAGCAGGGCTTGATGTATTGTTGATCGTCTAGACTCTAGACTTAAGAAAGTGATGGGAAAACATCAGCAGTGTGGATTAAACTTTAAATCATGTGGGCTCTGTCCCCATTACATTGCGAGGAGCACAAAACGTTGAGGGTCCGTTCCTCCGCATTCGGAAATGTTTTCCGACTCAGCAGAGGAGTCTCTGGCATCGTTGATGAAGGAATGAGATTCCAACATAGGTCTTCATTGTTTTCTCTTGTTTTCCTTAATGTAAACCAATGTAGCAGCCGCCGTTCTTGCAGGAACTATGCTCGCTTGTCAATCACGACCCTGGTTTGGCTAACGACCTAAGAGCCGGGCAAAAATGGATGAAAGGATTCTGTGAGAATCAATCGGTTATACAGAATTTATAATAAAGAGTAGTATATATTTTTTATTATTTGGAAATTGTGTGTTCCACCGCCTTTATTCCACCAACAGTTAAAATGAGCTAACATGCATGGTTGTTTTTGTTTGTTTTGGTTTTTTCGAGAACCATTTGTTAAAGTTACCAGTGTACCATGGGTGAAGGAGTACTTTGGAAGATTTGTTTTCCTCCCTTCATCCTTAAAGTTTCTAGGCTTAAGTCAATAGCTTTCTCACCACGAGGGAGGGAACGTTTCTCTCTTCCTCAGTTATGCTAGAAAATGCGAGAGCCCCTCGTTTTCAGTTACCCCAAAATCTAGGATTCCTTTGGAATCAAGACTTGGGAACTTTCTTAACTTGGAAACTGTTAACCAGAGCCATAAACTTTTTTTTTTCCCTCCAAACCCCTTATTCCCTGTTGAGGTTGATGGGCTCTCACTGCAATCTCTCTGCTTAACCACTGGAAATCTCATCAGTCCCATCCCACGAGATGGGAGTCTTGTGGGGCAGCTCGTGGGGCACCGAGGCGAGGACCACTTTTAGAGGCCGGTGCAGAGAGTTAGAGTGGAGCTCCTAATATCGGGTTGCATTTTCTTGGCTTGGTAATCACTCTTTTAACCACCGACCATATGGGCAGAGGTTGGAAGGAAAGCTAAATTTGGAACACACCCCCACTCTCCTTTTCAACATTTCTTTCTTGTTTGTGCCGGGAGGCAACGTATTACTCATACTCCCATCCAGCCCCAATTGCTAGAGGTCTAAAGGAATGAGATTCTCCCCCGCTGCGGTCGGATCGGGGAGTCGGAGACTTTCTTATACCGGTGTGCGGCAGTGTGGAGGAGCGTCCGCGCTCAGCTTCTGCAGGTCTCTGAACCTGTCTGTGACACACGGCCCTGGACGGCTAAGTCTGCCATGGCGAGGAACTCGGGGACTTGGTGTCTGTGGGCTCGTAACATCTTCCTCATTTCTAGTCAACATCCGGGGAGTGCACCTTTCTGCACTATCTTTGTGACTTGGGCTTTTTGGAGCAGGGAACCATGAATCAAGCTCTCTATTTAGTTGTTGTTGTTGTTGTTTTTCCTGTTCTAGCTTTCCTTCTCCCCATACACCACCTCGTATGGAATGATAGAGCAGGGAAGATGGATGTATTGGGGACAGCGGTAATGATCGGGACAGCATCCGCGGAAATCACGTGCATTCCAGTTCTAGGATGCCCTAAACCTGAATACACAAGCAGACAGGTCCTTTTAGCACCTCAAAGGGATTTAGAACCAGGTTTGGCTTAAGGAATGAAAACTAGCATGCCTCCCTTCAAAGAGAGCTCGTGGCCTTCCCCCTGACCACTCGCCAACTTGCAGTGCGATGGGCATTCTCCTGGCTGTCCCTGGATTCTGGGCATCAGTGAGGGGTAACGAAGCCAAATCCATCAGCCCAGCCTTTCTGAATCTGGCCCCGGCTGATTTCTCCAAACTTGGCTCCCACTAACCCCTGCCCCATCCCTGCGTTCCAACAACCTTGAAATTCTCACTATTCCTGAACTTGCAGTTCTGCTCTTTAAGGCCTGCCTGGGCCTTTATAAATTCCCATCTCTGTAATATCCATAAAGCACTCAGCCCAGGGCCTGCACCTT
This sequence comes from Potos flavus, assembly GCA_028534135.1. Lineage (NCBI taxonomy): Eukaryota > Metazoa > Chordata > Mammalia > Carnivora > Procyonidae > Potos > Potos flavus. The sequence goes on from CM052901.1 coordinate 15,475,733, forward strand.
AGTGGGTTCCAGTAAATCGTGGCTGTTAATACTCCGCACATGCCGGTCCGTTAGCCTATCATGGTTTCCCTTTCTCTACCTTTAAAACTCAGCTCCCATGTCACTTCCTCTTCCGTGAAGCCTCGCCCTAGACAGTGCTGCGTTAATACCCATTCTGTCGTTTATCAGTTTGAAGCCGGGCGGTTCCCGGTGCCTGACCCAGAATCGCTGCTCAGTAAGCTTTGGTCGCATGCCTCTGGCCATGCAAAAATGAACAAGTCCCGTACGTGCCCACATAAGCTCCTAAGCCGGTTGGGAGCAGTGAGGGGAGGCGGGGAGCACAGACACCTAACGAGATAATTATCACGTGATGAGCTCCAAGCACCGGGATTGCAGTGTGCACGGGGAGTTGTGGAAACACCAAGGAAAAAGCTTCAAACCCAGACCAAGGTGCTGAGAAACTGAGCTGAGTCTCAAACAGGGGTGGGAGTCAGGCAAAAAGGGGAGAGCATTGCATGCTGGGAGGGTAGTATGAGATAAGACATGGAGGTGAGAAGGAACATGGTGGTTCTGGGAACAATACGCAGGTTGGCGTGACTAGAGCAGAAAGAGGCAAGTGGTAAGGCTGGACGATCCGGAAGGGGTCAGATCGTGAGAGCCTGCTATGCGCTGTTGAGGAGCTTGGCCTTGATCGTCTAGCGGGGTCTGTAAATTCACAACATACGCCTCCTCAGCCTCCCCAACCGCCACCCCTCCCAGGGCGGACGTTGATAATCAATCACAGCACCCCGTCGCACAGGGCCCAAATGTGACCTCATAATCCTTCTCAACATAATGCTGCAGGGAACACCATCGAGGGATGGAAGGCGGCACTATGGTTGGCTGCTGTGTGTGCGTGTGCGTGTGTGTGCGCATGCACACGTGTAAGGGGAGTATGAGAGAGTGCAAGTTATGGGAGAATTATTACTTGGTCAGAATTGCATTTTGGAAATCTTCACGAAGAAGAAATCTTTAAGAAGAAGAACCAACAGAGCCCGATTGTTCAGAGGTGTCAGGATGAGGAAGCAAGGGTAGTCAAGGACAAGGTCAGTGTTTCCACCTTGGGCAAATGGGCAGATGCTAATGCCATGCAGAGAGAGAGAGCATGATGTGTTTGGCATGATAATAATAGCTCACTTTTTGAGTGCTTACTATGTGCCAGGCACTGTTTTAAGCATTTGACATGAAGCAATGGATTTTACCCTCCCAACAACCCTGTGGGGGGTTATTATTACCTGTTTTGCAGATAAAGAAACTGCACAGACAGGTTTAAAATACTGAAGAGCTAACAAAATCAAGGGCACTGGGGGACAACATAAGGGCAAGAGAAGCTGAAAACATATCATTGAGTCATTTGGGTGAATATGGATAGAGCCAACCAGGTCACTAGGCACCCATGCTAGGATTTATCAGTTCATCTTAAATGTTTTGGAAACCAAAGGATTTATTATTCTTGGAAGAGGCCCACCACAATGTCTATAAATCCATCCTACCTTCACCATGTCTGTTTTGTTCACAAAGGCAGACATCACTAGGAATATGAATTAAAACAAGCCTATCCAAATGATGACCCCAATGGCTTCCAAATGAATTTTCAAACATAAAACACATTTAGCATTTGTCAAATTAAAAGGGCAAGGTTAGAGGAGTATTGAAGTTTAAGAGAATACATCACATTAAATTGTGCTTTTTTTCCCCAATGATAAACCTTTTCTTTTCAGCAACTACGCTATGTACGTGCGCGTGCGTGCGTAAATGGGTAGATGTGCTTCATTTAATAACTTTGTACTTTCCAAAGCACTTCCTCATCCTCTGTTGGAGCGTTCCAATGAGGAATCTAGTTGCTTTAAGGGGCATGCTGTTTCAATGGCTGATAGATGTGTTCTTATTTTCTTGTTAGCTCTATGGCGTCTCTCGCTATCTGGGCCGTGTCAGTGTCACAGCAGCAAGCACTCCCAGAGGTCAGGCACCTTAGCCAGGAGGTTACAAATGTCCCTGCACTGCAGTCTGAGCATGCGGCTCAGCATTGGAGTCAAGGTACAGTGAGGACTATGCTGCCTGGGATTTCAGACCCCTGGGGCCATGCTGCCTATTAACCCTGAACTCAGACCATGAGACCATGAACTTGCTAATGATCCCACAGTGTCCTCTGGAATTTTTTATAGCTATAAATGAGCTATAAATGTGCATCTTTTGCCTGAACATGCCAGTCTCATTACCACCTCTTTACTTTTGCTCAGACCATTACGTCTGCCGGCAGTGCCCTCTGTTCTCCTGCCCTAACGCCTCCCGATACTTCAAGACCCACCTCCTCTCCAGAGGTCACTCTTGATGACCTCAGCCCGCCATGATTCTGTCTCTTTCCCTGAACCCTTATATCTGCTTTTCTGTATATAAAACCACCACAACAACCAACCAACCAGCGGATTGTGATTTACAAATAACTTCCAAATTCATCATCTGATTAAATCCTCCTTACAACCCTGCGAGGTCAGCTTTAATGTCAGCTCTTAGAGAAGAGAAAACTGGGACTCAGAGGGTTAGGTAATTGCCCAAGGTCAACGGATAGTCAGAGCTCAAACGGGAGCCCAGATCTTTCTGATAACAAAGCCCACTTTTATAACCACCTCGTTTCAGGGGCCAACACATAGAGGTGATAAACACTTGTTGATGACCATTAACTTTTTTCATGGAATTGATGCTCAGAATCAGAATAACGTCAGCAAGGGTAGTTCAGAGCCTCTCCGGGCTTTTGGGGGTGAGGCGGCATAGGGAGGGGCAGAAAGAACAGTGCTCAGCCCAGTTGAGTTGAACTATTTTGAACTTCCAGGGGAATTTTCTCTCTCTCTCTCTCTCTCTCTCTCTCTCTGATCTTTTTATTTTAAATATAAGCTCTCCACCCAACATGGAGCTCAAACTCATGACCCCGAGATCAAGAGTCGCGTGCTCTACTGACTGAATCAGCCATGCGCCCCGTTCCTCCCTCTCGGCATAGACATATGCATTCCCCATATCTTTCTCATGAATCATAGTTCCTCTGGAGGCCTGAGCCTGGGCCCAAAAAGGAGGGACTGAAGAGCACATGGTGTTCAAGTAATTCACTCCTCTGCTCCACTTGAGAGCTGTAATTACTGATCCACAGTGCATTCTTGCGCTCCGTGACCATCTGGCCTAAGTACATCCTAGGCTATCATTTGCTGGGGCGGCAGTTGGTTTGGACAGCTTATCCTGAAGGTAGCTTTGGAAACCTGCATAATCTTGGTTCTGGGAGACTGAGCAGGCAGCCAGGGTAAAGGCCCCATGCGCTGTTCTTGGACCCAGTGCCCCAGCTAAAATAATACATTTAGAATTATTCATTATCCCTGCAGACCAAGTCTAAATTTTTAAATTGTGTGCTTGTGAGCGAGGCTGGCTTCTTGTAGGTCTTTGGTATGTTTGAGAATTGCATGTGGCAGAGATTCCTAATGAATGTGGAGTGAATCTTATTCTAGCAGTAGTAGTGACAGCAATAGTAATCGTAGTCAGAAACAGAACAGCACGCACCACCAGTCTCTCCATGCCGACATTGGCCTAAGTGAGTAAGACCACATTTATCTCTACAATACCCTGGGAAAGGCCTGTAATATTATAACTCCCATCTTACAGATAGGGAAAATGCTCAGAGAGATCAAGTAAATGTCTCAAGGTCACACGACTAATAAATGGTTGAACAAGAGTCAAACCCTTTCTACTTCAAGGTCTTTTGAGGGTGTCTCCCTTTCTACCTCATGGTCCTCTTACCTGCGCCATGTAAGCCTTCCATCTGGCAGCCCACAGAGACCCGCAGGCACTGTTTCAGCCAATGCCAAGGTCAACAAAAGGGTAATGGCCAGCATTCAGCACTAAGGGCCTGAAACTGGTCGTTCTAACCATGTTGTGCTCCACTGGCCAACCCTTGAGCCTCATTACTCTCGGGTTCTCCCCACAAAGAAGGTAGAGATAAGAATGCAAATGGAGTACGTGGGGTGATATGACTAAATTAATTTGATCATCCTGGACTTTTGTAGAAACATCAAACAGATCTGGTCTAGTATTTGCTCCTCTTTTCCTTGGGCCAAGACATACAAAACTTATAGTCAGCTTTGCTGGCAAGCCAAAGATTGGAGAAGCTCCATAAAGCGGAGGTTGATTTTTAAAAAAATCTACAACCTTAGCTAGAAAGTACAAAATTGTTCATAGAGAAGCCTACTAAGAAATGACCACCAGGTCTAAACAACTTGAACCAGTAGTTATCTTTGGTTCATATAATGTGGCCAATGATAATTGATAATTTTCTCTGCATAAAGAATGTTGCTTTTATTAATCCAGGTGTCTATGGAATCTCATTTTATTTATTTTAATTAATTAATTTTTTTAGTAATCTCTACATACCCAGCGTGGGGCTCGAACTCAAGACCCCAAGATCAAGAGTTGCACGCTCTTCCAGCTGAGCCGGCCAGGCACCCCTGGAATCTTATTTTATTTTATTTTATTTTATTTATTTTACTTTTTTAAAGATTTTACTTATTTTTTTGACAGAGAGAGACATAGTGAGAGAGGGAACACAAGCAGGGGGAGCGGGAGAGGGAGAAGCAGGCTTCCCGCTGAGCAGGGAGCCTGGTGCGGGGCTTGATCCCAGGACCCTGAGATCATGACCTGAGCCGAAGGCAGGTGCTTAACGACTGAGCCACCCAGGAGCCCCGTGGAATTTCATTTTAAATATGAGCTGATGAACTGGTCCTTTTGTTTAGTAACAGCTTTATTAAAATATAATTCACCTAACTCTACATTTCAACCATTTTAAGTGTAGACTTCACGGGTTTTAGTATATTCACAGACTTGTGCTACTGTCACCACAGTCAATTTCAGAACACGGTCAGCACTTTAAAAAGCAACCCATATTCCTTCACCATTACTCCCCACCCCTCACCACCCCGTAACTCTAGGCAAACACTAATCTACTTGCTGTCTCTGTGAATTTGCTTATTCTTGAAATTTCACATAAATAGAATCATATGTGGTCCTTTGCGACGAGCTTCTTTCACTCAGTATACACTTTCAAGATCCATTCCTGTTGAAGCCCATATCGGTGGTTCTGATGGTTTCTTCTGATTGCCAAAGAATATTCCAGTGTACGAATAGATCACATTTTACTTAACCATTCATCAGTTGATAGAAATTTGGGTCATTCCCACCTTTCGACTATTGTAAATAATACTGCTATGAATAATATTTTGTGTGGACGTGTTTTCATCGCTCTTGGATATGTAACTAGGAGCGGAATGGCTGGGTCCCAAGGTAACTGTGTTTAATAGTTTGAGAACCGCCAGATTTTTTTTCAAAGTGACTATACTATTTTATGTTGTCACCAGCAGTGAGTGTTCCAGTTTGTCCATATCCACATCCTTTCAACATTTGTTGTTACCTGACTTTTTTGAATACAGCTGACCTAGTGGGTGTGACATGGTTTCTACCTTGTGGTTTGGGTTTGCATTTCCCTGATAACTAATGATGCTGAGCATCTTTTCAGTGTTCATCGGCCATTTGTATATTTCTTGGGAGAACTCTCTGGGTCCTTTGCCATTTTTAATGGAGTTCTTTTTCTTTTCACTGTTAGTTTTAAGTGTTTTGTTATATTCTGGATACAATACTTTTATCAGATGTATGACTTGCAAACGTATTCTCCCACTCATGAGTTGTCTTTTCACTTTCTTGATGGGTATCCTTTGAAGCGCAAAAAGTTTTAATTTTCATAATGTCCAATTGGTCTATTTTTCTTTTGTTATTTGTACTTTTTGTGTCCTATCTAAGAAACCATTGCCTAATCCAAGGCCAGGAAGATTTACGTCTATGTCTTATTCTAGGAGTTCTATAGTTTTGGTTCTTATATTTACATCTTTGACCCATTTTAGTTAATTTTTGCCTATGGTGTGAGGTAAGGGTCCAAATTCATTTTTCTGCATTCCGCAGTTATCCCACCACCATTTGTTAAAAAGACTATTTTTTTCTCTATTGGTCTTTGTACCATGTCAAAAATCAATTGATTGCAAATGTGAGAGTTTATTTCTAGACTCATGATTCTATTCTATTTATATATACTTATGCCATTTCCACACTGTCTTGATTACTGTAGGTATATAGTAAGTTTTTAAATGGGGAAGCGTGAGACCTCCAACTTTGTTCCTCTTCAAGACTGCTTTGACTATTATGGGTCCTTTGAATTTCCACATGAATTTTAAGATCAGCTTGTCAATTCCTGCAAATTGTAGTTCAATTTGGGAGTGTTGACATTTTAATAATATTAAGTCTTCCAGTCCAATAGGGTGGGTTTCCATTTATTTAGGTTTTCTTTAATTTCTTTCAACAATGTTTTGTAGTATTCAGAGAATAGGTTTTGTAATTCTCTTATTAAATTTATTTTCATGTATTTTATTCCTTTTGATATTATTATAAAAGGAATTATTTTCCTAATATAATTTCATATTATTCTTTGTAAGTTCTTTTTTTTCTAAATATTTATTTATTTATTTGACAGAGAGAGAGAGAGAGAGATCACAAGTAGGCAGAGAGGCAGGCAGAGAGAGAGGGGGAAGCAGGCTCCCCGCTGAGCAGAGAGCCCGACGTGGGGCTCGATCCCAGGACCCTGAGATCATGACCTGAGCCGAAGGCAGAGGCTTTATCCCCCTGAGCCACCCAGGCGCCCCTGTAAGTTCTTGTATAGAAATACAATTGATGGGCACCTGGGTGGCCCAGTTGGTTAAATGTCTGCCTTCAGCTCAGGTCATGATCCCGGGGTCCTGGGATCGAGCCCTATGTCAGGCTCCCTGCTTAGCAGGGAGCCTGCTTCTCCTTCTCCCTCTGCCTCTGCCTGCCGCTCCCCCCGCTTGTGCTCTCTCCCTCTCTCCCTCTGTCAAATGAATAAAATCTTTAAAAAAAAAAAAAAAGAAATACAATTTTTTTTGTATTTCTGCTTCCTTGTTGAACTCATTTATTAGTTCTAGTAGTTTTTTAATGATTGCCTTATAATTTTATTCACATTGGATTATGTTGTCTATAAATAAAGACAATTTCACTTCTTCCTTTTCAATCTAGATGCCTTTTATTTTTTCTGGCCTGATTGGACTGGCTATAACTTCTAGCTCAATGTTGAATGGAAGAGGCAAGTGGTGGCATCCATCTTTTCTCTGATCTTACGGGGAAAGGTTTCATGCATTCACCTTTAAGCATGATGTTTGCTCTGGGTTTGTTGTGGATACCTTTTATCATTTTGAGTATGTTCCCCTCTATTTCTAGATCACTAAGTGTTATTATCATGAAATGATGTTGAATTTTGTCAAATGCTTTTTCTGTATGTATTGAAATAATCATGTGAGTTTTTTCTTTATTCTATTAACATGGTATTTTATATTGTTTGCATTTTGTATGGTAAACCAACCTTGCGTTCCTGGGATAAGTTCCACTTGTCATAGTGTATAGTCCTTTATACATGTTGCTGGATTTGTTTTGCTTCTATTTTGTTGATAACTTTTACACTCGTAAGGAATATTGGTATGTAGTGTTTTTTTTCTTGTGAGATCTTTGCCTAGCTTTGGTACCATAGCAATGCAGGTCTCTTAGAATAAGTTGGAAGTGTTTCCTCCTCTTCTGGTTTTTGAAAGAGTTGTGAAAGATTGCTGTTAATTCTTATTTTAATGTTTGGGAGAATGAAGCCATCTGGACCTGGGCTTGGTCTATTCAGATTTTCTATTTCTTCATAAGTCAGTTTTGGTAGGTTGTGTGTTTCTGTGAATGTATCCATTGCATCTAGGTCATCTATTTTGTTGATTTACAGCTGTTCATAATATTTCCTTTATAATCCTTTAAAAAATTATTTCTGTAAGATCAGTTGTAATGTCCTTTTTTCATTGCTGATTTTAGTAATTTGGGTCTTCTCTGTGCTTTCCTTGTTCAATCTAGCTAAATGTTGGTCAGTTTTGTTGATCTTTTCAAAGAACCAACTTTTGGTTTTGTTGATTTTCTCTGTTGTTTTCCTGTTCTCTGTTTCATTCATTTTACCTCTAATCTTTATTATTTCCTTCCTTCAGGTTGCTTTGAGTTTAATTTTCTCTCCCTTTTCCCATGTCTTGAAGTGGAAGACTGGGTTATTGATTTGAAGTCTTTTTTCTCGTTTAATGTAGGCGATTATGGCCATAAATTTCCCTCTAAGCACTACTTTCCCTGAATGCCATAAGTTTCAGTATGTTGTATCTTCATTGTCATTTATCTCAAAGTAGTTTCTAATTTTCCTTGTGATGTCTTCTTTGATCCAGGTTTATTAGGAATGTGTTGTGTAACTTCAACATATTGGTGAATTTCCCAAATAACTTTCTGCTATTGATTTCTAATTTCACTCCATTGTGATTGGCAAACATACCCTGCATGAGACCCATCCTTTTAAATTTATCAAGGCTTATTTTATGGCCTCGTATATAGTCTATGCTGGAGAATGTCCCATATACACTTAAAAAGATTGTATATTCTGCTGTGAACTGGTCCATTTTAACTGCAGCGTTGATATGGAGATGTAAAGTACTTTCTCAGCTCCAATGTTGTAGTTTAAAACAAGATTCAAACAATAATCCTTCCTCCATGTCCTTCTGAAGAGGGCATGTGATTCACATTTACCATTTGATTTCAGGATTGAAAACAAACCTCCAGGAAGTCTTCTTTCCACTTGAATTCTTCTACCTTTTTAGAAGCATAGAGACAGCACTTAATTATCCACAAGGAGATTTTTCATGTTGTGGTCTATCCGAAGTAGTCTATAGCTTACAGTCCTTCTGCCATCCCTTCCAGGCTGAGGCTGCTGATGTAAGCCAGGACAAAAGAAAGGGGATTTTGAATATCTGAACATGGTGATTTGTTGGCCTGTTACCAAAACCGTAGGGACTCAGTAAGTATGAAACCTACATTCGACCAATGTTCTCAGCCTCCTTGATGACCAAATCAGATCAGCTATAGAAAATAACTATCAAGACACCTGAAAAAAGTAGCCAGTCTAAATGCGTAGAGCACAATGGCTGAGTATAAGGGGCTGGATAAAGTCAAATGTGATGCTTAAATTAGCTATTGGTATCATTTATGCCATTTTTTTAAAAAGCTGGCTATTCCTCAAAAAATAAGTTCTGGAACTAATTTCCTATTTTAAATGGTGTTCGGTATTGCCTTTTGTCAGCAAAACCATTCTCACTTGTAGCTTTATAAAGTAATGCAAATAAACATCAAAGAAATAAAAATATTATGATCAACCAGGATGTGGGTTTCAAGACAAAAGAAAAAAAAAAACCTGATCTCTTTTCATGATTCTAAATTCTCGTACTTATGCCATACACATATGTATAAGTTTATAAAGCTGTGCAATAATAAAATCACAGACTTTCACAGTAGGTAAGTTTAAGATTGAAACACAGGAGAACCATTCCTTATGAGATTTTTTGAGTTCTTATATGAACGCTCCTAAAATCCAGCCATGGAATATCCTGTCTCTAAGTAATAAAATTGGGTACACTGGCTGCAGCAATATAAAGATGGCCAAGGACCAACATGGAATGGTGAATCACTTTAGGCATTTGGTCATGGCGCCAAAGACCAGGCTCTTGGACCTAGACTGTGCATCTAATTACCTTTCAGTAAATCAAGCTAGTAAAGGCAGTGAATCTCATGCTGAGAAAAGACGGAATCCCAAATTCAATGGGGCCTAATTCCACTGGGAGTTTGGAGAATGGATGCCTTTAAGGGAATTGTTTTGTTCAACCTGGAATGAGTCATCCACAGATGTGCCCATTTCATATTATATTCATTAATACCTCTGTTTTTAAGCATTCTCTTTTTCGTACAAATGATGTTTCTTGCATAACCGAAATGTGTGTAATCTACATAGGAAATAACTTCCATCTGCTAATACTTATTATGCAATATGGAGATGGCTTTTAAGAGCTTACTGTCGGTATCTATAGGGACACTGCGTGGATAGGTGTTTATGGCCACATGTGTCTCACATTTAACCATAAAATGGATACCAACATCCATCCGGCACAGAGTGATTTGAAATACAACATTTAATTCCCAAATGTTAGTTTTGATCAGAAAAATATAAAACGTTTCTGGTTGGAGAAGAATTTATGGAATGATGTTTCAAGGCTATTGTAATTAAAATTGATCTTCAGTTCAATTAAAGCTCCCATCAATAGTGATGATGATGAACAAGGTACACAGCCATGGACTGTCCTATAAGGAAAGACAACTCTTGTCCCCAGCTTCCAGGAACGATCGGGATCACGGTTTCTGAATATCACACGCACGTGCACACACACACACACGCACACACACACACCAGCATTCCATTGTTGGCTCCGAAATCTTCCTTAGTGGCTGGAGACAGAAGAAGAGCAGAGATAGAGCAGCTTTGAAAGGACTATGACTCTGAGGTTAAAAGCTCATCCGTGCCTAACCACCGCTCTAGCTTGGTCATTCATTTCTTCATCTGCTACTCATTTTTGCATGCCTTCTACAATTTCACCCATTCATCCTTTTCAGTCTCATCCCTTGCTTCTCACACAGTCCAGCCAAGCTGTTTCCTGAGTATTTTCCATTTTTCCCTGCCCCTGCGCTCGTATATATGCCATTTTTTTCTCTAGCTGGAATACTTCTGTCTCTCCTTCCACTTACTCCTTCCCCTTAGCCTCCACATATCCAAACCTACCTGTGCTTTCCAGACCCAATTTAAATGCTTCTTCCTCCAGGAAGTCTTCCATGATCTTAAAACACTCCTACCCAGGTGCAAAAGTGATCACTCCCTCCTCAAAACCTCCTGTTCTGCTGTACCTAGTTGAGGCAGTGTGATAGTAGATAAGAGCATAGCCACTGGCGAATTTTGTAGCTTTGGACAAGAAGAGTCTCTGAATCTCAGGTCCTCCATTGGTAAAATGGACATAATAATACCTGCCTCATAGGATTCTTAGAAGGAGTCACTGAGATAGTGTATCTAAGAACCCCCTTAGGAGATGCTCTATCAGTGTAGGTGTCCTCGAGGGCAGGGACCATGTCCTGTCGGCACTGAGCATTGTGCCTGGCCCAGAGTGGGTACTGTGTGAATGTTTGTGCAGTGAATAGGCACCCATTTAGTAACTGGAATATGGTGGAGAGGGAGGACAGGCTTTCCAGCCATCTGGGAGGTGATCCGCCATGTCTGTCGCTTGCCTTCCAGTGGCTTCCTTGTTAGCCCATAAAAGGGAGCTGCCCTTTGTGGATTGTAGCAGCTTTCTCTCTTCCTAAGTTGGGGATCAGGCTGAGTACTGAAAATTGGGTGGTTAGTGTTTCATTTTAGCCTCCTGGTTACTGTCCGAGCATTCGTTCTGTGTAGGGCTTGGAACTCATCCTTTGCCTAAAGCCTGAATTCATTCAGAGTTTTGCATTGTTATACTTTGAACCAATTTCAACCAGTTTGGTAGTTTGTTTCTCCTTGGCCAATGTGACTTCCTTTTCTCTCACAATCTCTTTGAAAGATTCCATAAAGCTTTTGGTACCTTCAAAAGATCCTGAATTGTTTTATGTGTGAATAAATAAGAAATGCTTCGGTTTTTCCCAGACTGCCCCTCTGGTAAAGTCAAGAGGAAAACATGTGTTATAAATGGGCCCTAGTTTTTATTTGTTGGATTTGGGCCTCTCTGCAATCCCTTTTTGGCAGATACATGGAGTAGGTTGAATTCCAAGTGGACATTCAGTTAAATTGCATTTCTATATTTCCTTAAGAAGAGTACCTCCTTGGGGAGAGGGGAAAGAATCTTCAGGGCCAAAGACACTGGTCAATACCTTTTGACCACATTTTCAGGAGATAAAGACAAGGATCGATCCAAACATAAGTCAGAGAACTCAACTAACTGGAAGGGCTCTGCTATGGACCATTGGTCTGACTGCCAAGGAGAATGTGAGCCTGGTCCTTCCCAGGCAAAATGTGCAACTCTCTACCATGTTCTCAGAACTGCAGGATGCTGTCCCAGTGGGGTGTGATTTGAGCACACCCAGATATTTGGCCATAATTTTTAAGTGTTCAGGGCATTTAGTCTGTGTTGTTTCTCTTTTCTTGGAGCCGTGGGAAAGGTCTAGTGGGTGAGACAGACTGGATATGCAACACTGTGTCACGGTGCCATACGCATCCCCTTCACTCACGATCACACCGGGATGGGAGAGACAGGGTTCGCCTGGGAAACTCAGCCTTTCAGGGGCGCCTGGGTGGCTCAGTCAGTTAAGCGTCTGTCTTCGGCTCAGGTCATGATCCCAGGGTCCTGGGATCAAGTCCCGAGTCAGAGTCCGTGCTCTGCAGGGAGCCTGCTTCTCCCTCTGCCTGAAGCTCCCCTTGCTTGTGCTCTCTCTCTCTCTGTATGTCAAATAAATAAATAAAATCTTTAAAAAAAAAAAAGAAAGAAAGAAAGAAAAAGAAACTCAGAGTTCTGCCCATGGCCTTGTGCACAGTAGGCATTCACAAAGTATTTGACCAAATGGAAAGTGCTTGCCTGACAAGGATGCTTTCCTTATAGCCTTTTCTTGACATCAATATAGGAGAAATGTTGGGGAAATACTCATTGGTCTTTCTCTGCCTTTCTGACTCGAGACGATTCCTGCTTAGGAGTCACTGAGGTTGGAAAGGAGGTCAAGGCAAGGGGAGGATTCCCTTTTTAGTTTTATTCTATCTTACCTCTCTCTACTTGGGAGCGATTGGCGTCTGGGCACACTTTAAGGTTTTGGGGTTTGCTAATCATTCATTAGCTTGAACAAATCTCTTTCTCTGGCCTGGAAGCCGGGGTTGAATCAGATCACTGGGTACAACAGAATTGCCTCCCTGGACCCTGTGTGTCTGGTGGTGGGAGGGGAGGTAGAATTGAGGCTATGTGGCCCGCTCCATAGGAGGAAGAGACCCGAGACCATGTTTTGGCCTAGAGTCAGCTCGCCTTCACCAACATGAACCAACTGGTGACTATTTGACTTGCACGGGACACCTGCAGCTATCCGTGTATAGCTGTATACGTATTACATTCAATCTGATACTCCACGTGGTCTTGGTAAGTTTCTTAGGTTAGTTGCAGCACAGCTGAGGATTTCGGAAGTAGTGGTACTGGTACATGTAGAATTTCCATATCACCACCATGTTGGGAGTATTCTTAGTATTATTATTATTATTATTATCATTATCATTAAAAATTGGAAAGCCCAAATGAGCCCCGGTGCCACGTGCTGTGAACAGAAGTGCCTGCGTATAGGCCAGGCCTCGTGTGTCCTCTCCGGAGGACGGCCACTCTACTGGGGCCTGGGAGTAGGTGACAGTTCCTGAGCTCTACACCTGAATCCATCACTCCCTCTCCTGGCATCTGCACTCCAGACAAATGGCCCATCCATCTTACTAGAAGACACAACATCATCCAAAAAGTTGGCAACCTTCAGAAGAATCCACTGGGCCAGCAGTGCCCATTGGGGGTGTTCTGGCGGAGGCTGGTAAGCTCCGTTGTGTTTAAAGAGGAAGCTCTATGGCCGGTCCAGTTCTGAGCCTGCTTTGTTTGAAAAAATTAAACAGTCATTCTTCCAGTTTTGATCAACAGGTATTTATTGAGACGCCACTGATAGCAGGTCTTCTGCGAGGGACTTGGCATCAATGCTGTCATTTAACGCCCTCTGTGGCCTTGGGGGGGCAGGTCATCATGCTCACTTGAGAGATGACAAAACCAGGGCTAACAGAAGTAAAGCGACTTTCCCAACGTCTTACTGTCGCCAAGGGGTAGAGCTTGGATTTGCATTGGGGTCACTGTCTTCCTTGAACTCTCAGCAATTCTTTTTCCTTCTTACCTCAAATCATTTCATGGCTCAGCTCGACCAAAAAGCATAAATCTGTTAAGGGCTCCAGAGTTACAAGTCCCTTGGGGATGGGCCATTTAACCAGCATTTGTGGTGACCTTCCAAGTTTCCCAAGTTCTTCCCTGGTTCATTGCACGCAGAGAGCGTGAGTGTCAAGGCCCTACTGATGGTGACGGAAGCTTTCCTCATCGCCACTAACTTGGGAAGGTGCAAGGCATGAAGAGAAGGTGCTCGGAGGGAGGGAATTCAGTTCAGCCAGGCATTTCAGCTCAACTCACAGGTTCGTACTGAGTGCCTAGTTTGCGCCTAGCCCAGTGAGGATAACGAAGCTAGGTATGGCAGTGCCTGCTCTTTAGGGGGACGGAAGGTCCAAAAGAATCCAAGAGTTTGGATTTAATCCTACGAACAGCAGTGAAGCACTGGGGACTTCAGAGCTTGACAGCTCCCAGGGTCTGCTTTTATTTGTCCCTACAAGGCTACTGTGGGGTCAGGAGTGGAACATGGGGTCTAGCTGGGAAGAATGTGGGACAGTGGGGTGCTGGAAAGCCTGACTATACTATCGCGGGGTATTAAAGATGGGACAGTTTCTGCATCTTTGCCTAGCACCTCCCATACATGTGAAATCCTACAGTTTAATGGAAAGGATATAAACCATCTGCGGCAACATATTTGTTGAAAAAGGAGACATCAGCATGAAGACTTAGCAACTTTGAACCAGTCTAAAGAAGAGCATCTGCCTGATATTTTCATAGTGGTTTTATTGATTGTTCATCTTCCATTCTTCTTGCGGTTTGTGTCACTAGCATATTTGTGTTGGATCTGCCAAACGAAGCACCGAGAGGAAAAAGAGTTTGTAAATTGTTACTTTAGAAAGATGAAAATCGGGGTGCCTGGGTGGCTCAGTGGGTTAAAGCCTCTGCCTTCGGCTCAGGTCATGATCTTAGGGTCCTGGGATTGAGCCCTGCATCGGGCTCTCCACTCAGCGGGGAGCCTGCTTCCTCCTCTCTCTCTGCCTGCCTCTCTGCCTACTTGTGATCTCTCTCTCTCTCTCTTTCTCTCTGTCAAATAAATAAGTAAAATCTTAAAAAAAAAAAAAAAAAAGGGAAGATGAAAATCGGTACCAGAATTAAAGGTTCCTGGAGCTTGAGCCCACTGACATGCACAATTAAGTACCTATGATTTTGAAAGGCCTTTTACACCTTGAGGGCCTAGGGAGGTTGGGAACCTTCCATCCCTGTCCACCTTTTCATTGGAATGCTTACATTTATTAGACACCTGCTGTATGCCAGATACCATGCTGAAAGCTTTCGCATCTCCTCACAGCAACCCTGTTTTACAGTCGAGGTAACTAGGGCTGAGAAGTTATGCCACTTGCCCAAAATCAGAGTTGACACGTAGTGAAGCCAGTATCAGCCACTATGTCTCCCGGCTCCTGGGCCAGGACCTTTATTGCTAAACATGCTACTTCCCTCTCAGGTCTATTTTGTACTCTTAGAGTGTGCACGGTATGACATGAAGCCCTGGAAAGGGATGAGATTCTCTGGTTTTCCCAGGGCTGTCTGTTGGCACTTCAACCAAACCCAGGGCTTTAATGACTGGGAGGGCTGTGTTGAGAGAAGCGGGTACGGGTCGGGCAGCGCCAGCCCAGGAAGGTCGCCCCGATCGGCTAGGAGATAGCGTGAAGTCACCCGATCTCTTCAGAGGTTGAGGAAGGGCTACAGGGCCAGTCAGATGAAGAGGGGGGCAAAGACACACTCGTCATCGCAATTTTGCCCCAGGTGGAAGGGAGCATTAACAGCAATGTGGCGATCAAATTTCTCGGTGTGTACAGATCCCGGTTACTTCTGTGGACCCATCTCTCCTAAGAAGCTGATGGGCTGAGAGCAGAGTTCAAGATTGATAGATGGGCTCAAACCAAACTAACAGGGGCAGGTCGCCGGAGGGTAGGCCCAAATCCCAGACTTGATCCTACCATCCCTCTCATCTCCTTAATTGCTCTACTGGGTTATGAATCAATAATCTAGAGTTGGCCTAATCTCTCTAGCACACTCTTCTCCAAGAAGCAGCCTGGGAGTGGGAAATGGTTGGCCAGAGTCCTCCCCCTCCCTCGACAGAGCGCCAGGGCCAAGGAACACCTCATCTGTGGAAATGGTCTGGGTACGCACAGTGGAAATAGGAAGTTGGGTTGAGTGTGGCTGAATGAAATCCTCCCGGAGGCCTGGACCTGGGGTCCTGGCTATGGAGGAATGAAATTTAGGGAAACTTTGTCAGAGAATGAAGAGCCAAGGAGACTGAACTACCTCAAAAAGAAAATGCACATATTTGAACTTTGTTATTTCAAATATACCCGATGGTCTAGTTGTCATTTTTTATCAGTAATGAAGCTACAAGTGACAGCTTGATTTGTATCTGAAAATCTAGGATCTGGCATTTAAAAATACTTCCTAGAACATTATATAAGAAAACATTTCGTTTTGGGGCACCCAGCTGGCCGGTAGAGTGTGCAACTTGGATCTTGGGGTCGTGAGTTTGAGCCCCACCTGGGGTGTAGAGATGACTTAAATAAATAAACTTTAAAAAAACCATTTCATATCTTTAGTTTTAACTATGACCTGTAACTGGTTCTTTATTTTCCCATTTGAGCAGAATTTGCAGGAACTTTTTTTTAAAGATTTAGTTATTCCAGAGAAAGAGAGAGAGCAAGCGTGGGGGGAGGAACAGAGGGAGAGGGAGAGAGAAATTCAAGCAGACTCCACACCGAGCGTGGAGCCCAACACGAGGCTCGGTGTCTCACAACCCCGAGATCAAAAGCTGAGCCAAAACCAAGAGTCAGGTGCTCAACCGACCGCATCACCCAGGCCACCGCTGCCAGGATGTTTTTTACATTTTTCGTGCTAAGTACAAGCAACCGTGCATATTCAAACTCAGGCTATCTAGACACAAATCAGTCGGACTGACTTTCTAAAAAAGTAAGTTGAATTCAATGAAACAGCTCTTTCGTCTTGTGTCCATAGCATTAGATGGCCAGCTTGCCTTTTTTTCTCCCCCCTAGGGTTTTGGAATCTTGTAGCCCACCTTCATTTATTGGTTCCTGAACAAAGTTTAAATACACCCAAACTCAGCCTTGCATAATTCTCCCCTACTCCTCTTCAGAGACAGAGACAGATTTCCTTGTCCTTTTTCTTTCTTCTCGTTCCCAACCGTTTCTCTCTCTTTGGTCCACAAACTGGGACACGTGCAGTATCTCTTAATTCCCTCTACAGTCCTGTGAAGGCAGTGGTGTTGTGCCCATTTTACAGATTAGCAAATAAAAGCTCAGATTTAAAGGACTGTGGCCACATACCGGGCTGGTCCCATGGAGGTTGGAGAAAGAGGGTTAGAAACCTGGGACACTCAGTCGCTCACTCTGCCTTTTCGGGGATCCTAACACCTGCATGGTGGTTCTGGGGTTCTAACTAAGCCTGTAGAAACAGACTGGTGTCTAATCAAAATGGATCTGCCCGTGCAAATTCCATCTAAATCCTACTTTAACTACATTAACTACATCGCAGGTAGAGACTGAGGCACAGGCATGAGGGAATTTCTTCTGGATCTTGGGACAATCAAGACCAGAACTTACTGTCTCTGCAGGGAACTGAACGATGCTCTCTCCTCACTTGAATGCTGCTTGGAAAGGTTCTCGTGACTCCCGTGCCTGTTTGATTTCCTGCAAATATCCCAAGATGCCCCAAAGTTTTTCAGGCACGATCTTCACTCTTTTTGAGTTCTCTGAAAGTTGAAACAGAAAGCCTCTGCGTGGGTGCATGTGTGTATTTTAGAGCTCTGTGCTTTATGTACTGTGGCTTGGAAACCTCCCAGGCTAAGGTCTTACAGACTTCAGTATTTTTTGCCACATGAGTCCCGTCATCAAACACAAACCCTGAATTCCCTAATGGGAAATGTACTTGTTGTGGAACACCGCCAAAAAGAGCCCAAAGAAGACACTTGAACTTGGCTTCCCCAAATATCTGTGATGACAAATGATCAGGTGTTCAATTAAAACCCCTGAACTGATTTTTAATTCCTATTGAAATCGTTGCAAGGGCTCCGAGTTCTAGCCCTAGTCCACTTTACATGCCTTCCCCTTAATTAACATAAAGAAATTAACGTCTTACAAGCTTCAATATTTGACGCCATATGAGTCCTGAGGATATTTCAAGGGAGAAGAAATGTAAATAGAATGAAATTCTTCAGCAAGATTACTGATATGACAGAACTAAAGAGCTTGGGAGTGTGTGAGAGTAGCTCTTTTCTTCCCTTTAATAAGTCCATTACTTGCACTTGGGCATATTTTAAGGTCCTTTTCATGCTGAATCTAGAGTTGAGCATGCTTTGCATTTCAAGCTTTGTCTATGAATCAGTAGAAGCCAAAGTTATTTCTGCTTTAAAATCACAGGAGCCAGGAACAGCTAATCTCTTTTCATTCTGAGTTCCTTACATTATTTTACTGGACAAAGTTTGTGTTGGCTACAAAACAGGCCATTCATAACATCTATGAGAAGGAATTTAGGTAAGAATGGAGAGAGATTGTAGGATGTAGAAAGACTCCCTCTCCTGAGGCCATTAAGAAATTCCAAATTGGCAGAGTTTTGAATAGTGACATGGCATTAGCCTTGCTAATTTCAGTAATTCAAGCTGATAGCCTCTGTTTACCAAGCTCCTAGATGAGAAACCTTCCCATAACTCCAGTACCGGGATGGGATGCGCTTCTCACCCAAGGTGAGTGGGTATTTTAGAATAGGCGATGGGGGGGTGGGGAGAGGGGAGGTGAAGGGCGATCACGGCTAGCACAATAGGGCCTCTCCATCAAAAACTCTTCAGAAAGCAGTGTATGTCTTTACTTCCTCAGTCGGACCTGTCCGGCATCGTCAAAGTAAATTCTCCTATCTTTCTTTAAGCAGATATAAGGATGCGAGACACAGGATTTGTTAGTTTCTTATCGCATGGCATCTGACCTCCTTGACTCTCTCTGTCTGCCTTTTAATCGTGTTCATTTCAATTATCGGGACTGGCAAAGTAACCCATCCAAGTTTGTTTGTGTGTTTTTAAGTGGGAATACATTCCCTCTGCAGTTCATAAAATGTGCAAATAACCTGACAGATAGTTAATGGCAAAAACCCCAGGGAGAAAAGGAACTCCGTTTTGAAGGAGTCTTCATTGAAAAGGCATTCTCCTAAATCGCTCTTGACTAACCAGCATCTCACGTCATGCTGGAAAAAATGTACAGAGGGAAATCTTCAGAGCCTTGCAAGTGAGAAAGTAGAAAAATTGCTGAGGGTTTGAAAGGGTTTAGGGTTTCGTTTAAAGAGCAGCTGCATCCCACCACGCCCGTGCTCAGATACACCGGACACCGGCCAGGCGGGCGCGGTGGCGGTCGCCCCAGTGCCGCGCTGGGAACCCCAACCCGCAGATAAGGGGGCACGGCCGGCGACCCACACCTTCTACAGGGCAGGCCCCCGGGTGACTGACTTGGATTTCCTGTCAGTCACCGACTAGGACCGAAGCACACGATCCTTCCCTGAACACTTCGGATCACCAAACAATAAAGATGAGAGACAGACAGACAGACAGAGCTTGGGAGCGGGTACGTAAAAAGGGGGTTGGGGAGCCATGTGAAAGCACAAGAGGTTTACTTGGGTTCCTGAGCAACGTTTCTTCTGAGAAAGGTCTAACAGTCATGGTTTTCCCAAACAACAAAAATGCCACGCTTGTGGACCACGTGATGGTTTATAAGTGACATCATACCTCTTAACGCACCGGAGAAGTAGTGACAACTGTTCTTTGCTTACAGGCCCAGCAGTAAAGGGTTGTGGATCCGGCTTCCCCAGATTCCCCTTCTCACAGCCCTCAACACGCTCACCCCTTGCTCCGAGTTGCCCCTGCACTTGGTTCGCGCCTCGCTCCTCCCATTCTAACCTGGATACAAGGATTTTTGGGGTACAACTGTCTCATCCTCCCGACAGCACAGAGAGCTTCTCGAGGGCAGACTCGGGGTCTTCTCCTGTCTCTGCTGGCCTTCCTGGGGCCCGGGACATCAATAAATGTTCCCAGTCCTCTCCCGAGAGTGTTTCATTAATGCATGACATTGACCCCACCAGACCCTCCCATCCCCCCGTGGCGGCCACCTCCGCCACCCATCTGCTTGCAGGCCTTACTTGTGAGAACACAGTTAAACCAAACTGCCTAGAAGTTGGGGGCGCCTGGGTGGCTCAGTGGGTTAAAGCCTCTGCCTTCGGCTCAGGTCATGATCTCAGGGTCCTGGGATCGAGCCCCTCATCGGGTTCTCTGCTCGGCGGGGAGCCTGCTTCCCCCTCTCTCTCTGCCTACTTGTAATCTCAAAAAAAAAACTGCCTAGAAGGACTCAGGTAGTGGTCACAAAGACGAGGACTCAGAATCGGATCCATTTCAACGCTATCCGCTCCCCCCACCACCCGCAAAGCTACCCTGGAAATGGCAAGGTTTGAAGAGGTCTCAGGGAAGGAGGCTGTAGAGGAAAGAGAACAAAGGGAGGTGAAGGAGGGAGGTAGAGGGAGACTGGCCGGCGAGGAGCGCTGCTGGAGTCTGTGGTCCAGGCCCCTCACCCTCTGAGTGCTGCCTCTCCGCCTGCCTGCCGGCCTGCCTGGCGGCTGGGGCATGAGAAAGATGAAACCAACAAAAATCAGGTTGAAAAGGAGGCCTCCTACACTTGGTCTTAGGCTTAATGCGAAGGAGAAAGATTTGAGGATTAACATACCTTGTTGTTAGTCAAAAGGGGGCTTTGCATTTCTCCCAGGGGTGACCTAAACTGTAATCTGTCTCTATGGCCCTCTGTTAATACTTCTTCCATTTGGGAGGAAATCATAGTGACGGGAGGAGCTCGATTTACTTCCTCTCATCTCTCAACAGAGCCATGAAACAGACAACAGAATTTCTGCAGGACGGGGAGACAAATCAATTGAAGAAAACAAGCTCTATTTAAGGAGAATGCATCTTTAATGGTGCTAATCCCTTTAGCAAATTGCTTTCTCTGGTGACATTGCATACCTAATTACAGTTTGCTCATTTTGATTTTCCCTTTCCGTTGTGGCTTTGCTGCTTACGTGGTTGTAGGTTTGGCAGCTGAGCGATGAACTTATTACCGGCATTAAAAATTCTCGGCCAACTGGATCTTGGGACCGAAATGTCACCACGTTTGGCAGTGAATCACGTGTCACCTGACAATTATCTTTCCTGTAGCACTTGGTCAAAAGACCTATTTTCCACCCCTTAATGCTTTGGATTCCCTTCTCTGAGAAGTTCTCTCAACGTCCACCTAAAATCGGGAAAAGCAAAATGAAAAGCGACAGGAAGATGGGTACACCCAAGGACCGTAGGGACGTTTGCGTACGAGGACGTGCCCCACAATCCAATTTCTGTAGTTTAGGGTAATGCCGGTTTTCGTGATGAACACACTCCATTGCCAACTCGCATTCACCCGCGGGTCACTGGACTTCCAACTTATCTTTGTGCCCTCGTGCCCAGCCAGATTTGTCGTAGCTTGGAAAGGCATAGTTTGTTTTAAGTGAATCGGGTTTTTTTTTTTTAAATAGCTGTTGCATTCCAGTGATCACATTCTAAGATGATTTTTCCCCAAAGATTTCCTAATACCATCCTATATCTTGATAGCCTCCACGTCATCTTTTTAAGAAAAAATACATTAATCTCCTTTCTCTCAAGTCTTCTCCAACCAGTCTTTCCCACCTTCTGCCCTACTGCCCTGCAAGTTAGCTCCCGTGCAGCCTCCGTTCCTATATGCAGCTTTCTCCTAGGAATAGACCTTCTGGAAGTACACCATGTATCCAAAAGTGTGTGTGAGGATGTTCACCGCAGCCTTGTTCGGGCCAGAAAGGAGTGAGGCGCAAACAGAATGCCTCTCAGTGGGGAAACACCTAACGGTGATGGTGATATTCATACTATGGAATTTCTTGCAGTGATTAAAAGAATGGGACCGTTCTATGTGTATTAATATACCAAGATTTCAGAAAGATTGTAGCATATGCAGATGCATGGGAAGTACCAGTATTTCTTTATTTACCAGTCATTGCCCCTGGGGAGTTGTGGGGAGGGGTGGTGGACAGGGTGGGGGGCTTTCTTTGTTGCTCTATATACTCAGGTGTTGTTTGAACCTTTAGCTTCAAGAATGCATTCATGTGTTGAGCAGTTTAAAAATTAACAAAATAAAAGGACCCTACCAACTGTGCAGGAGGATAGTTTGCATGGGGACAAAACAGGGAGGCTGCTGGTCCAGGTGAGAGATAATGCGAGCATAATCTAAGCAGTCCCAATGGCAATGGAAAGGGAGAGGAATCCACAAACTAGTAAGAACACAGAATTTACCAGATGCATCATTAATTAGACCCGGAGGGTGAAAAAGGAGGAGGGATTAGGGAGTTCTGCAAGTTTTGGGCTCAGGCAACTGGATGGCCAGTAAGAGGCAATCACCAAACCAGGCGGGGAAGGGGGGGGGGGCAGGAGAGGGGGCACTTAAGAGACTAGAAGTACGGCATACTTGGTGGCTTCTTGGGTTTGAGTTGCCCGAGAGCCGTCCAGGTAAAAATGGCCTGGGAGCAGTTAGATCTCCAGAGAGATGTCCAAGAAAGAGAGAGATTTGGGAACCCTCCTCAGTGATAGCTAAAGCCAGGGGCACTGAAGAGAACATTCGGGAAGACTCATAAAGCGAGAAGAGCAGAGGGCCAAGGAAGAGATGAGAGAGAACACCGATCTTTAAGAAAAACAGCTTCAGGGATTCTCAGAGGAATCTGGAGAATGGTCCCGAGAGGTAGAGGAGAGCCTGCAGGGAGCGGAATCCGAAACTAAGGGGAGGCCAAGCTTCAAAATAGAGAGTGGCCAGCAGTATTGGACGCTGGAAGAGAGCTCAAAGGAAAAAGATTCCATCGAAGGTTCAACTGTAAACTGGCATGAGGGATCTTACTGGGTATGAGGCTGATGAAAATGCTCAGAAATTGAATTAGGATGACGGTTGCACACCTCGCTAAATTCACTGAAAATCACTGCATTGTGCACTGGAAATGTACTGGAAATGTACTCGAAATGGGTGAATGGTATGGTATTTAAACCATACCTCAATAAAGTTGTTGAAAAAGTAAAAATGTAAAAAACAAAAGAAAACAAAACAAAACAGTGCATGGGAATTTAGTTTGGGGCAGGCTGTGACTCCAAGGGAGAACTTTCCAGTCTACTCTCGTCTTCCTAACTGGCTGGGAAAGCCCCCGTGAGATAAAATAACAGGAATCAAGGAGACTTCTGATGCCACATCCTGATTCTCTCCCGGGGGTCAGAAACTACTTTGCATTTGATTCGCTTTTCACCGGGCAATGAATATTACCATCCTAGGCCCTGTTTTCCTTTGGATAATTGCAGAGGAGCTGCTGTGTTTATTTCCTTTTTTTTAGCATCTGTTTCCAGAAGAAGTTTAGGGTGCCAGGCTCGAAGGCCCCAGTTTCCACCTTTTGTTGTTGTTGATTGCATTTTGATGTGTTTAAACATGGCATCTTTATTGACCATGCAAGGCCTGTTCACTCTGACATGCCATCATTCATTTTCTTTTCTTTTTTTAGTCTTGATTTTACTTCCAGTATAGTTAACTTCCAGGGTAATATGAGCTTCGGCTGTCCCATGGAGTGATTCCACGCTTCCACACTCCCCCGGGCTCATTGTGACAAGCGCCCTCCTTAATCCCCACCCCCATTTCACCCATCGTTCATCGTCCGATGCCTCTATTATACTGATAGCGTGACCCCCTGGTTCTTCTCAGATGCTTTCCTGCTTTCCTCCTTCATTCCACTTGGCCAATAACAGGATGCGTTTGTCTTGGTTGACGGGCACATTCTGTGTATCTCGCAGATAGGTAAAGACAATACCCCAAATTCCTGCCCCCTTCTCAGTTATAAGGAACCGGGTCCGCCCTCGACTCTACTTCATTAAGGTACTCATTTCTTGCTCGGTGCATCTTCTTTTTATTTTGGCTTAATATCTTCCTGCTGCTTTCTCTACCCCTGCTTAGTGATCCGGCTGCCACCCTCTGTAGGAGAATTTTCCCTTTTCCTTCTTACATCTTAATAGCGGTGGGTTTGGGCCACTTGGCATCTTTTGACCTTTCCTGGCCTCCCTCTGCACTTGCCTACTTTGTTCTAAGGCCCACAGAGCTATTTGTATGAGGATTAGCCAGCTTTCTGTCCTCAGTTGCCTTCCCCCCAGGTCCTTCCAACTTATGTCCTGATCATGTTCCCGAAATGAATTTTCTCCATCTGATGCCTCTTCTTCCTGTGCATCCTGAGTGATACCATCCTATGGCGGCTTCTACTACCTGTGCATTGCCGCCAACTGTTTAATAGCGGTAGGGAAAAGGTTGAATAGAAACCGTTCCTGAGTTCAGTGCTCTGTCTTCTGTCTAGGCAGTGTCCTTTACTGACCATCCCGTCCCATCTCTGTACATTCCGTATTGCCTGATAAATATTCACATCATTTCTGAGACTTCAGCCCTACCTTCGTCAGCTGGACGGACGATGTGGTTCTCTCTCCCCATTTTAGGCAGATCAAGAGTTACTCCCTTAAAATGATGTCTTGGTTGATCAACTCCTTGGCGAACGTAAAGCCCTCCTCTCTCTCTAAGCCAGCCGTGGTCTCCAAAAGACAGCATCCCTTTCTTTGAGAGAGGTTCCAAAGCAGTCTCTTTAGATTCCTCTGCACACAGTATCTGTGTCAAAGGGAGGAATGCAGAGGTCACTTGAACCTGGTCCCTTCCCCCTTTATCCCTGCCACGAGAGCTCTAAGGAGCGGAATGAAATCTTAGAATCTCAGGGTTGGAAGAGTCATCAGATGCTCTTCACCTTCACCCTCATTCTGTGTTTGAACCCCCTTACCGGTATCTCCATCAAATGGCTGTCCACGTACTCCAGGACCATCTCCAGAGATAGGGCTCACTGTTTTGGGGCAGCCTATGCAATTTTCAGATTGCACAAATTATTAGAATGTTCTTTATTTAAGTCCAAGGCATTTTCCCTTTAAGAGAAAGACAAGGCCATGAAATATGACTACACTGGCATGGCGGGCGCCCGGCCGGCTCAGTCGGTGGAGCATGCGACTCTTGATCTTGGGGTCGTGAGTTCGAGCCCCACACTGGGTATAGAGATGACTTAAAATAAAACAAAAATAAAATAGCATGGCTATGGAGTGTGAAGAATCTGAGATAGAGAAGGGAAATTACAGAGGGGGCATGGGCGGGTGCAGGGGTGGGGGAGGGCGGATCAGGCAGGACCAGGGAAATGGCGCAGAGTGGTAAACAGTACAAGAATAAGGAAGGGGATACTAGAACCACTTGAAAAGCGAACAGAACCCTGGTGAGAGGTTTCAGTTCAAAGTGGGAAGGAACTGAAAAGCATCTTTAAGATTCAAAATCCACCAGAAGATTCCAGCCTTGCCCCTTGCCCGAGGATATGGAAAACATCACAGTGGAGACAGCGGAGAGTGCTTAGTGGAGCACGGACTAGACAGAGGAGGAGAGAATAATTGGACACAGGAAATGAGTTTAAAGAGCAATGGGAAGAGAAAAAGGAGGGAATAGAGAAGTGGAAAGAGGGGGAAATGAAAACACAGAACTTTTAGGTTAAGGCAGTGTGTTTATTCCCCGGGCCAGCACAGAACTGTATTTTCCTGGCAGCCATCCCACAGAGCTCTGCGAGGGGAGAGGGTCCTGGCCTGTGTTGGCGCGGGGACGCAAAGCTCACTGCTTTGTCCTGTCACAGCCAAGCAAGGGACTTCGCGAACGAAGCTCTATTTTGATGTCATACAGCCTGGCACTGAAATGCTGATCACCAGCAGCCCCCGGGGCTTAGGAATCAGTGGCAGATAAAGGGCAGGGCATGGCCCAGGGGCGGGTAGACGGAGGTGCAGAGGCAGGGGTCAAAGGTCTAGGAACCCGATCACCAAGTTTCCAAGTAAGAAATAAATGGAACCTGCTCCCCAGAAATTCTGTTTCCTGCCCAGCATGGCCCACGGAATGCCAGCTTGTGTCAGCTGCTTACATAGCAAGGCATCAAATTCCAGGCAGCAAAAGGGAAGGAGAAAATAATCTTTGTAGATCCCATGCACCCTGAGTGCAGGGAACTGATGCTGGGGGTAAGGAGAAGTGGCTGTTGTCAGCAGGGCTTTGGAATCTAGAGGTCAGGGTCGGAGCCCTGCCATCTGCTGCCTGGGCCGCCCTACCCCCGGCCCTGCCTTTGTCTTGTCTTCACCATAGCTCCCTTGGACTCTTTTCCCCTAAGGAAATCATCAGTTCCAGAGGAGAGACCCTTCGGGAAGGGTGTCTGCTGAGGGAGTGGCCCTGCCCCTGCGAATAGTCTCAGGAGACCGAGGATAATGTGTTGGCTCAGTCGGTCAGTCAGTCAGCAAGCATGTCTGTAAGCGACCGCGCTAGCCAGGTTCTGTGCGGCAGCCACGGGGACGAATAAGACTCATTTCTTACTTTGGTGGGGCTCGTAGTCTAGCTGAGGACAGGAACGTAGAAATAGTAAGTCCCCTATAAGACAGACTGAGATGAATGCTCTACTAGAAGTACAATCCAGCTAAGAGCCAGAGAGGGAAGGGATTAATTTTGGCAGGGGGCAAGCTGGGAAGGCTTCCTGGAAGAGGTATCATGTAAGACCACCCCAGACTGAGGGAACAGTATGGAGAAAGACATGGGAACTTCCAAGAACTTGCCTTTTCCAGCAAACGGTGAATGTGATGGTATGACTCCGGTATATGGTGCCTGGAGAAACATATGGGCAGTGGAAACTAGAAAGCAAGAGAGGATGAGGAGCAGTTGGCGAAAACCATTCTAAGGACATAGGACTCGATCCCACATCCAGTAGGGAGCCATCAAAGGATTTTGAGGAAGAGGCAGGTGTGATCCAACAACCTGTGATTTAGGAAGAGGGCGTTGTCTTGTTCCTGCTGTCACAGTCTAGAACAATCCTGCTTCCTGGACAGCAGTGGGCCATTGGAGAGAGGTGGATATCTTATTCGGCTGGGAGGCTGAGGACTACAGGGGGTTTGGGAGGCGAGAGGGGCTGAAGGAAAGCGAGAACTGGTCAGGAGCGATGTGTTCTTCCAAGTAAATGGAGGGGAAAGTAATCTCAATTCCCCAAATCCCACCGATGCTGATGGAGGCATTTCACCATTGGAGAGTTTTTGAGGAAGAAATTCAGATGGAAAAACTTAAGGAGGCCTTTTTTCCTCTTTCATTTATGAGGACACCTGCCTGCTGTTGATTTCTGGCCCGCAGTGTTCCCACAGCCGGGCCGAGTGTTTTTTAGGGACTCGAGCCATTTGGACCCATTCGCTATTGTGCTAATAATTTTCTCTGCTGTTGGGCATTGCCAGGATATTGCAAACATCTTGATTCTCGGGTGTGTTTTTTTGTAAGATCCGCCATGGCTTATTAAAAATGGAAGATTACCACACTTTGGGTCTTCCCATCCAAGGGGATCTAAAGCCTTGCCCCACATGCCATCGCGGTGTTTCTCATTGAGGGTCTTGGAGGCTGGGCTCCGAGGGACCCTAAGGCCCTCCCTCCCTCTCCTGACATCTCACCGGCAATTGGATTTGGCTATAATGAGTGACATGCTGTGTTTTCCTTCTATAGCCTCAAAGCCCAGGGATGCATACCTCTGCAGTGGCGTCATGCCTGAAATTTATATCATAAACAGAGCTCCGTGAATCTACACTATTAAGTTTTTGTTAAAGAAATGAAGACAGAGTGTATCCGTTCACCGATGTTTTTTAAATATGGTTTCAGCTGAGCATCATCTGTGTGAGCCCCAGAAATACATGGACGTTTCCCGAGCTTGTATAAAAATTTCTCTTAAAATAGTTAGCCTCCGATTAAAATCCTTGACCTAAACTGCCCTCTTTCCGCCATTCCCAACTGAGAAGTCACATCTGCAGTTCTGGGCTAAGTATCCATTCATTTTAATTCTTTTGGACAACTTGACTTTCAAAGCGCCGAAGGAGTGCCACGTGGGGGCGGATGCTTTGGTCTGGGGTGCGTTCACACAGCCCTCTGTAAAGTAAAACACTGGAGTATTTCAGGACCCAGGATTTGCCCCAGAGGCAATTATTGTTTGGTTTCTATAGGTTTTTTTTTTTTTAAGATTTTATTTATTTATTTGAGAGAGAGAGAGAGTAAGAGAGAGCATGAGAGGGGAGAAGGTCAGAGGGAGAAGCAGACTCCCTGTGGAGCTGGGAGCCCGATGCGGGACTTGATCCTGGGACTCCGGGATCATGACCTAAGCTGAAGGTAGACGCCTAACCGACTGAGCCACCTAGGCGCCCTATAGGTTTTTTTAAATCACAGTAAAACATAATATAACATAAAACCTGCCATTTAAACCATTAAGTGGACAATTCAGGGACATGAATTATGTTTAGAATGTTATGCAAGCATTACCACTCTTTCCAAAAGTTGCCTGTTCTACCCGTTTCATATAATGGAGTCATATGCTATGTGGTATTTTGTAACTGGTTTCTTTCACTGAACATCATGTTTTGTTTTGTTTTTTTAAGATTTTATTTATTTATTTGAGAGAGAGAGATCGCAAGCGGGGAGGAAGGGTAGAGGGAGGAGACTCCCCACTGAGCAGGGAGCCCGACGCGGGACTCGATCCCAGGACCCTGAGGTCATGACCCAAGCCAAAAGCAGGCACTTCACCGACTGAGCCCCCCGGGCGCCCCCGAGCCTCATGTTCTCAAGTTTTATCCATGCTGTGGCATGTGTCAGTCCTGTGTTCCTTTCTGTGGCCGAATGATATTCCATTGCACAAATGTACCGCGTTCTGTTTATCCACCCTTCTGTCAGTGAACACTTGGGTTGCTTCCGCCGTTTGGCCGTGGGGAGTCATCGGCTCTCGACATCGGCACACAAGTCTGGGTGTCTAGTCGAGGTCATCGGTGTATCCAGGATCACAAGAATACAGCATTTCGAAAGGCTGTCTCGAGTCGGCACTCTGGAAGCACCTTCTAACGAGGCGTGCTTGTACAGACTGGTGACATACTGTGACGCGGTCTCTGGGGCACAGTCGGGGTGACGGTGCTTCGTTTCACTCACTCGAGCTTCTCCAGAGGCTCATCAGGATTCCGTGAACCCACATCAGCTCCCACTCTCTCCTCAACTCCACGCGGTCTGCTTTCTCACCCAACCGCCCTGCTGAACTTGTCTCAAGAGTCTCCTGCAGCCACCTGGGTGACACTTTCAGTAGCTGCTTCCTTACACTGCTCGACCTCTCCATAAACATCGGACCGAGCGAGCCCTCCCCTCTCGACGATGTTCTCGTCCCTCGCCTTCTCCAAGCCTGTTCTCTGAATCTGCTCCCCTGGCACTTGCGGCCCAGTGTCTCCATCCCACGGGGTGAGGTCATTCCTCCCGTGGGAAGTGAAGGCTGTGATGAGGCGTGATTCCCGTGGAGCCGCCAGGCAGCCCTGGGTGAGAAGGATCTGCAGACGTGAGAGGAGGAGTTGGGACACTCCTGCAGAAGGTGGTGATAATTCTGGGGCCAGTGGAGGAGGGCCGGCGCCCACACCACCCGCTCCCGCTGTCAAGGTTTCTAGGACACAGTTGTTCTGTTTCTGGGGATATGACTTGACTCATCATGTACCTAAATAAGTATAGTAGTGGCCCATGTTATAATAATAAGATTCTATAGTAAAATGGTTTTAATTTCCAAAGGGATTAGGTGATT
The DNA here is from genome assembly GCA_028534135.1 of Potos flavus. Classification (NCBI taxonomy): domain Eukaryota; kingdom Metazoa; phylum Chordata; class Mammalia; order Carnivora; family Procyonidae; genus Potos; species Potos flavus. The sequence goes on from CM052901.1 coordinate 15,505,447, forward strand.
TTTTGCCTGTTCCTTTCTTAATGGCTAAATGCAATAGTGAAGCATTAGTCGTAGTCAGATTCCCTGGAAACCATTTTGTATTGGTTTTCTTTTCTTTTTTCTTAAGATTTATTTATTTGAGAGAGAGAGAGAGAGAGAGCGAACACAAGCAGGGGAGGGGGGAGAGACAGAGGAAGAAGCAGGCTCCCCGCTGGGCCCAGAGCCCCAATTTATTTCAGAGAGAGGGAGAGAGAGAGCGCGCGCGAACACAAGCAGGGGAGGGGGAGGGACAGAGGGAGAAGCAGGCTCCCCGCTGGGCCTGGAGCCCCAATTTATTTCAGAGAGAGAGCGAACACAAGCAGGGGAGGGGGGAGGGACAGAGGGAGAAGCAGGCTCCCCGCTGAGCCCGGAGCCCCAGGCGGGGCTCGATCCCACGACCCCCAGCTCGTGACCCGAGCTAAAGTCAGACATTTAACCGGCTGAGCCACCCAGGTGCCCCACCATTTTGTATCAGTAAACTGAGCGGTCGGAGCCCCAGGGAAGGGCGGTTTTGGTGGTGCCCCCCTCTCAGCAAGGCCATCGTCATAGAAAAGCCCACCTTAAGTCATTGACAAGGGACACGTGAGTCAGTCTCTGGCGTTGAGTAGCATGCAAAGCCCACATGACCCAAGGATCTTTCCAGTGCTTTTAAGACCTTCCTCCCCAAGGACCCCGGACATCGGTGAGGAGTGACAGTGAGCACGTGCTGCTCGGAAGCTGCGACAGAACCCGAAGGTCCTCGTAAACATGAGATACCGTGTGGAGTCTTACCACGAGTTTGCCGCGAGTGCAGCTGTCCTCCATCACACGGCTTTGTATGTTTTGGTATAAAATGGGGGGCTCTCCCCCCCCGTGTCTTTAGGGAAAAGCTCGCCATGGCTTTAGGCACCCCCAGCCTGCTGCGGTGGACCGTGCCGATGCGCACGGCCCGGCCCGAGCGGCGGACGCCCGTGGGAGGAGAGGCCGCGTCTATACTCCCGGGGAAACCCACCGTGGCCGCCCAGCAGCCCAGACGGTGTTTCGCAGGCTGGAACCGGCCGTAGGAAAGGAAGTGGGCATCCCATTGCCCAGCCCTCTTCCAGGAGAGGCAGGCGGGTTCTTCCCCGAATCTATGGTCTGCAAAATCGGCGGCTCTCCTTGTTTGTCAAGAAGGCACGTTCTTGGGGCGCCTGGGCGGCTCAGTCATTAAGCCTCTGCCTTCGGCTCCGGTCATGATCCCAGGGTCCTGGGATCGAGCCCCGCGTTGGGCTCTCTGCTTGGTGGGGAGTCCGTTTCTCCCTCTCCTGCTCCCCCTGCTTGTGTTCCCTCTCTCACTGTCTCTCTCTCTGTCAAATAAATATAAAATCCTTAAAAAAAATAATAAAAACATGAAGGCATTGTGCGATGGGCCCGTTCAGAGGGGAGTCCTGCTAGACCAGTTAAAACCCAGAGCCAACCCCCCCACCCCCACAAGGTGGCCAGCCTCCCCTCGTCTGATCGATGAACAAGAAAATCTAGACTCCCAGAGACCGCAGGGTCATTAGCAAAGTCACACTCTTCTGCTTTCATGTCCAAGGAGTCATTTCACACCCGAAAGTTCACAAAAGAGCAGGGGTTGACGGGGCAGGCGGACGGTGGTGTGGACACGGCCGGCCAGGAAACCGCGATCCGTATGGGACTCCGAAGCGAATGGCAGCGCCTGAGGGCAGCTGTGGGGCCGGACGAGAGTGAGCCGTGGAGCAAGGGACACGATTCCTCCAGAGACTTCCCCGCTTTCTGCCTCTGGGGCCGGCCAAGCCATGTACTGAGGGTTTCCCATATTCACGTCCTGGGAGGCAACTGTGCCCAGCAAATGGGAAACATAGGCGAGCGGTGTCGCTCGGCTGCTGTATTAGGGCTGACTGAGGCCATCGGCCGGCACGGGCTCAGCAAGGAGGAAACCCCAGGCTTGGCTCCGCAGCAGCCTTCTGTCCGCTGGTATTTTGATACCAGCTCTCCTTGCAGACTCAGCCGCGCGGTCCGCCTGCTGGTGTGGGCGAGGCCCCCGTGGCCATGCCCCGCTCTCCTTGATGCCCCGCCGTCAGAGGACAAGCACGTGCGTCCTTATTACGCGCCCAAGACCCCAGTGGCTTTGGAGGGGCCCGCAGGCTCGTCTTGCTGCGCCCCGGGTCCAGTTACTTCTCCCCCAAAGCTCTGCGGGCGTGGTGAAGTGTCTGTCTTCACCTCAGTGCAAGTTATTCTGCCAAGGTTTAAAGAAAAGCCAAACGGTCCGGGGCAGATTTATTGATTGCCAGCATCTCTTAGCCGAGCCTAGTTCAGCTCAAGAAGAAAGAGGATTCAGAATTTGATCAACAGCCCAAGAGAAGCAACTCATTGCCCCTACTTGCTTCGGGAGGTTCTGCTGGGGACAGTCCCTGCGCTACTGTGAGCGGAGGGAAGATTGCAGCCCGCAGCAGACTGTGTCCCTCCCTGCGCCCCGAGGGCCTGGGAATCTGAGCGAACTCAAACTAGAAGGACGCATAGAGTTTGTCCGGTCCAACGCCCTGATTGGGGCAGATGGAGCGACCGAAGGCCAGAGTAGAGGGAAATGACTTGCCCAGGGTGAAATAGTCAGACAGCGGCTGAGCCAGGCCTGGAGCCCGGGGCTCCAGACTCTCAGGATGGGACAGCCTGCCCTGGGAACTCCGCTAATGCTGGAGGGTTCCCCACAGAGTGCTTTGCCCAGCTCAGAAAATCTTTTCTTTTTTAAAATCTATTACAAAGATTTTATTTATTTATTTGAGAGAGAGTGAGGCTAGAGAGAGAGAGAGCACACACAGAGGGAGAGGGAGAAGCAGACTCCCCTCTGAGCAGGGAGCCCGACACGGCGCACAAACTCAGGACCCTGGGATCATGACCTGAGCTGAAGACAGACGCTTCACCAACTGAGCCAACCAGGCGCCCCTCAAAAAAACTTTTCAACACAAAGTGCAGACCTTGATGACTGATGATTATTTTAAAGGGATTATCTGGGAGCGCCTGGCTGGCTCAGTCTGTGGAGCGTGCAACTCTTGATCTCTGGGCTGTGAGTTCGAGCCCCACATCAGGTATAGAGTTTACTTAAAAATATTTTTTTAAAAAAATAGCCTTTTTTGCCTCTGTGTCTCCAAGAGAGCAAGATGGGTCACCAGCAGCTCTGCTGGAGCCCCCCCCCCCCCAGGGAAATTCAGCCAGTTCTCGTTCTTGCCATGTCTACTCGAACCGGCACCATCTGATCCAGAAATATGGCCTCGCTATGTGCCGCCGCTGTGTCCGTCAGCGCGTCCGTCAGCGTGTCCGTCGGTACGCGAAGGAAATGGGCTTCATGAAGTTGGATTACGTGAACTTCCTTGATATCTATCCTCCTAAGATACCTACGTTAACTGCAGCTCTCCATGATGCCTACCTTAATGCCAACTCATGGCACGTAAGATAAAAACACTTCAGTGATGAGAGTTCCGATGTGAATAAATAAATAAATAAAAATAAAGAGAGCATCTAATGTGCAGCACTAAGGAAGGCAAAATGAGAGGGCTGAGCGCGTAATGGGTATAGGCAAACTGATTACAAATAGAACCGATTTTTGGATTTTGTGTGAAAATCTCCTTGCTGGCCCCAAAAGTTCTCACTGACGATCCACTGTAAGGTAGAAACAATTTATGTGCCTTTTACAGTATGTACCCAATACAGCAAAGATATGTTCTGGGAAATCACTGATAAACATAAAAATATGAATGACTTAAAGGAGAATGGTTTAAGATGATTCCCATAATAGATCTGGTTTGTAGCAAAATGAGAAAGTTTTGATTTGGCGTAGATTTAGCTCCTTTGTAGGTTTTTTTTTTTTTTTAAATTCATATTTGCTACTGGCTGATCCCCAGATACTATTCCCACAGGCTTCTTGTTTTTTTCTAAGACATGATGTCTGACAAGTCTCTCCCACCTAGGGCTGTCCTCCAAACTGTTAACAACAATCTTTCTAAAAAACACCAGATTATGTGAGTTTCTTACTTAAAAACCTTCAATGGCTCCCTGTTGCCCACAGAGTAAAGTCTTGGCATTCCCAATCCACCATGATTTGGCCCTTACTTGTCCTTCCTGCCTTACTTCTTATCACCCACCATGCAATACACACACACACACACACACACACACACCCCGACAGCGTGCACCCCATGTTCCCTCCCATCACAGTGGCTACTTTCTCTTACTGAGCAGAGTGTGGGGTTCCCGAAGGCGAGCCCTAAGTCTTTCTCCAGCTTTCTGGCTCGACGCTTGGGACACTGTTGGCTACCATTAAGTTTGTTGAATTAAATTGGGTTATATTTCTCCTGTCGAGGAATATATCCACATTTATCTTTGACCCAAACCCTACTTCCTCTGTCTCCCGTAATGCTTCATTGTCAAGCTAAGCTGTCCCCTTCGTCTCTAATCCCATGATGGTGGCCCACTGCTGATTTCTTCAGGGAAATGGAAGGGACATAATTTCCCTTCTCAGTCCCTAAACCCAGAGCTCTTTTGGGGGTTTCACAAAGCTGAATAAGGCTACTCAGTCAAGTATGTGATCACTTTTATGTGGAAACACTGACTTTTCTCATGCTCTTAAGTTCTCTTTGGCAATATATATTTTACTAATCGAGGCAGCATTTTTTTTTTCAAGAAAAAAATCCATTACTACTTAATCACTACGGTTTATTTGATATACAAAATTGTTCAAGAGACGGTATAGCTTCATGTGAGGTTCGGAGTCAGACCCACACTCAAACAGCCCCTCTGTCACTTACCAGCTGTGTAAATATGGGCCAAAAAAGGAACCTGAGCTGGAGTGTCCTCGTCGGTAAAATGGGAATTATAATGCCTACCTCACAACATTGTTGAGAAGGTTAAATTAAATGAGATAATGTATATAAATAGCTTAGCACAGTGCCCCGCCCACAACAAGGACTCGGTACCTGGTCATCATTTTTATAACTCCAAAACATAGGGTCCAAGAGACAGAAATAACAAAGGAGGTCTGTGGTGGCAAAGAAGATTCGAAGCTTCTGGGCTTAGCACCTGCTAGGTTTACTGTAACTGCTCTAGGATATGAAACTGTCCAGTGTCCGCAGATTATTTCAGGAGCAAGATAAATAGCACAGGGGCTGAGTGGTAACATGAATAGATGTTTCATCTTGACGTTGGACAAGGGGAATATCCGGAAAAGGAATCTGAAAGCAAGGCTAAGAGTTCGCTCATTCAGGTCAACCCTAAAAATACGCCTCTGCGTTGAAGTTGAGAAGTCGCCTTGCAACTCAAGGCTGGGCTTTCAACAGCTAGAGCCATATGTGTTCTCAACTTGGGTGAAACCCGATCGTGACCTGAGCCCGTGCTGACCTCAGCCTTTGCTTGTGCTCTGCGCACAGTTCACCTTCCGAGAGAGAGAGAGAGAGAGAGAGAGAGATCTGACTTTCAAATAGATCGCGGCTCTTTGTTCTCCTCTTCTTTTTCTTTTCTTTGTGTGTATTTATTTTGTGGGGAGAGGGAATCCGGATTAGAGTCAGCCGAGTCGCTCTTCCCTGGGTAAGAGGGTTCTCTGGAAAATCTGATTTGAATTTTTCTTGGCACTCTGGGAGAACAACTTTCTTGGCTTTAAGAGGAGCAAAATGTAGTCAGATTCATATATATTGAATGGTGGGACACCGTTTCTTTGTACAGCAATGAAAACTAGAGTTAACCACAAGATAGAAACATAATTTGTATTAAATATGACAAAGGAGTCAAAATATATATTCAGGGGCGCCTGGGTGGCTCAGTGGGTTAAAGCCTCTGCCTTGGGCTCAGGTCATGATCTCAGGGTCCTGGGATCGAGCCCCGCATCGGGCTCTCTGCTCAGCAGGGAGCCTGCTTCCCCCTCTCCCTCTGCCTGCCTCTCTGCCTACTTGTGATCTCTCTCTCTGTCAAATAAATAAAATAGTTTTAAAATATAAATAAATAAATAATATATATATATATTCAAATTAAAGGAAAAACCTTAATACCCATCAGCTACAAAGGCCAGGGATATGAACCGTCATGCATTAAGAAATGTAGTTAGTAAACTAAGAGAAAAAAGTTGATCTGTATAGGAATCAAACATGTGCAATTAAAGAAACCTTGACATATCATCTTAGGCTGACTACAATATCTTGTTCCAGTTGAGGCCCAGGAAATCTCTGTCCCTCATCATTGCTGGGGGCTGCCGATACCACGGTAGCCATCTTGGAAAAGGAGCATTGCAATCTGCATGATCCCCCTGGCTTTGATCACCTTGACCTTGCAGCCTGCTCTAAGCATTGCCAGCCTCCAAGCAGCCCTGGTCCCGGGCCCTGCTCCGCGCACATCCTGGGCCAGCTGAGTCCTCACGCTTTCTTCCTGTGACTTACTGAGTGTTTCATCCCTTGTAAGAGGAGCCCTTCCTTCACCTTCCTTCCTTCCCTCTGTAGAATCCCAGTCATTCCTCTGGGCGTGTTACTCTGTATCTCAGTGTCCCCGAGGGATCCTTCCGGCTCCGCTGGCCACGGGACAGTTGGCTGGCGAGGGCACTCACATCACACCCCCTTCCCAAGCTGTTGAAATAGAAACGCTGGCAACCGAGTCTAGAAAAGCCAAGGGAGTCGATCCGAGTTCTAAATCTGGACAAACAAAGCTGAAGGAAGCTGACCTCTCGGCCAGGGATGGCCATCTTGGATTTTCTGACAAACCCCCGTCTATTCAGATGTGCCTTCTGATAGATGTTCACCTTAGGCCCGCACCAACATCCGAATTTCTTTTCAGAATCGTGAGCATATGTCGTAAATGGAAGGTGGTCAAAGAAGGAAAGCCCTTACCCATCGGCCTCTCCTCGGTCTTTGCTTGGTATCAAGCAAATAGGTTTAAATCCTGTGCATTAGATCAGTTTGGCTTTGTGTGTGTGTGTGTGTACATACGTGTGTGTGTGTGTGTGTGTGTGTGTGTGTGGAAGTGGCGGGGGGAATAAAAAGACAACATAAATCAAAGAAGAAATATTTGGGAAAAATAAAACCACTTTCAATGGCAAACTACCCTATCCTCGATTCTAATTCAAGCGAGGCTTCCAGAAGAAAATCTGGGGGGCACAGGGCCCAGGAGAGGCACACTGGGAGTCTGCACCATCCCCCCCCACCACATCCCCGCTGACACACAGACACACAAAGGCACACACAGTCACCCACCCCGCACCTTACGTTTCAATACCAGTGAGATCTGGTGAAAGTGACCTTTGGGCACAGCGTCGCCTGGGGGAGACGGCGCGGAGCTCCCGACCTGCACCTCGGGGCGTGGGTGGGCGGAGCCAAAGGGCAGAGGGGCGCAGCCAGCCTCTCGCCACCGCTGGTGCCGCCTGGGGAAAGAGCCCCTCTGGCCATCTCCTTCCTCTGGCCGACCCCCCACGCACCCAACCCTGGCTCCTTCTCAGCCGGAGGCCTTCCTTCCATGACAGCCGGGGCCCCCCAGCGGTCCAGAGCACCTGAGCCATGACTAGCGGACCCCCGATGCTGTGGGGCATCCTGAATTTCAAATGCTTCTTTTCTTTTCGGCAGAACTGGCTTATGATCTGGATGTGGACGATACGCCTGGAAGCAAGCAGCACGTGAACCAGAAGGACAACGAGATAGCGGCCTCTCACAACCTGGGGAACGGCCACTCCCCGCTGAAGGTTCTCACCAGCCTGGCCATCTACGTGGCGGGCTTCTTCCTGCTGCTGCACTGACTTCCCAGTGCGCCGCACCCGTGCTGCCCGGCGGCACCCCGTGGCCTTCCTCTGTAAAGGGAGCCACCTTCTTATTTTTTTCTATTTTTTTATCTTGTATATCTCCTCCAGCCATCAAGTAGAAGACCAGCTGTGTGTTGTGTTTTCGAAAATCAGTGGTGTCTTTGAGGGAGGTAGATTTTAGTGGTAGTGTAGATCGTCTTTTCGCAAAGAAAAAAAACTCAAGTTGTGCCAAATTATTTTCCTATGTTTGGTTGCTAGAACATGGTTATCATGTCTCCCTTTCTCTTTCTCTCTTTTCCTTTGCATGGATTTCTTTGGAAAAAAAAAATAAATAAATGTTCAAATAAAAGCGCATTGGGTCTTTTTTTTGTAAGCCCTCATGTATGGGGACCACGCAGTGCTTTTCCCCCTCTCGCCCAGATTTCCGTTCAGTCCGGGAAAAATCCCATCAGGCGTCAAAGAAGGCCTTCAACCCTACCTCCCTGCCCACCTGTCGGTGGGGGATCAATCCTGGCCCCGAGCCCCAGTCAAAGCCCCCCCCCAACACACACCCAATGCCTAATCTCCACGTGGAAATCTTGAGTTAGAGTGTTCTTGCCAATGAACAAAAGGTATCTCGAAAAGTTCCGTTGCCTCTCTTTAACAATTTCCCTCGGCTGAAAATACTTCGCCCAAAGAGAAACCCTCCGTGTGGGTTACGTTCAATCACGCAATTACCATCCTTCCTTCCCCCACCCGGGGGACGTGGGCCCAAGAAAGAGTAACTGTGCAAAGAACTAACTCCCCAAGCTTCTCTGCTATTGTCTCAGGCTTGTCGTCTGTCACCCTTCTCCAGGGACAGGCCCATGGCAGGGCCAGCAGTCGCCCTGGGTCAGGCTGCAAAGGTGGGCATCGGGAAAGCCATGATTTAGAGGAAGCGACCACGTCCACTCTTGGCTACAGGTGGGTTTCTTCGACACGTGTATCCTCGACAACCAGCGGATGGTCTGGCACCAACACCCCATGTCAGCTCTTTGCCGATTGGAGGCCGGTGTTCCCACTGAAATCGGGGTTTACGCACACAAAGTCACAAACCATCATGGCGCCGATGTTGATCTCTGGACACGCTGCTGCCAAGGAACCTGAGGAATAACCAACTTGCCAGTGTTAACAATGGCTAGCATATGGCTCATTAGCCAGGTCAGGTCAACAGAAACACTGTTTTTTTGTTTTTTTGTTTTTCCAACAGAAATGTTATTGATTCTTTCCAATGAGCAGGAACTCAACTCCTACCTGAGGGCAAGGATGGGAGAAGCTGAAAGAGTATGAGGAACAGAGGGTGAGCCACAGTGAAGAAGCGTGAACAAAGGTCAAGGAAGGGACCGGAGAGTCTTCTTTGATTCTAGAAGGTGGTCCCAGCCAGGATCTCCAATTTCCGTCCGATGGCCAGAGGTCACCATGCTGGATGCAGGAGGTGTCATTACTCACAACTTGTCAATCCCCCCTCCTGCTGTCACCAACACACTTCTGGCAGGGTCTCCTGCAGACCAGAGGGCTCCAATATTTATTTTCGTCCTCTGCAGAAATTCTCACCAACACAAATTGGAAACATTTGGTTTAGTGTTTCCTTCCGTTGCTTTCGTTGACGATGACAATCGGTTGTATTTATTAATGTGATTTCAGTGGCTCGTAGTGGTTGGTAAGACTAGAAAGGGAATTATCTTTATTTTTCAAACCGTCATTACTTCTGTGTTTGAATGGGATTTGTGTGAATCTTGGTTCTTGGATTCAGGAGACCTAAATACTGGGCGGGTTTGTTCCTGGGCCCCAGAGGGTGGTATTACAACAGCACGGGGGCCAGAAGAAAGAGCTAGAGCCGACTTCTCGCCTAATAATCATCCCTGTCATTCTGCAGGAAGGTTTTTATTTAATGTGGCAAAAATAATTCGTGGTTCCGAGACCAGGTTTTAGGCCTGCAGGCAGGAGAGGACTGTTCTAACGTCCATTCTCCCTCTCTGGGAGGCGAGAGGGATTATCAGCTTTCATTTTATTTTATTTTATTTTATTTTATTTTATTTTATTTTATTATTTTCTTGTTCAAGAGGGAGGGGGAAGGGCCGAAGAGGAGGGAGCGAAGACTCCCAAGCAGTCTCCCTCTGGTAAAGCGGAGAGTCAGGACCAGATGCCGAGGCTCTTTGTTGTTCCAATTTTGTAGCGTCATTGTCTTGCCCGGCGCTGGTGACACGTATGTACTGTTCCCTTAGGCTTCTCAGGACTTCTCCGGCCTGAGGTCATATTTGACATACTTCAGTGCCCAGAACATGGCCCGAGCCAGCCAGTGTGTCTGCTGTCTTGGTACACGGTCTGCCAGCTTGGGTCCACGAAGGCTGAATGGCGTGGGCAGAAGACACCCCTTCTGGGATATGTGTGGCCTGCTGGCTTCAGCTAAATGGTTGGGATGAGAATGGATGACCATACCCCGTTACAAACCATGGATGGCTCCGCCATCTTTTACCGACATTTCATTTGACCCAATAGCCAGTCTCTTTTCACTTTCCATGCATGTCTTTCCCTGCCCTTCTATAATTTTTCTTCCTCTAGTTCAAAATCCAGTTTCACAGCTAGTTAGTGGCTTTTTGTTTTTGAACTGTTTATTCTACCCTCTGATTTAAACTTCCTACACGTGAATTATGGTAAGATGACTATTTTGTCCTTAGACTTCGGCCTGGCAGCTGGGAAGTTGTCCCATCGTGTTGGAAGTTTCCAGGCCTTCTTCTTATCTGAACGCACGTGTGAACCTCCAGCAGCTCAGCTCTGGTGCTTGAACAAGGTTAAATCAGGGAATAAACTGTGGAATCCCTAGGCTGGAAACCCCCCCCCCCCCCCCGCTGGCTCATCCCGCCATCTTTGTTTGATGACTGCCTGAGGCAGGACTCTCACTGGCTCACCGAGCAGCCCATTCGGTTGCCGGACACCTCCAATTTTTAGCAGATTTATTTTACTCAAAAGAAATACATAGAGACAATAAGAATTCTAATAATAGAGCATTATATAAAGTTTTAAAAAAAACCACGTGTATCCCATAATTCCATCCCCCAAAGATATGTCCTATTAGATTGTTCATCTATATCCTTCTAGGTTCCCCCAGAAAGGCCACCAGGAGATGAAACGACCACCACTCTTCACACGGCTGTTCTTCAACACTAGTTTTCAATCACTGACTCTTGCCCCTTTCTGGATTTTTCTTGGTGTTGTTCCAAACAGCTCCTTCGGCCCCGTCAGGCCTGCTCTGCGCTCCGGCGGGTCCGCGGTCCTGGTGTGCGGTCCTGCTGTTTGCTGAGCCCACGGGGCCGCTGGAGCCCGAGCACAGTGGCGCCTGGGGGCTTATGTTTCCACAGAAGCCCAAGTCCTCCCCCAGAGCAGTCCTAGAACTCAGATTCTTGCTTAGAAGCCGCCATACACAGGGCCTGGAGGACGAGCTCGGGGCTGCCTGGAACCCCCAGAGGTTTGGGCGAGAATGGCGGCCAAGCCGGGTCTCCTCTATCCCCTACTTGTGTCATTGATTTTTTTCGAACACTGAATTCCAGGGGCTTTTGATTTTACTTGTCTATATATTGGGACAGACACTATACACCGTGTGTGTATGTGCGTGTGAGAGAGAGAGAGAGAATGCATGTGTAGTGTGAGTGTGTGAGTGTGTACTTGGGTGAAGACATCTTTTTCTTGCCAAGGCCACATGTTTGAAAGTCCTCTTTTGAAATTGCTCTCGAGCCAGTTTATGTACCATATACAAAATGTAGCCTCATTTCTTTATAGTCACACCTTGTTTGGAACCCAGAATAATGTTCTTCAGCTTCATCGCCCACCTCATTCACGAGATTTGCTGCCAAGTGGCTTTTAGCTGTTTCCAAAAATCAAATCTGCCTCCAGGAAACAAAGACCTTCCTGAGAATATTCCAAAGAATGTGCTGTGGGCAATGGAGGGTTTTTTTTTTTCCCCAAAGGAAAGTTCTAGAGAATTTGAAGCACTAGTCTGGATACAGGTCTGCTAACGAACCAACAAAATAGGCTCATTACTTGTCATTCACTTTTCTATATTTAGAAATGAGTATATTGACTTCGATTCACGTTAAAAATAGAATGCAAGGCTGGCGTATCGTTGGTGTTTAATAAGTGTTTGATGAGCCCAGTATTCATGATATAAGCATTTATTGAGCAAAGCTTTGTGCCAGACCCTGTGTCACATGGGTTTCATTCACATCTATTGAAGGAGACAGGCAAGAAATCATGGTACAGGGGGCACCCGGCTGGCTCGGTCGGGGGAGCATGCGACTCTTGATCTCGGGGTTGTGAGTTTGAGCCCCATGCTGGGTGTAGAGATGACTTAAAAATAAAATCTTAAAAAAAAAAGGGAATCACGGTACAATATAAACACTACAATAAACGCGTATGTCGGATGCATGGGAGAGCAGAGGTCAGTGGGTCAGGGATATAACCCTTGAAAAAAGTATAGAAAAAAGGCTATAAATTATCCAGTGTTTGCAGAAAGTATAGAAGATGACTTGAAGAAAGTGTTAAAGTCCAGATTACCGAGGGGGCAGAGTGTCTCAGGCAGAGCAGCAGGACCCGGGTCCATAGTGGACCACACCCAAGGGTCTTCATTGGTGGGCCATGAAGGACACCAGGGTGCCTGTCCTCAGAGGGGGGAGAGGCAGACTGCGGGGTGCATGGGGTATTACCTGGTGCTTTGAAGCGATGGACAATACGTACACCCAGCAGTGCGGCTATTGTGAGTAAAAAAAAAAAAAAAGCAAGAAATGGAATCAACTATATAGCATCTCACCATAGAAACGAATTAAGATATATTCACAGAGGACAGCACACATTTCCCAAAAATACACGCACGCCGAGGGATACACATGGGCCACATTAAGCTGGTTGCGCCAGTGGGCTTTGGGCATAAAAAGGAATAACGACCGAAGTCAAAGAAGGAAGAGACAGCGTGTATAAGAGCTCTTTCGGGCAGATGATAATTATAGCTTTCTTTTGGGGTGAAAACCCCCAATTTCCAGCATCGTTAGGCAATAAAATTGTTACACTTCTTCTGCTTCGTTGGAGTCCTGAACTCACCGTGATACGTATCGCCAACACCTTCATTTTACACACATAGAAACCGAGGCCCAGAGAGGCTGAGAGACACGCCTAAGGTCACACAGCAAGGTGGGCGCCAAGTCAGGACCGACTCAGAGCCTGGGCCATTGCGTTATATACAACGGCATCCCCTTGAACGAGCAGAATTCAGAAACGGTGACATTGGGAGCCAGAGTCAAGGCCGTTTTCGGCAATATGCGTGCATACGCACCAACTTAGTTGTACTGATCTTCATTTTGATTCTCGTGGCAGTTAAAAAAAAAAAACCTCTTATCTAACAAAACACATTGCCTTTCCAAATGAATGCATTCAGGCCAAGGCCTGCTTAGAGACGTCAAATGTTGCCCTTACCAATTGGAACCCGGGGTGCGGGAATTCCATCACCCTCCTGAAGACTCCCTATCACAGTGGAGGCATTGTTCTCCTCACCCCTGCCGTTTGGTTTCGTGCCTTTTCTGTAAGGTGTTAGGTATTTAGTTTGTTTTGTTGGGGCTTTTGTAATCAGTCTAGACATGGGCCTACACCGACCCATCCAGGAGGCAGATAAAACTCCCACAGCGGGATGAGGTAACCCCCTTTCGTGCTGTTCTCTCCGGGGAGGGCAGGGCGGCAGCTCCCCTCTGCCAGCCCCCAAGCCAGAACGTTCAGGAAAACGACCACAGAACGCACTGAATTCGCTAATGAGGCAGGGAGGACATGTTCCGTCTGTGAAAATACTCCCAGGCCCACGGTAATCTTCATTCCGTACCTGAGACGGACCGGCTGCCCACTTGCTTGTCTAAATGGTGTCTCACTGCAGACGAAAAGTCTCTCTCTGCGGGGGTCAGAGCGACCGCTTACTCACGAGCTTCCCCGATTGAGGATTTGTAGACTCGACTTTACCCTGAGTAAGCAAAGGTACATAGAGCAAGACGACAAACCAGGAGGGCGATAGGGCTCAGGTTACTTGGATTTAAAAGAGGTGGGTTTCCTCTGCCCTCTTTATGCAAATTGTTTTTGAATTTTTTTCCTGTCCCAGAACGAATAGAGAGGCCTGACTTATGTTTCACAGTTCACAGCGCTGATTACATTTACTTCATTGTCAATGGATGGTAATGCTGTTTCACCTTCTGGAAAATCTAAAAAGGTTCATCCTTCCCGCAGAGCCTCCCTGACACCATCTCTGTGACCGGAGAAGCTCATTCGGTGAAGCGTCCAACTCTTGATCTCAGCTCAGGTCTTGATCTCAGGGTCATGAGTTCAAGGCCCACGTTGTCTTAAATTTTTTTTTTTTTTAGTTCTAAAAAAAGAATGTGTCGTCAGCTTGCAGTCAATGAGCCATTCAGCCCGGGATCTCACACAGCCCCAAGCTCCACCTCTGACACAAGGCAGTGCCACCAAAGCTCGTGGAATGAATGTCAGTGGCCGCCAAGCACCAGCCAAGTGGGAAATTTGACCGTAATCCTCAGGTCTGACCTACTGCCGATAGAGTGCCCATTAGTAACCTTAGGCTTGTTTCATTCGGACTGGCGTCATAGTGTTTTCTGCCATTTTCACCAACAAGAAAGTTTAGTCTCTCACAATTTCTAGAACTTGTGTATGGCTACAGTTGCAAAAACACAGCAGGGCAAAAATGTTATCTAGGATCAACAGCAAGAACAGGGCTCTTTGCGAGCAGCCACGGACTGTCTAAACTTCTAAGTGAATGTCCTTTCTAACCCCTTTTTTGAAACAATCAGAGTCCCAAACCGTCCAAGAAAGATCTGGTGCTTTCCCAATATGTTTTGCTCAGTGTGCCTGGCTGGATTTTAATTCTGGGAATATCAGTAAACTGTTTCTTCATACAGAAAGCCAAGGGCATTTTTTTTTTCCCCAAATCTGTTGGATTATAAAGAGTTTGCCACATTACAACATTTTCAGCCCGGAAGCTCCTTGTTAAAGGCTGTCCTTCTATTATCATGAATATTTATAACTCAGTTTTGGGCTCCTAACAAATTAGAATCTATCCCAAATCGATCAACCCAAAGTTTCCTTTCCAAGGGTAGGTTTGCCTCCCCTCAGCCCTTTATCTTGCTGATAAACTTTGGTAGTTTCTCTGTCATCAAAATAGTTCTTTCTAATGTCAGTGGTCTCAGTTCCTGTGATTTCAGACCCCCATTTAGTCCTGTGGCCCCTGACCACAGAAATCTATGGTTCCCCGGCATGGACCCCTCACGTGAGTTCTGAGAAAACCTTAGAAAAGTGTGAAAGTTTTAGTCGGTATCCTCTCACTGCCCATCATGGGGTCAGCCAATATATCAATAAGAACATTATAGGGGCGCCTTGGTGGCTCAGTCGGTTATGTGTCCCACACTTGATTTTGGCTCAGGTCATGATCCCAGGGTCCTGGGATAGAGCCCCACGTGGGGCTCCACGCTGGGTGTGGAGCCCGCTTAAGGATTCTCTCTCTCCCTCTGTCCCTCTCCCCACTTGCACTTTCTCTCTTTCTAAGATAAATAAATCTTTTTTTAAAAAAAAACATTATAGTAGATTCTCATCACAGGGAAAAAATGTTTGTAACTATATGAGATGACGAATGTTAACTAAAGTTCTCGTGATAATTATTTCATGGTCTACACACATATCGAGACATCATGTTGTGCACCTTAAACTTATACAGCGTTAGAGGTCGATTGTATCTCCGTGAAACGGGGAGAAACCATTATATATTAGGTTCTTAAATCCTGTGCTGCCTACTCAAGGCTTGTCCTGAGGCTCACATGAGGGGATGGACAGGACAGCATTTGGAATGGTTGGATCTATCCACTAGAGGATTCGAAATAACAAGTATCAGATTTTCGATGTGATGAAAGCTAGGTCCGCAGAGCGGGAAGCCTCAGCTGTCCGGGGCCTTCGCACCTGCCCAGCAACCCCTGACGTCACACAAGACCCTCCCTGTCTGGGTGAGGAGTCTCCTCAGCCTCAAATGGACAGTGGTCCTCCCATCAGAAGAATCTCTCAGAGACATCACAAGGAAAGGCTTATGACTTCCAAATCTCCTCCCTCGTCACCCTCTTCCAAGCATTCCGTGCTTAAACCTGGAAGGTCACCTTGAAGAAGGAGATGAAGGTGGATAGTAAGAGTTGAACACTGGCTTCCCTAGAAGCCAAGAATCAATGTTCCTTGGAAGGGAGCGTCATTGAAAATGGTCGGCCGAGGCCAACAGCCCACGTGACCACTGCGAAAAAACGCTTGTTCATCTGTCTTGTCTCGTCCCTTATTTCTTCTGAAATAACCCTTTTACAGCCTCGTCAAGGCGGTAGGAATCCAGTCCCGCCATCTTTTGCATCTAGAGACTCACGATTCATGCTCGGTTGTCTTCCACCGCCTCTCTTACAAGGTCGCTTGTATCTCATCCCTTCGTTAGGGCAGGACGTGAGGCCTAGTGGGATCCCACCCATGACAGTCACCCTCAGGAGATATCCAAGTCCAGCTGAAGTCACCAATCAACCATTAGTCACAAACGAGGTTTCTGAGTGGGCCCGTGCTCCGTGTAGAGATGAGTGTCGCTCTCGGCCCAGCGGGGGCCGGGGAGCGGAATGAGGGGTGTCTAAAGATCAGGTTATGTGTAGCCAGACCATGAGGGGAGCTCAGGCTTCCCAAGAGCTAACCAGAACAGCTGAAGCCTGTGCTTTGAGCCGGCCACGGACCTAAGGAAAAACGTACTCATGTTCTCCGAGGCCCTGCCAGGCCTGTCCGCCCAATTAATCCTAACGAGAGCTTGAGTTACCGAGTGACTTTTCCCAGCAGTGAGGCAGGAAGTCCACCCTCTCATGCGCCCACATCCGACACCCCCTTCCCAGCAGGAGCCTATGGCTCACTGGCACAGGGAAGCTTCTCGGTGATTCCGTTCTGCTTGCGTTTGGGCTTGGCCGTGCTGATGCGCGGCTCCCCCTCCTCGTCTCTAAGCCACAGGCCTGGCTCCTGTTACTTGAGAAAACACCTTTCAGCCTGGGCTGTGCTCTGAAGCGCAGTGAGTCACGGGCCTTCTCACACGATCTGGCCCCAGCCCTTCCAGAAGCCTGGATTCCCAAGCAGGAGGGAGCCAGGCAGCGGATGCGGTTCAGCCCGGAGGTCCTCTGAGGGTCCCATCTTCCTTTCTGAGGAAAGGCTCCCGAGGCTCTAGAGGGCACGTCCGAGCAGCGGAGCCCAGCTTCCTCCGTGGCCGAGCTCCCCCAGAGGTGCCACCCGTAACTTCCCCCGCGAGTCCAGAAGCAACTGGGGGCTTCCCAGCAGGCAGCCGGCCAGGACCGGTTTCCAGTGCCGTCCACATTCCTCCTCTCCGAGTTCTCCGGAAGCTGCGGAGCTTAGCGTTTCTTATCCAAAAATCTTCTGGCATTTTTTATTTGTAATAATTCCAAACCCACTGAACATTCTTATAACAACTGAGATTTGGGAGAGAGGGTGGAAAAAAAGGATTGGTTAGATGATTAAGGGCACACTCGCTCCTAGGTGCTGATTTTCAAAGGGAAATGGATTTGATGGCCCGTTTGAGCTCCCAGGGGTGTTGATTTCCTGCCTGAGCCCCCCCCCCAGCTTTTCTCTTGTTAATCGGGGTGGCTGCTTTGGATGGTGGAGGTGTAGGATTTGGGGTTGCGGGGGTGGTGGCTGGGATCTGGCAAGGCTGGCCAGGGTCTGGGGGTCGCTGAGCTTAAACTTCTGGCACAAGGGCACTGGCAGAACTCGCTGCTGCTGCTAGCCCAAGGCCCGGAGGGTGGGTTTCCTCACTCTTGGCAGGGGCTGTTCTGCGTGCTGCATCCAGAAAGAGATGGAAATCGTCCAGAGGCAAAGCAAACAGGCCCTCGAGGTCAACTAGCCCCGTCTCCTCAGCCAACAGATGGAGAGAGTAAGGCCCCCGGGTAAATGAGGGACATTGGGATGGTTCTAGAGCCTCGGGCCTCCCAGCTCTCAGTCCAAGACTCATCTGGTCCTAACCCGTAAGCAAGATGAGAAATAAGACAACCTCTGCCAGGCCAGAATTTGGAACTTTCTCCATGTCAGAGTCCCTGGTTTCTTATCTCTAACCCCTCCTGTCACCAGTGCTTGTGACAAAAATCAGACCAATAAATACCTTGCAGAATCTTTAAATTGCCTGGAGCCTGGAAGACAAGCTACTAGAGCATTCGACTGGGAACCTATTAGAATAGGCATTTCCTATGAGTCCTGAAAGACATGAATTTTCCTTAGAGAAACAGATGCAGATTCATTTCAAGGGCCAAGGAGAAGAAAAAAGCACTTTTACTTAAATGGCATATGGTCTCTTTCTTCTTCAATGACTCAAGGACAGGCTCTTTCCTCTGCCCCTGGGAGCTTAGTAATGCACATATCTGGAGACCTGCTTCTCACCGGTCTGCTCGGTCCTTCATTATAGGGAGAGAGAATTCAGCTGCTGCTTCCAGAAACCATTTTCCAAGAATAACAGCAGATCTGGCCCAATTTAATGCTTTCACTTCCACTTGCTGGCAGAATAAAGAGGCTGGGCATTCCCTTTTATCCACCCCCATCACTGAGGTTTGGCTAAGACCCTTCTGTGGAAATCTCAGCTCAAGGAGAGGTTCACACGCTTGGTTTTTAAAGCCAAGGGAGACGTTGACAAAGGCAAGTAGGTGTAAGTGAAGAGAAACTAATACCCTCCCTACAGTAGGAGCTAATAAGATTGGAACCATAACTCGAGCAACGCTAAGTGATGGGGCCACAAGGACTTGGCTCAACCCGGGCCTCAGTGCGCCATTCCAGAGGCCCTGGTGTCTCTTTGAGTATAAGGAACACGGCCTGAGAGATTATGGGGAGAAACTGAGCTCCCCTAGAGGAGGCTCGAGGCACTATAGAACCATCTGGACTAGAGAAATCTATTATTTGCATCTCAACTCTACTGCCACAGAAAACCATGGAGTCATTTATCCTTCCTGAGACATGAATACCGTCGGCGGGAACACAGAACATTAGCAGCTCAGAAAGTCTAATGGGCCTGGGGAAAAGCTATATAAATTGTGAGAAAACAAACCTTGTGATCATTTCACTTCAGTGTACATTGAGTTTTTATCTTAAACGGGTCCCTCTCCTTCTGTTTGTTTTTTTTTTTTTTAAGACATGACAGAGTGGTTGTATCTTGTATTTAGGACTGAAATTTTGGAAGAAAATCTCTTTCTTAGTCAAAACCTGCATTTTAGTTCCCTCCAGACTAGTTCTTAAGCCTTTCTGGAAAAGGGGAGGGAGCCACTGAGGGGCTTCCTTCTGTATATTTTCCCATAATAATAATAATAAAAGACTGTGGCCTCCATCTTGCTTGTTCGGTCTCTTGCTCTCTTGCTCACTCCCTCTGAGGAAGCCAGCTGCCATCTTGTAAGCTGCACTGTGGAGAGAGTTGCATGGCAAAAAACTAATGTCTCTGGGCAACCGCTAGCGAGAGACTGAGACCTGCTAACAGCCACGTGAGTAGAAACATATCCACGTTCAGAAAGCTCTCAGATGAATGCAGCCCCAGCTAAGCCACACCTGGATTCCTGACACACAAACCTTGTGTTTTTTAAGCTGTTACATTTGGGGATCATTTGTTACACAGCAATAACTAACTCATGCACATCCATGCACACAAGATTTTGCACAGAGCTTCAGGGAATTCCAGGATATCCTAAATCTCACTCCATGGCTCTGCCACATTAACTCCATGTTAAAAATCCCTAGACTGGGGGCACCTGGCTGGCACAGTCGGAAGAGTGTGTGACTCTTGATCTCAGGGTTGTGAGTTCGAGCCCCACATTGGGTGTGGGGACTACTAAATAAAAACTTAAAAAAAAAAAATCCCTTGGGATGCCTGGACGGCTCAAACGGTTAATTGTCTGCCTTCAGCTCAGGTCACAATCCCAGGGTCCTGGGATCGAGCCCTGTGTCAGGCTCCCCGCTCGGCGGGAAGCCTGCTTCTCCCTCTGCCTGCTGTTCCCCCTGCTTATGTTCTATCTCTTTGACAAATAAATAAATTAAATCTTTAAAATAAATCAATCCCAGAATGCCTGGGTGGCTCAGTGGGTTAAAGCCTCTGCCTTCGGCTCAGGTCATGATCTCAGGGTCCTGGGATCAAGCCCCACATCGGGCTCTCTGCTCAGCAGGGAGCCTGTTTCCCCCTCTCTCTCTGCCTGCCTCTCTGCCTCCTTGTGATCTCTCTCTGTCAAATAAATAAATAAAATCTTAAAAAAATAAAATAAAATAAAATAAAATAAATCAATCCCTAGACCGGTGATGGCCAATAGAAATATAACACAAACCACACAGATATTTTAAAATTTCCAGTAGCCACGTTAAAGAAGTAGAAAGAAACAGGTAAAAATAATTTCAACAGTGTATTTTATTTAAACTAACATATCTAAAATATCATCATTTCAATGTGTAATCAATATTAGTATTATTTATGAAATATTCCCCATTTTTGTTATAAATCTTTGAAATCAGTCATGTCTTTCAATTTACAGCACATCTCAATTTAGACTAGCAGTATTTCAAGTGCTCAATAGCCTCTGTGGCCTCTGTAGTGGACAATGCAGCACGGGACTGATAGTCAAGTAACGAACAAACTTTGACTTCACGCACTGTGGCTATCATAGTACCTACTACCTGATAGGGAGGCTAGCAGGGCCCGTTGCTATTGAAAAAGCACAAGGGGGTAAAGATGGTAATACTCTCCAAACTGGTCTACAGAGCCAACACAATTCCTATCAAAACCTTAAGTAGGTTTTTTTTTGGCAGAAATTGACAAGCTGATCTTAAAATTCATATGGAAATGCAAAGGACACATAATTGCTAAAACAATATTGAAAAAGAAGAACAAAGTTGGATGAATGACACTTCCCATTTCAAAACTTACTACAAAGCGACAGTAATCAAGAGAGTGTGGTACCCGAACTGGATTGACGTATAGATCAATGGGACAAAATTGAGAGTCCAGAATGAACCTATACATCCATGGTCAGTTGATTTTTTTAAAAAGATTTTATTTATTTATTTGAGAGAGAGAGAGAGGGAAAGAGAGCATAAGTAGGGGGAGGGGCAGAGGGAGAGGAAGAGAGAGAATCTCAAGCAGACTCCCTGCTGAGTCCAGAGCCCAACGTGGGGCTTGATCCCAAAACACTGAAATCAAGAGCCAAACTAAGAGTCAGATGTTTAAGCAACTGAGCTACCCAGGCACCCCTGGGTATCAAGACCATTCCGTGGGGAAAGAATAGTCTTGTCAATAAATGGTGCTGGGACAACTGGATGTTCACATGCGAAAAAATGAAGTCAAACCCCTACCTCATACCATATACAAAAATTAACTCAAAATGGATCAAGGACTTAAATGTGAGAGCTAAAACTATAAAGTTCCTAGAAGAAAACATAGGGGTAAATCTTTATGACATCGGATTTGGCAATGGTTACTTAGATGCAACACCAAAAATACATACAAAAAAAAAAAAAAAGAAAGAAAGAAAGGCATAGAAATATTGGATATCATCAAAATTTAAATGTTTGTGCTTCGAAGGACACATTAAGAGAATGAAAAGACAACCCACAGAATGGGAAAATATATTTTCAATCCGTATGTCTGATAAGGGACATGTATCTGAAATATATAAAGATTTCTTAGGGGCACCTGGGTGGCTCAGTTGGTTAAGGCTCTGCCTTGGGCTCAGGTCATGATCCTGGGGTCCTGGGATCAAGCAGGGGGTATGCTTCTCCCTCTCCCTTTCCTGTCATTCTCTCTCTCTCTCATGTTCTCTCTCTCTCTCTCAAATAAATAAATAAAATCTTAAAAAAAATAAAGAATTCTTACAACTCAATAAAAAGGCAACCCAATTTAAAAATTGGGCAAAGGATCTAACAGACATTTCTCCAAAGATAGACAAATGGCCAATAAGTGCTTAAAAACATGCTCAACCTGACCAGGATCCGTTGGGGAAATACACATCAAAACCTCACTGAGATACCACTTTACACACGCTGGGATGACTATAATTTTTTAAGAAAGGAAACAGCAAGTGGCGGAAAGGCTGTGAAGAAATGAAAAAACTCCTCTATGTTGCTGATGGGAGTGGTAAGTTGTGCAGCTGTTTTGGAAAACAGTCTGGCAGTTCCTCGAAATGTTAAACAGAGAGGTAATCTATAACCCGACCATTCCACGCCTTTGTATTTATAAAGAATAATTAGAAGTAGGGACTCAAACAGACGCTTGTACGCCCATGGTCACTGCAGCATTGTTCGCCATAACCAAAAGGTGGAAACAGCCCAAAGGCCCATCAGTGGATAAATGGCAGTGGGTAAATGGCCAACCAAAGTGTTCTGTCCATGTAACGGGATAGTACG
Organism: Potos flavus; assembly: GCA_028534135.1. Taxonomy (NCBI): domain Eukaryota; kingdom Metazoa; phylum Chordata; class Mammalia; order Carnivora; family Procyonidae; genus Potos; species Potos flavus. The sequence goes on from CM052901.1 coordinate 15,527,690, forward strand.
CAGCCATGAAAATGGAGCCATAGTGACACGCACTCTAAGTTGGATAAACCTTGAAAAGATGATGCTACGTGAAAGAAACCAGTCACAAGAGGCCATGTATTATATGATTCCATTTTAATGAAATGCCCAGAAAAGGGACATCAGTAGAGACTGAAAGCAAATCAGTGTTTACCTCGGACTGGGGGGTGGGAGGGAGTGGGGATTGATGGCTGATGGGTACAGGTTTCTTTTGGGGATGTTGAAAATTTTTAAAGATTTATTGACTTTATTTTAGAGAGAGAGAGAGAGAGAGAGAGCAGAGGGAAGGACAGAGGGAGAGGGAGAGGGAGAGAGAATCCCCAAGCAGACTCCCCACTGAGTGCAGAGCCTGATGCAGGACTTGATCCCAGGACCCCTAGATCATGACCTGGGCCAAAACCAAGAGTCAGATGCTCAGCCGACTGAGCCACCCAAGCGCCCCTCCCCACAAATTTTATAAAATTAGACAGTGGCAATGGTTGCACACCAGTGAACATGCTAAGTTACCTTACTGTACATCTGAAATGGGTAAAATTTACAGTATGTAAACTATATCTCAATAAAGGTATAAACAAAGCTCTAGCGGCCGTTCAGGCATCCTTGGTGACACTGCTTTGCCTCCATTCTATTTCAGGGCCATCTGGAGAGGCTGCACGGTGCAGTGGAGAGAAGGAGGGATGAAAACAATCAGAGTTATGAGCCCCCGCTAAATACCCCTCCGCGTGCCGTCACATACCTCATCTCCTGTAATCTGTGCTCTGGCTTTGCTCATTTTACACACGGAGGAATCGGTTGGGTCAAAGCCATACCACGAGGTAAGGGGTGGAGCCAGGATTGAAACCGAAGCCCTCCATCAAGTTCGCGTTCTTTCCGCTCTCCCATGCTCCTCTGGGAAACGAGCATCGCCCCTGAGGACAGGTTGCCTGAGTCAGTATTGCTGGCGCTGCACGAGTCTCAGCTCCAGGGCGGGTCGGTGGGCGGTTTGAACCTTGGCAGCGGTTGCAAACTCAAACGCCCACTGGGGCTTGGCAGGTCACGAAGGAGGCCAGGCGGGAGGACGGCTGTGGGGAATTGGAGGCGACGCGCCTCCTCTCCGGGGAAAGGTGGGTACCGGCCCCAGCTCGCTGTTGCCAAAGGGTCCCCGGGACCGGCTATGGCCAGGTCCTGATTTTTCACAAGAAGCCAAACCTATGGATGCTAAACTCTGGCAACCGAGGCAGGGTTTTAAAACCATCTCTGGGGCAAAGCAATCGTCTGCCCGGTGATTTCTACCTGAGGGCCCACCAGTGGGCAGGTCTGAACGAGATCATCTCTGCTCATTCTGGCTTTCGCATCGTCTGATTCTCTCCACCGCAGACCTGATCCTGCGAGCTCCGGTGAAGGCAGGGTTCAAACACTGGTTTTCTGCAGGCCCCGTGGCGTTATCCCGGTGGGAAATCAGGCCACAGAGAGCAGCTGTGGCTGCTCGTCTGCGGGGACAGCAGGCCGAATACGGGAGACGCTTTTCCTTCCCGCCGTGGGTGTGACTTGTCCTCGCGCTCTTCCCCGGGCAAAGTGGGCGGGTGGATAAATACGCGGGCGAGTTGTCAGCTGTGTGGATGGCAAGTGGTGTCTGGGACTCCAAGTTTTCAAAATAAGAGGCTCCGGTTGAATGTCTCCTACAGAGCCCCGCCCGGTGCGGTAAGAAGGTGGCTTTCTTTCTTTTTTAAGGTTTTATTTATTTATTTGATAGAGAGAGAGATCATAAGTAGGCAGAGAGGCAGGCAGAGGGAGAGGGGGAAGCAGGCTCCCTGCTGAGCAGAGAGCCCGACTCGGGGCTTGATCCCAGGACCCTGAGACCATGACCTGAGCCAAAGACAGAAGCTTTAACCCACTGAGCCACCCAGGCGCCCCCCACAAAATGTTTGGTATTGATTCCATCTTCTTTGCTACAAAGAGAGAAACCATCCAGTAAAAACTAAAGCGTTGGGGTCCAAGAGGGCTCTGAATTGTCATGGCCAAAGTCTTTCCTACCTCCCTGCTGTTGACCGACCTTGGAGAGGCCACTCTAGAGGCCTGGACGTGCTCAGGGACAGGGGCCACGGGTACCAGGCCTGCTCCTGAGAGGCTGTTTCTGCTCGGGGCCCTCCTGTGAGGCCTATGGAAGCACATGCCAGAAGTAGGCACCAACCCGGTTGTAGGCATTGCTTGGCCCCCACCACCCCTGTCTCCCCATCTCCCAACTCTGCAGAATCGTCCAGACAAAACTCATTGGCCTTCGCTCCAGACTCCAGCCCCCACACCTCCCTCTAGCTGGGCACCCTAGTTCCCTACCCAGGCTTTAACGACCTCCCCGGGGTTTGCTCCTGTGACGGGACCAGCTCGGGCTCTCAATGGTGCCCATTCTTGCTCTTCGGAGGAATGGTGGGCTGAGTGCAATAAGGCCCCTTGAAAGATATGCCATCCTAGTTGCCAGAGCCTGTGGATATTCCTCATACGGAAACAGGGTCTCATATGGAAATGAAGGGTCTTGAGATAGGGAGATTATCCCGGATTAGCTGGGTGGGCTCTAAACGCAATGACAAGTGTCCCTAAAAGAGGGAGCTCGCTGAGATTTAACAGGCAGAAGAGGAGGAGGCAATGCGACCTGCCACAGGGGCAGAGAGCGGAGGGCTGTGGCCGCGAGCCAAGGAATGCTGGCCCCCGCTAGACGCCACGAGGCTAAGAAGCGACTCTTCCCGAGAGCCTCCAGGGGTAGCGCGGCCCTGACAACACTGTGATTTGGGAAGAGCAGCCCTGATTTGGACTTCCGGCCTCCAGAAGTGTGAGAGGAGAAATTTCTGTGGTTTTTAAGGCACCAAGTTTATAGTCATTTGTCGCAGCAGCTCCAAGAAGCATCTATGGACAGTTTCCTGGTCCCTTGGACCAGAAATGACCCTGGGGTCCTGGGATTACTTGGTTTAAAATGACGCAAGTCCTTGAGATCACAGGGGCATCCCTGGATTGCAGTTATCCCGATAAAAAACTCGTGTGGGATGTCATCAGAGCAATGACCGACCTCCTCCTCCAGCACAAAAGGACTAAAGACCACCAACTCTCCTTTCTCCTCTCCTTCCAGAGTTTTCTTCCCAGAATAATTAGGATGTCTGTATAGAAATCTGACTAGTCACTGTCATTTCCATGAACTACGGATCATTTGGAACCAAGTGGAAAAACCGTCATGCGGGTCCAATGAACCGCGTGTGAGCCTTGATTTCAACGTGAAATTCTGTTTAGCAGTCTTCAATTGCTGCTGACTCTCATAGCTCTGTCAGAAGTCCCCCATCTTCAAATATTAGGGGGAACATTTCTTCTCGGTTCTTGGCTCTCTTGAGTAAGGGACACCGTCCCTTAAGCCACCAACACTCAAAGCAGAGTTCTGTGTCTGAGAAACTTGTAACTTTGCAAAATGCCAGCCGGGCCTCGGAGATGAGCAAAGGGGGCGTCGGAGCAGGCCTGTCGGACTAAAACAGGACCAGATTTGCACCTTCCTTGCGTGTTTTTATAGCTACCAAATCCACGGTCCCCACGGTGCTGGGTTCTTGTGGAAATTGCAAATGCAGCGAAGCAGCTGGGAACCAATATAACGAAAGGTGGATTTGGGTTTGCTGTAGCCAGCCAAAAATAATGAAGCTGAAGCAGCCCTCAGAGAGAAAAAGGGCTCGGCCAGGAATGTGTGGGAAAACAAAACTACCCTGGGCCGCTGCGGCTCGGCTTGGGAGAGGAGAGTGTCAAGGAGGTCGAGTTCCGGGACTCTCCCAAGGAACTCATTGCAGGCCACCAGATTTGCTCTGAAGTCGCTGTCCAAGAGGGAACGTCAGAACTTTGAAGATGGAGGGAGGAAATGGGACGAGGCCCGGCTCCGTCTACAGGGCAAGCGGAGCCACCTTGGGCCATTGTCGTGTCCTGGGGGGAGCTGGGTGGGGAGAAGGGCTCCTGCGGGGGGGGGGGGGGGCGAAGAAGCAGTCGGAATCTTTCGGTAACAACTTAATGGCATTCCCCTCAGCTGAGGTAAGGGGGTTCCTGCTAGAAGCGGATGAACGGCTCCTGGCATGTTTACACAGCTAGCGATTTTGTTGTCTAAGAAAGTTGCCGTTAACCAAACGGAGCATATTTTGTTCAGAGTCGGATCCTTCTGAAAATAAACATCTCATCCGATTTCACTAGAAACCCTGTTGCGGCCTACTCCGAAGCTGTCAGAGTCGTTCGCTCTTTAAATGGCATGGGAAATAAATTGTCTTTTTTTTGTGGTTCACCACCCACAAAAAATGCAAAGTACGGCCCCCACACGAGACCACTGAAAATCGTGGCCTTCGTGTCTTCTTCGGTGGCGGCCGGTGGGGCCCGGGGAGGCTTCAGAGGCACGTTACGTTTGATGACCCTCAGCTCCCCTCCTGCCCCTTGAGGGTGGGAGAGCCCGTAACACCTTTGAAATTCAAGGGGATGCGCACCGGCAATAGTATTTTCCTTGTAGACATCCCCGATTTTAACAGATTTTTCTGTACTCAAGGAAGCGCCATCAGCCCGAAGTTCCCCAGAGCTACAATAAATAGAAGTTGAGCTGGTACATGGATTTTTTTTAAACGTTTCGAGCATTTCGGCTCCTATGGAAATATCCACAATCCATCTCAAAATGCCACTGAAGGAGAGTACAAGCTCAACCTGCTCGTGCTTTAACTAGCAGAGCCCTAACACTACCCGAGAGAAACATTCTAATGAAGTTAATTAAGAATTAATGAAGTTTACTAATTAGTAATTAATAAAGCTCTCCCAATGTGACACCTGACATTTAGTTCCGTCATTTCTTTTTCTGGTTCCAGATGTTTTTTAATTATAAAAAGAGCACCGGCCCCATAAAATGATGCCCTTCCATCTTTCCAATAGCGGCTGTTGATCCGTGGGCATTTTTTTCTCTCGGTGACTCACGGGAAAGGTCATTTTTCGTATTCCTTTGATGTTTGCAGATGCATTTACATTCGCACAAATCCACCAAGTACCAGGACCGGCTACAGAAAGACACACATCTTGGGAAATATATTTCAGATGGGGCTCTTTTAGAAAAAGCTAATATACAAATCAGCCCAGCCTAAGATAGAGCTTTGCTGAGCCTCATCGGCGGTCTTAGACATAAACAGTGGGGGCAACAAACTGCCTGACCCAGCCGAAGCAATCAGAGTTCCAATACACAACAAATTAGTTTCGCACCAAGGGAAAGGTCATTTCTTTAATCCACGTCTTTGGGGAATGTACGCAAATGTCATTCTTCCCAACCTACGTAATTAAACAGTTTAACTGGTGTGGCCATTCACTGTTTATTTTCCCATTGGGTAATGGAAGGATGTTAGCATCAGGTGACGAGGAGAGAGTAAAGACAGTTGCAAATGTGGGGATGATCCACTCCCCAGGCCTTGGGTGTTTGTGTGTGTGTGCGCACGTGCGCACGTGACAAGTTGCTTTCCCTCTCTCTAAGGTGTCCCAGAAAGGCTTGCCTCAGACCCCAGGGCTGGAATCAACATCAGAGAGCCTCTTGGCCAGGGAGGATGGGCTGCTCCAGCTTTCCTACTTCCCTCCCTGTGTGGCCACTGGGTTCAGTGCTGGGACGAGCACTCACCCCGCAAAGCCGGCAGCACAGGGCATTACTGGGCCCTCAGCTGCCGGGGGGGGGGGGGGGGCGTGCAGCACCAGCACCCGGTGGGGTGGAGGGAGGAAGCACAGAATTGGAAATCAGAGGCACCGGGCTTATGGCCCAGCTTCGGTCACCATGTGACCTTGGACCCGTGCCCCCTCTTGTCTGAAGTTCAATATCTGCCTTTCTACAAGGGGGATAATGGTACGTAAGGCAAAGTCTTGTCATGAGGGTTCCATGAGAGGATCAGCATGAAGCGAAGTTAGTTAGCACAGTCCTGGCAGGAAGTGAGCACTCAGTACGGGGCAACTCTGCCTCTGTGGACAAGGGAAGATTCCAGAGATTGCATGTAGGGGATGGGACGAGCCGTGATTGGGATGGGGCATGTGGAAGGACTTCTGGGGGAGGGGGGGGAGGCAGAGTGCCACACTGTGTCCCAGGTGGTGATCAGGAGGGCGCTAATATATTGTAGTAAAATCACTGAGCCACGCGTTTGTTCTACGTGGTGTTCTGTATCTGAGTTTTAGTTCCTAATAAAAAGATTACAATAAATAAAGGGCAACAAATATTTGTCTTGGAAGGAAGGAAAGAAAAAGAAAAAGGAAGGGAGGAAGGAAGGAAGGAAGGAAGGAAGAAAGGAAGGAAGGAAAGAAGGGGGGGAGGGAGGGAGGGAGGGAGGGAGGGAAGGAAGGAAGGAAGGAAGGCTTACGGGTGGCGGGCAACAAGAAAACCCACCTGAGCTGCCCTGAGCCCTACCAAAAGCCAGAGACTGTTGTGAATGCCCCTAGAATGACCAGAGGACCAAGTGTGTATGTAGACCCACGTGAAAATGGACTTGGGTCCAAGAGTACTCATGCCAAGGCCCCCTGCTTCATAACCTCCCCCCCCCCAACCACTTCGGACCCCAGCCACTCTGGACAAAAGCAAGCCGATCCCGTTCTTCTCCCCGCTCCACGCTAATCAGTTGGAGTCCCTGCCCGCTTCTCCCTAGCACCTCAGAAGAAAGAACTTGGACTTTTCTTTTTTCCTTCACTTCGGTCTTAGAGGCTCCTCAAACTTGACCTGTTGAATGGATACATTTACTTCCACCAGCCCCTCCCCCCCACCGGTCTGTTCCATCCCAGTAAATACCACCACCATCCCCCGACTCACACAATCCCATCAAGGCACCATTCTTTTTTTCAGTTAAAAACTTTATTTATAACAGGCATCATCCATAGGTCATAAAATTTAAACTTTTCAAGGATACAGTTCAGTGGTTTTAGCGCATCAACTGTGTTGCGCAATGATCACCGTGATCTAATCCCGGAACATTTTCATTGACCTGAAAAGAAGCCACAAAGCTATCAGTGGTCACTCCTCATCGGGCCCCACCTCCCTCACTTGGCCGACACAGTAGTCTGCTTCCTGTCTCCATAATTTTGCCTATTCTGGGTATTTCGTGTATAAGGAGTTATTACATGAGGCCTTTGGTGTGTGGCTTACTTTAACTTAGCCATAATGTTTTCAAAGTTCACCCATGGGGTAGCATGGATCCATATTTACGACTGAATAATAGTCCATCATATAGGTATAAAATTTTGCTTAACCATTCATCAGTTGATGGGCATTTGGCTTGTTTCCATCTTTTGGCGATCGTGAACGCTGCTGCGATGAACATTTGAATGCACGTGTTTCTTTGAATACCTATTTTCAATTCTCTTGGGCATACACCTAGGAGAGGAATTGTAGGTTATATGGTAATTCTGTATTTAACTGATTGGGGACCCACCAACCTGTTTTCCATAGTGGCTGTGCCATTTTGCATCCTACCGGCAACACGTGGGCGTTCCAGTTTCTCCACATCTTCGCCAGTACTTGTTATTTTCCTTTTTTATAAAGTTGTGTTTTTTTTTAAATTTTAAGTACCATCAACCTCCCAACACGGGGCTCAAACTCGCAACCCCAAGATCAAGAGTCACACGGTCTACCAACTGAGCCTGCCAGGTGCCCCTTAGTTTGCTTTTTTAAAATTGTAGCCATCCTAGTGGGTGTGAAGGGGTACCTCGTTGTGGTTTAGATTTGCCTTTCCCTAATGACTCATGATGTCAAGCTTCTCTACACGTGCGTGTTGGCCATTTGTATCTTTTTTGGAGGTAAAATGTCTTCATGAGTCTCCTCCCTTGTTTTGTGGTGTTTCTCCTTTGGGTCTCCTGCACCTCCTCCCCTCTGCTTCTTAGTCCCCTTCTTCTTCGACTCCTTCCTGGGCTCCTTCTGTTCTGTGTGCCCACCCCTGAGATTAGCTCTTCCCTAGGGTTCTAGCCAACTTGCTTCGCTTGTTCTCACTCCACACACTGTCTTCGGGTGACCTCATCTGCCCCATGCTTTCACCTCTGACTCCAAGTTGGCAACTCCTGGATCTTCCTCTTCAGCCCCGATCTCTTTCCTGGGCTCCCGGCCCGTATATCCAGCTGCCTCCCCAATGGTTCCACTTGGGTGTCTCACAGCACCTCGCACACTCCACGGGCCCAGACAGCGCTCACCCCTCTCCCACCCTTCCAGAACTACTCCTCCCCTGCTCGGTCACGCGGGCCCAAAACCCTGGAGTCTTCTTTGGCTTCTCATTCCAAATTTCTAATCAGTAACGACAGCCTACATAGCCTACTTTGTGGATGTTTCCAAATAGACCATATGCCCAACGAAGACTCCGAACACTGAATTACTTTCTGGCCAAGCACTCTCGGTAATAAACTACGCAAACAGAGAATGCCCATAAAATATTTTCAATTCGACTGAGTACTTGACCTGTCTGAAATCTACTTTCCTGGGTTAGGTATGAGAGGTGGGGCCCCTATTTCTGGGTTCAGTTTCACTTCTTTCCATGCCTACTACCTCTTCCCTTGTCCATGACCCCATTATCTCTCACCTAGACTACAACGAGAGTCTCCTAATGGGTCTTCCTGCCTCCAGTCTCCCCTAGTTCTGAAATCTAGTCTCTCTCTCTTTTTTTTTAAAGATTTTATTTATTTGACAGAGAGATAGCAAGAGAGGAAACACGAGCAGGGGCAGTGGGAGAGGGAGAAGCAGGCTTCCCACTGAGCAGAGAGCCTTATGTGGGGCTCGATCCCAGGACCCTGGGGTCATGACCCAAGCCAAAGGCAGACGCTTAACCGACTGAGCCACCCAGGCGTTCGTGATGAAGATCTTTTAAAAACTATCCAAAAGTTGAGTTTTTCACCAAGTCCAAGTGCCCTTCCCTTCTAGTTTCATTGATTCAGGGCAGCCTGATGCCTTGGTCATTACAGAAGGAGTTCTGTCCTGGAGAAAACCGAAGGCTGAAATGTGGTTAAGGTCAAGGCTTTATATAGCCGGCAAGGCCCTCCCTTCTCTCCTCACCGGCTCGAGTCTCGAGCTACACATTAGATGCCCCCACCCAGGCTGACTATCTTTAGCCGTGCCCTGCTGACGGCCTGAGCTAACCAAGTGGGTCAGATGCCACGGCCAAGGGCAAGGAGCCTCTCCGCCATGGTGGCTACTGACCCACAAAACAAGTGTCGATCGTAGGTCACACGCGGTTATCAAAAGCGACTTCTGCTGGCAGTGACCACTTCTTAAGGGGAAGGAGAAGGTGTTGGGGCCCTGTTTCTACCGTCGAGCCACCCACGCCAGGTAATTACCAAAGTGGACCTAACGCTCGATTCCACACGTGTTCCATTTTACGGGTGGGCTTCCTTCCTTCTGGTGGCTCGAGCGAGGAAGGGTATGGAAGAGAGTGCCGGAAGGAAAACGGCTGGGAGGGAAAGGAAGATAGAAAATGATTGGAGGGGCGCCTGGGTGGCTCAGCTGGTGAAGCGTCTGCCTTCCGCTCAGGTCATGATCCCAGGGTCCTGAGATCGAGCCCCGCATCAGACTCCCTGCTCTGCAGGGAGCCTGCTTCCCCCTCTCCCCCTGCCTCTGCCCCTCCCCCTACTTGTGCTCACTCTCTCTCTCTCTCTCTGTCAAAATAAATAAAATCTGAAAGAAAGAAAGAGAGAGAAATTGGTTAGAAACATGGGGCACCTGGGCGGCTCAGTTGGTTAAGCGTCTGACTCTTAGTGTTGGTTCAGGTCATGATTTCAGGGTCATGAGATTGAGCCCCTCACCAGTTTCCACACTCGGTGCAGAGTCTGCTTGAGATGTTCTCTCTCCCTCTGCCCCCCTCCCCCTGCTCTTGATCTCTCTCTCTCTCAAGTAAAATAAATGAAAATCTTTTTTAAAAATTATTGAAAAAGATAAAGTTGGGGGGGCCCTGGCCGGCTCCGTCGGTGGAGCATGTGACTCTTGATCACAGGGTCATGAGTTCGAGCCCCACGTTGGGCATAGAGATGACTTAAAAAAAGATAAGTAATAAAGGGGGAAGGGAGGCAGGAGTTGGCAGCAGGGGTACTGAGAAAAAGAAACTGGCAGATAGAAAGGGAAACGGGTAACAGGGAAACAGGAGATAGACACAAGGGGAAGAAAATGAGACAGAGAAGATCGGGGTATCAGCCAGGGCGACCCTTTAATTTTATTGAGGGGGAAACTGAGGCCCAGAGAGGGGAAGTGATTTGGCCGAAGATCTGCTGCCGGTTAGTGCTCGAGCTGAGGCTAGAAGTCAGTCCTCCAGACTCCCGGGTCAGGAGCGTGTCCATCCCAGCGTAGGCAGCCTACATTCCAGACTTTCTTCGAGCGCCCCGACATCGTTTATTCAGGCGAGAAGTTACATGATGAATCTGAATTCAGGGAGGAGAGCAGAAGCCCCAGATCCCACCTACCAAGCCCGGGCAAGCGAGAGCCACGGCGTGGTCAGAGCCGGAAGCCTCAGGCCCGCGGGCACTGCCGAGCCAGGGGGTGCCCGGCAGGGGCTTGCTGGGGTCCCCGGGATGACGGGGGCCCATGGATGGATTCCCTTCGCCGGGAGTTGAGAGCTGGAGCCCAGGGCCGCAGAGCGGTTCCTGCTCGGAGCTCAGCGGCGCGCCCACTGCCAGCTCCCCGCGCAGAGGCGGAGACCGGACGGCGGCCGAGGCCCCTGGGCTCCCTCTGGGTTGACCTCTCAGCTCTGCCGATCCAGGCCAAGGGAGAGATCCAGGCCAACCCTGGATTTGTCTTTCCATTAGGGCCCCTCAAGCCTGATGACTCCAGCCAGTACTCTGTGGTCGCCCGAAGTACTTGGCAATTCACGAGGACGCCCATTTCTAACCTGTGTCCCTCCCGCAGCTTCGCCAGCTTTTGACTGAACTTTCCCAGGGCTGGATATAATTAGGCCCGGAACCAGAGGTTCCTGAAGCCTGCCATATGCCTACGTATATACCCATACGCATGTGCAGAAAATGCTTTTGATCCCGAAATCTTATATAGAAAAGCTGCGGATAGTGAAGTTGCTTAAAAAGCCCTCATCTAAGTGGCACTTATCTTTTTTAGGAGTAAATCTGGATTTAATTCCCGCTTGGCCTCATCCAACCATACAGGCAAGGTTCTTCACCCGCCTATTGTTCCGCTCTCAAAACCCTATGGAATCTTCCTTCAGTTCAATCCCAGGCTGAGAGTCATATGATCTGGGGCGGCCATGGTGAATGTGACAAAGAGTAAGTGCTGCAAGTAAGGACTGAAATGTCCTAGGTGGCAGGAAAAGCTGAGTAGAGTGACTAGCACGTAATAGATGCTGAAGAAATATTTGCCATCGGAATCCTTTGCTATCAGTCGTTATTTTGCTACAGCCCAGAGAGACGTAGTGACCGGTCCAGGATCAATCAGCTGATCGGTGACACAGCTTCCACTGGGTCACGGGTTGTTCATACCAAAGGGGAATTTTTCAAAAGTAGGATCCTTCTAGAATCACGGTCTCCTGGGATTGCCAAAGCCATCTCCTGGGACCTGGCTCTCAGTGATAGGCTGAAAGTGCTGACGATTCCCGCCTAGTGGTGTTAGTCCCGTCCTCTGGCTCAACCCAGAAGAAGCCACATCCTCCTACGTGAGAAAGATTCGATGCCTCAACCATTTCCGCCGAAGCGCTTTTTCACAGAACCGTTGTCAAACCGTGTCTCCCTCATCTGGTCTTCGTACAACTGAATCTTTGTAAACTCGGCCCAGCGCTCTGTGTGTGGCCCGCGATCCAAGTTCCGATCACTGAAGGAAGACGCCATTACATTCCTGGGGGCCGGAAGGCCTCGGGCTCGATGTGGGGCCTTGAGCTCAGGGTGCTTGCGTATTGGCTTTTTTTTTCTATCTACTCCATTTCGATCTATAAGAAAATCGGGGTAATTTCTGCAAACCGCTGGCACTTAACGGTTTAACAGTGAGCATGCATATGTTGGGAAGATTGGCATTAATGAAGTGACTACTGTGTGCCAGGCTTTTTGGATACTACCTCATTCGTCCTGGTAGAGGTGGGATTGTTATCTCTGGTTTCCCGACAAGGAAAATGAGGCTCAGGAGAGTCCATTGTCATCAAGGGGATTGGAACCTGGTCCTGATGAACTCCAAAGGCCATGTTTTTTCATTTACACTAGGGGAGCTCTAAAGCCTCCCAACACCCAGGCCCCACCCCCGGCCAATGAAAGCCGAGTCCCCGGAGGCGGGGTCTGGGCCTGAGGGGGGAAGGGGAGGTCGTAAAGGCTCCCCAGGTGATTCTAATGGAGCCGGTAAAACCACGCTTTCCACCAGGGTACGTGGGTCCGGCGCGGCCCGGAGTGCGACGGTGAGGCTCTCCGCATTTTTAGCACTGGCTGCTTCGAGGAACAAGACTGAAGTCGTGGAAGGTGCTAGCATCCAACACAGGGCGACGGAGAGCCTAAGCCTGGGGCCCCCAGTTCTGACGGAGGAGATGAGGGTCGCCACGGAAGCTCCGGTCTAACCTGGACCTCTCGAAGCTTCTGCGGTCCAGTCCTCCGAGCCACGTGCCTTCTCCTGACTGTCGTCAGCTCCAGAAGACAGGCCTGGCCCATCTCCTGCGTGCCCAGCCTACAGGTGGGTCCTCAACGTTCTTTGCTGCGGTGGGGGCGTTTCTGTGTTTCTTTGAGGGATCAGAAGCAATGTCCCGGGGTTTGGGTTCCCTCTGGGAGGTCGGCCTGGGGGACCGGAGACTGTGTGTGGAGTCCTTCCTGCCCTCCTCGGGCCGGTCCTTCCAAGGGAGAGCTCCTGATCAAGGGTTTTCAGAAGGAGGAACGGACACGAGGCAACTAAGAAAATAATTCGTGTATTAGCAGGAGGTGCAAATCCCCAAAGAGCCCATTGGAAAAGAAAAAAAAAAAAAAGAAAGACATTCCGAGTCGATGGGAAGTTGTAAAACCCAGCGCCGCGAGAACAAAGGGCGTAACCATATGGAATAGCTTATGGGAGGGAGGGCAGCCGAGCCCGCGTGGGGACGGCGCGGGCTCCGGGGAGACGCCTAGATCCGCTCAGAGAGAGGCCAGGAAGCCTTGGGAATCCGAAAGAGCCAAAGGAGACGAGGTTGGAGTAACTCCCCCCAAAGAGGGGAGAGTTAGACTAACCGGCTTCTTCCGGTTCTTAATGCGCTTTCTGTTTTTGCCGGAGGTTGCGTGGGCACGCGGGGTGACTTGCTCACCGCCCGTGGCTCCCCGTCCGGCCTCCGGCGCTGGCCAGAGTGGTTCTTCTGTCAGCAAATCCTGGATGTGGGTTTCCCCCTTTGACGGCAGTCGGGGCCGTGTGAACAAAGCGCGTATGTCTCAGAAACCGGAATGGGATCCCAGAGTGGGTTCCCTGTCTGATTGAGGTGAAATACGCATGTTCCCTCGGACTGCGTAGAAAAGGGGACCGTAGGGTGCCTGGCTGGCTCGGTCCGTAGAGCGTGCGACTCTTGATGTCGGGGGTCGTGAGTTCCAGCCCCATGCTGGGTGTGAACATTACTTAAAAAAAATAAAATCTTCAGGGCACCTGGGTGGCTCAGTTGGTTAAGCGGCTGCCTTCGGCTCAGGTCATGATCCCAGGGTCCTGGAATCGAGCCCCATGTCGGGCTCCCTGCTCAGTGAGCAGTCTGCTTCTCCCTCTCCCTCTGCCTCTGTGTGTGTGAGTGCGCTCTCTGTCTCTCAAATAAATAAATCTTTAAATAAAATAAAATCTTAAAAAAAGAGGGGGAGTACCAAGTGTTTTTCTTTTTTCTCTTCCTTCCTTCCTTCCCTCCCTCCTTCTGTTCTTTTCTTTCTATCTTTGTCTGTGGCCCTGAAGGAGTCAGGTAACCTCACCCCGACAGACCTCCGTTTCCCCCGTTTGCATGGGCAGACACCACCAAGACAGACTTGGAAGATAAACATAACATGTCAACACATTCAAAATGTTTCCCTCGCGTGGATCTCCTCTCACACTTCTTTCTAGCACTGGAGCCTTGCGACATTTCCATGCGAGGAAAGTCTCAAAATAGCAAGTAGTAAACAGCGTCAGGGAGCCGGATACGGCTTTGCCCGCTGCCAGCCCTCAGCCCTGCTCCTCTCCGGAGCGAAGCCAGCTCCTTCCAGCCCCATACAGCGAAGCCAGGAGACGGGGTCAGATAATCAATGGCAGGTGTCACACCCCAGAATAAACCTGGAGGAAACAAAGAGGAGCATACAAAACAGTCAAGGTTGGATTGCTCAAGGGGCAGCGTTGGCTGGCGCGCTACAAGGAAGCCCTGCCCGGGGGACTGGACGGTTAAATCCCAAGTGTCCTTGGATCGGCAAGGAAGGTGAGAGGGAGAACGGAAGGGGCCCCGGGGACGGCTAGGTCAGGGAGCGTCCCAGCCAGGAGGGACTGAGGGAGACAACAGCAGTGTTTATTCAGCCTACAGCGTTCATTTTTCCTAAGTAATCTAAATGAGTTAAAGGGAAAAAAAATCATCCTACTGGATTGAGTCCATCACTAAATATTTGGGACACACGCTGAAAGGTTAGAAGCAAACTCCTGCAAAGAAATGATTGCTGGAATGAGGGAGTTGGCTACCAGAGGAGGCCTGGGACGAAGGCCAACAATGACCCGAGAGAGAATGGGGAGCAGTGAAATGATCCATGAAGTTTCTTGGCATTTTCCAGCACTCCTGGAAAGAGAGCGGCTCATCAACTTCACTGAAGAATCTCCAAACAAATAGCTCAACTGTCTCCAGAAATGGGCTGGAAAACGGGACTGAAAGTTGTGGAATGACGATTTCAAGTCTGGTGTCTAGGGCTTTCTACTGCGGTTTGGGGCGCCTCCGACCCCTTTTGCCCGGCGACATCCCACAAGTGGTTTTCCCCGGCCCCACCTGGACCTACCTTCTGTCCCAGCGTCCGTCATGGTGAGGGAGTGGGTTTGAGCCGGTCATCTCCTTTGCCTCAAAAACAAAAACCGAAAAACAAAAACCTACTGAAATTAACCCAAGTGGCATTTGACCGATTTTCCAACAGAAACTTCGGGAGGAAAGGGGGAGAGGGACCCCAAAGCTAGAAAAAGTGTCCAGAGCACACTTCCTAGTTTGCCCTGGGGTCCCCCCATGGCTACGGGAGTGTCCTTCCAGAATTCAGGGACCCAGGGGCTGTGAGCCAAGGCCGAGCAGAGCACACGGAATGGCCCGGGGCTGGCACAAAGAGGGGGGCAAAGAAGTGGGTCCAGGAACAAGGACAGATCTGGACCCCCATTGTGAGCCAGAGTAGAGGCTAGAAGGTGTATGAGGAAAAAGCGAGAGACCCCGAAGACCCCGGCGCCTCCGGGCATGGCCCTGCTCATGGGGCCATCCTCCAATCTGTAGATAAAATTGCGCCCTGAAGGATGCGTTCTTGGTTAGGACAATAACATCACCGGCATATTATTACATGTGGTATAGGCTGCCCTCCAGAAAGAGATCACAGTTTCTTGTCGGGGAGCACGACCCCAAAGCAGCTAACGCAAGACTAGAAATGGAGGCGCGGGCACACAGGGTCGCCAGCATTCCCGAGAGCAAAGTGAAGCATCACCGCGGGGCTATTCTCATGGAAAGAGGCTCGCGTGCACCTTTAATCCTGAAGGAGCAAGATGAAATATCCTTCGACCTCTGCTCCAAATCTGAGCTTAAAATTTACTTTAAATGTTTTATGATAAAGGCTACAGTCTTATTTAGGACACTTTCCAAGGATTTCTTCTACTGAAGCAATTTGTAAATGTTAGAAGTCTAGGCTTTAGCAAAGCAAAGCAATTGTGCTGGGTTTTTTTTTTTTTTCTTCAAAGATTTTATTCATTTATTTGACAGAGAGAGAGAGAGAGAGAGAGAGAGAGAGAGAGAAAGGGGGGCAGGCAAGCTCCTCGCTGAGCAGAGAGCCTGACGCAGGGCTCGATCCCAGGACCCCGGGATCATGACCTCAGCCAAAGGCAGACGCCCAACCGACTGAGCCACCCAGGCGCCCCATCAATTGTGCTGTTAAATCCCAAGTAGCCCCGAGCTAACAGGTACTGCTGAAAACATCTGATGGGAAGAGAAAGTTTCTCACTTCCTCAAGGCTAACCAAGACTGTTACTTCGGATTGGGAAACCCTTAGCAACGGGGCCTTGGGATTTCAACTCAAAATACTCAAGGGAGCAGACCGTCCACTTTGGAGTTCTTTTGTGTCAACCGGCGGCGGGGTCGAGGATGAGAGGCGGACTCCTGAACTTGGGGGAGCGTGGACCAGTCATCACACTCTGCCCTCCCTGGGTCATAGCCGCCTTCAGTACCAGCTCAGAGGGTGGGACTAGAGCAGGAAACAGCATCCATTTCTGGGAAGGACCCACTAGTAAATAATTCAGGAACTGCCGTCTCTAGCATATGCTTTCTTGTCTTTCTGTAACAACTTTATTGAGATCGAATTTGCACGCAGATCATATGGTTTCCCCATTTAAATATGTAATTTAGTGGCTTTTCTGGGCTTTCACTGTGGTACAACCAGCACCCTAATCAGTTGTTTTCAAGTTTTATTTTATTTTAATTCCAGTATCGTTAATGTACAGTGTTGAATTAGTTTCAGGTGTACAAGAGAGCGATCCAACATTTCATACATCACCCGGGGCTCCTCACGACAAGTGCCCTCCTCCGTCCCCATCCCCTATTCCCCCTATCCCCCCCCACCTCCCCCCTAGTGACCAGCGGTGTGTTCTCTATGATTAAGAGTCTGTTTCTTGGTTTGCCTCTCTCTCTCTCTTAAAGTTTTAGCACTACAAAACATAACAAACCTGCATGCATTAGTAGTCCCTCCCATTTCCCCCATCACCCCCCAGCTCTAGGCAACCGCTAATCTACTTTCTATCTCTATGTTTGCCCAATCTGTTCATTTCATATATATGGAATCACAAAATATTGGTATTTGGTAAGTGGCTTCTTTTACTTAGCGTAGTCTTTCCAGGTTCATCGCGGGGCAGGCTGTATTAGTACTTCAGTCCTTTTAATGACCACATGATACTCTCTTGTACGGATGGACCATACTCTGTGATCCCTTCGTCCACGGATGGACGTATGGGTTGTTTCCGCCTTTGTATTATTCTGAATAATGCTGCTGTGAACATCCACGCACAAGGTTTGTGCAGACCTGTGTGCTCAGGTCCCTTGAGGATATACCCTGGGAGAAGAATTGCTGGGCCATATGGTACCTGTATGTTTAATCTTTTGAGGAACCGCCAGACCGTATTACAAATTGCCAGCACCATTCGCCCATCCCACAGGCAACCTACGAGAGTTCCAATTTCTCCACGTTCTCGCTGACACTTAATTATTTGTCTTTTTTATTGTAACCATCCCGAGTGTAACGTAGTGTCTCGCTATGGTTTCGATTTGCATTTCCCTAATGACTCATGATGCTGAGTGTCTTTCCACGTGCTTATTGGCCATTTGTAGATCTTCTTTGGAGAAATATCTATTCAAATCCTTTGTCCATTTTTAAACCGGATTACTTGTCTTTTTATTGTTGAGTTCTAAGTAGGTTCTTTTAATATACATTCTAGATACAAATCCCTTCTCAGACATATTATTTGCAAATATTTTATCCCATTCTTTGGGTTTAAAAAAATTTTTTTAATGTAAAAACCAGGGCACCTGGGTGGCGCAGCCGGTTAAGCATCCAACTCTTGGTTTCTGCTCAGGTCATGATCTCAGGGTTGTAGGACTGAGCCCCACATGGGGATCCATGCCCAGCACAGAGTCTGCTGGAATTTCTCTCTCTCTCCTGTCCCTCCCCACCACATGCTCCTGCATTCTCTCTCTGAAATAAATAAATACATCTTTAAAAATAAATAAATAAACGTAAAAAGTACTCCAGGCGCCTGGCTGGCTTAGTCCGTGGAGCATGCGATTCTTGATCTCAGGGTCATGAGTTCAAGCCCCACACTGGGCATGGAGCCTACTTAAAAAAAAAAAAAAGTAAGTAGATAAGAGTATGAGCTAAGGATTTTTCTTTTTTCTTTTTTTTTTTTTAAGATTTTTATTTATTTATTTGAGAGAGAGATAGAAAGCATAAGCAGTGGGAACAGCAGGCAGAGAGAGAAGCAGACTCCCCACTGAGCTGAAGGCAGACGCTTGACTGACTGAGCCATTCAGGTGCCCCAAGGATTTTTCTTTAGAGAGTAATAAAGGGAAAGGTAAGCTATCCAAAATAGTCCTTGTTAATGGGGAAAAAAAACCCTCCAAACTATACCTTGAGTTTAGCTTTCTTTCTACTGACCATTCTATAGAAGTATCATGTTTGACCAGAAATAAACCCTCACATCTATAGTCAATTCATCTTTTTTAAGATTTATTTATTTATTTGAGAGAGAGAGTGTGTGTACGTTCAGGGCAAGGAACAGATGGGAGAGGGACAAGCAGACTCCTTGCTGAGTGGGAATCCTGACATGGGGCTCGATCCTATGACCCCGAGATCATGACTTGAGCCAAAACCAAGAGCCAGATGCTTAACCAACTGAGCCACCCAGGCACCCCATATAGTCCATTGATTTTTTTAAAAAGATTTTATTTATTTATTTGACACACAGAGAGAGATCACAAGTAGGCAGGGAGGCAGGCAGAGAGAGGGGGAAGCAGGCTCCCTGCTGAGCAGAGAGCCCGATGCGGGGCTCGATCCCAGGACCCTGAGATCATGACCTGAGCCGAAGGCAGAGGCTTTAACCCACTGAGCCACCCAGGCACCCCTCAATTGATTTTTTTTTTTTTAAGATTTTATTTATTTGAGAGAGAGAGATCAGGAGCAGAGGGGAGGGGTAGAGGGACAAGCAGACCGCTTGCTGAGCAAGGAGCCGGATGTGGGACTCGATCCCAGGACCATGGGATGATGATCCGAGCTGAAGGCAGATGCTTAACCTTTTGCACATGCACGTGCAAAAGAATAAAGTTGGACTCTTCCATCACGTACAAAAAAAATTAAATCGATCAGAGGCCCAAATTTAAGAGCTAAAACTACAAAACTCTTAGAAGAAATCCCAGAGGGTTCTTTGAAATAGGACCAAAATCACAGGCAGCAAAAGAAAAAAATAAATAAATTGAACTTCATCAAAATGGAAAACTTTCGTGCATCAAACAACACTATCAAGAGAGTGAAAAAACAGCCCAGAGATGGGAGAAAAGATTTGCAAATCCTGTAGCTGATGAACTCTAAACCTCCAGAAGGATCTAAGAACTCCTATAATTCAAAACAAAAAGACAAACCTCCCAGTTAAAATGGGCAATGGACATGAAGAGACATTTCTCCAAAGAAGATACACAGATGGCTTATGAGTACATGAAGTGATGCTCAACATCATGAGTCATCAAGGAAATGGGATTCAAAACCCCAGGAGATACCACATCATCCCCAGCACGGTGACTATAATAAAAAGCCGGGGGGAGGTAATAAGTACTGGCACGGATGCAGAGAAATTGGAATCCTCACATATTGCTCGTGGGAGGGTCAAACAACCCAAGTGTCCGTCAACAGGCAAGTGCATAAACGGAACCCATACAATGGGACATTGTCGAGCCTTAAAAAGAAATGAAGTTCCAACATATGCCACAACTTTGGATGAACTCTGAAAGCATTGTGCCATAGGGCGCCTGGGTGGCTCAGGCGGTCAAGCGTCTGCCTTTGGCTCAGGTCACGATCCCGGGGTTCCGGGATCGAGCCCCACATCGGGCTCCCTGCTCAGCGGGGAGTCTGCTTCTCCTTCTCCCTCTGCCCTTCCCCCCTGCTTGTGTTGGCTCTCTCCCTCTCTCAAATAAATAAATATAATCTTCAGGAAAAAAATCATTATGCTAAATGATATAAGGCAGACAGAGAGGGCTTGGAGGATTCCACTCATATGAAATATCCAGGATGGGCAAATTCATAGAGCCAGAGAGGAGATTAGGGTGACCAGGGCCTGGCAGAAGCAGGGGAATGGGGAGTTATTGCTTCATGGGTACAAAGCTTCTGTCTGGGGTGATAAAATATTTTGGAAATAATAGTGGTGTTAGTTTTATACTGTGGAATTAATTCATGCTACCGAATTGTATACTTAAAATGGCTGAAGTGGTTGCTTTTTTATCACAATAAAAGAACAGTTAAAAGAGGTATTTTTTTAAAAGATTTTATTTATTTATTTGACAGAGAGAGAGAGATCACAAGTAGGCAGAGAGGCAGGCAGAGAGAGGGGGAAGCAGGCTCCCTGCTGAGCAGAGAGCCCGATGCGGGGCTCGATCCCAGAACCCTGAGATCATGACCCGAGCCGAAGGCAGAGGCTTTAACCCACTGAGCCACCCAGGCGCCCCAAAAGAGGTATTCTTTTTAACCCCCACATATAGTGAATTGTGATGGTGAAGAGGGTCTGAGGGGCTAATGAGCAAGTCCCTGGGTCAGGTTGGATTAAGAATGTCCAAGCAAACAAACAAAAAAAAGGACGGTGACCCTAACAGTGAGGAGTACACATCAGGCAAATAAGAATCCCAGTCAGAAGCAGAGAACAGAAGTCTCCTGGCGAGTCTGGCACCCCTGCTGACCTTGAATCTGGAGGAGGTAGTTCAGGCGCACCAAGCACAGCGCAGGTTCCTTACCTGCTTCCGCTCCACTGTCTAGGGAACCCCTGTCCTCCGTTCTTTTGACAGAGGGGCGCTGCAAAGCTTAGAAGTCACAGCTACCATTCAGCCCCAACGAGACGTGGGAGGCCAGACCAGTCAAAGGCCATGAACCGAGTCTGCGTACCGGATGGGCCAGCGCCCTTGGTGGGGGGAGGGGGGGTCTCGTGACCGTGTCCAGCACCTGGTTACCCCTCGGGCCCCAGACTGTCCCGTGGTCTCAGGTGGCCTGGACAAAGGAGAGCTACGGTATTCATTCTCGTCTGCGTCTCAGATGAAACGTGTGTGTTTCCGTGTGGTTCATGAGACCAAGGGAGTCCGCGTCCTTATCTTCTCGTCTCCCGGCCCCTCGGTTTCCCTATTGGTGACTCCGCCACCTAACTGCTCGCACCTGCCTGTTTGGGGCGGCCCGCATCCTGGGACGGTTCTTGCAATGCCAGGGAATGGAACGCACTTCTGCACAAAACTGGCATTTGGTCTATATTCTTAAAGTCTTCTGGTTTGCATCTTGTGTTTGTGGAGCCAAATGCTTTCCTGGCTTCTTACCTTCTCCCCTGTCCCACACTGTGGTCCTGTGGAACTAGTTCTTCCCCTCTCCCCCCATTTCCTTCTCCTTTTCAGTTTCAGGAAGGGTTCCTGTCTGCCCACCTGCTCTCAGTCTCACTGCTTACCCTCACCGCCAGGCTTGTGTGGTTCGTGATCTGGGCTCCCTGGGCTTTGCCCCACTGCTTTATGTAGACATGTTGCCCCGGGGGTCTTTACTCTGGGTCACTACACCTGCTGCGGAACACCAGCACTAATCTGACTGAACGTTTCCTCTCTCTCAACCCACTCAATGATCACATTCACCTAGAGTCTCAGCTCTGATGGACAATACCCTTCTTACTCCTGGTGGCAACGAAACCAAGGCGTAAGCCCCAGCCCTTTTAAATAGAAAATAGATCTCTTAAAGGTTGTTCCAAGAAACCTAAAATTATAAAGTGATGACGATCATCCCAAGAACACATTTTACCCCCAGTTACTTTTGGAGCTAAACACGGTCACAAAACATTCGCTGGCAACAATAGTTTGACTCAATAGACAAATTCAACCCATGCTTAGTGCTCCTATGAAGTGAGGTACACTCCCCCAAAATAGTTGAAATCACTGGAGATTTGGTGTTTCAAAAATAGAATTGAAGGAGTCATTGTGGGAAACCCAGAATTTGTTGGGTTTCCTTATACTTATTTTTTGCCGAATATTGTTTTTAGTTGATTTCCATACACCGGCAGGCATCACAATTTCTCCATACCTAGGGTCTCTAAAGGTTTTTTTTATAAAACCCTGGATGGCCACTTTGTGATAGAGATATGTGGATTCCCCATGATCCCATTGGGAGTTATCTAGGCAGCGGGGACAAGGGAGAAAAATGATCGAGTTCCGAGATGGGTGAGGTCCAGGTTGGGACATTTGCTTCAGGCCATCTCTTGGCTGCAGAGGCTAAATAATTGAAAATCAAAGCTCAGGCAAGGTTCAGACTAACAGACGTCCAGGTTCAGGTTTCGGCGAGTCACGGAGGGGCAACTGAAATTCAAAGAACAGGCATCTGGCTCTATTTTTTTTTTCTTTTTATAAAGAGCTCTTATGAAAAGGAAGTTAATTTCTGTGACTCATAAACAGAAGATCTCCAAAGCTCCATAAGGTTTCTGTGCAATTATGTCAGAATGACCTGATGAGAAAATCAATAATCCCATGCTTCCTACGAGCGCATCTGTGAACACGGTATGGAGTTCGTGAGAGCAGGGTTGAGGAGCTGGTGTTGCTTGTCGAGGAAAGAAGGGGGCTCGCTCTGGTTAGTAACGAGAGCATCTCCCCACGCACCAGGGCACCCACACTTGACTTTGTCCGTGACCGGCTTCTAGCCACATGGCAAGAGCATTTGTGAGGAACAGCGGCTCATTCTCCAACCCCTAGGTAGGTACTCAGTTGGGCGGCTAAGAAATTATGGAGGTGAGCATCTGAGGGCAGTTCCCAGGTGCGGAAAAGCCAGCGACCCTCTGCAGCAGGAATAGCTGAGAACAGGGAGGGTCCCCTGGGACCTCACAGCACTAAGGTAGAAAACACAAGATCAGAAAAGAAGACTCGGGCAAATGTCCAAGAAAGACTCTAATATTTACACACTATCTTACTTGACTTCTACATGTTACCACAGCATCACAGGAAAAAAGAAATCCTTTCTGCAAACATGAGAAATGTTACCTCCAAAGAAGATGTCAGTTGCACGTAAAGGTTCAAAGAACACACTCATTGCAATATCCCCCGCGCCTTGTTCTTACAAATTGCTTCTGAAGGTGATGCCAATTGCCAGTGACCCCAAGGAAGCCCTCGGCTGACTTCGGCCACCCTCCACCCAGCTTTGGAGCCTGGCCGGCTCCTCGTCTCCAAGGGTCTCCTAAAGGAAGAGTACGCGCGAAGGGGGCTTAGAGTTGGGGAACTCTGGGGCGCCAGAGCAGTGTAGGAAGCCCAGGACCTGAGGAAGACAGGCAGACCAAGACAGGCCAAGGGGACAGCAAAGGGAGGAGGAAGCACCATTGCACTCAGGAAGGACGGCCCCTATCCTCTAGGTCCAGCTCCAGCCCTGAGAACAGAGGTGAAAGAGGAGAGACCCAAGCTAGGTAGGGCCCTCCCCCCATAGCTATCTGAGCGCCTTCCCTTGGCCAATCGAAGGTCCACTCAGGCCTCTCCTAGAAAGTCCAAGCTCATATATCCAACCGTCTACTCAGCTCCTCCATAGATGTTGGATAAGTTTCTCCAACCGACCGTGCCAAACCCCAAATTCCAGATCTTTGTCTCCCTCCTTCTTCAAACTCACCCACGGGCCTCTCAACCTCTGAATGCAACTCTGCTTCCAGTTACTTGGATCAAAGACCTGGGCCTCCTTCTTGACTCCTCATTTTCTCTCAAGCCCTATATCCAATCCATCAGCAAATACTGTTGGCTCCACCTTCAAACTGTATCCAGAATCTGATCACTTCTCATCTCCACCACCCCCACCACGCTGGCCCGAGCCACCATTGTCTCTGTCTTGGATGATGGCAACGGCCCCCTCCATGCCGCTACTTTCATTCTCCTATACCCTATTCTAAACATGGCGGCCAACTAATCCACTTAAACTGTACTCAGACCATGTCGCTCCTGCTCAGCACCCTGCCGTGGCTCCCCATTCCATTCACCGTCGAAGCCAAAGTCCTAATCATGGTCCACGAGACTGTACGTCATCTGGCCTTCCATTGCGCCCTCTTCTACTGCTTCCCCCTCATGCCTTCCACCCCAGCCACAACTTCCACATTGTTCCTTGAAAAGGCCAAGCACACTCTTATTTTAGAGCCTTCGTTCAGACTCTTCCCTCTTTCTGGAATTCTCTCCACCACCCCAGATCCTAATGGCTTGCTTCCTGTCCTCCTTCAGTTCTCCACTCAAATAGTACCTTATTTAAATGACTCCCCAGCCCCCGTCTGGAAATTCACAACTCTTTTCTCGAGGCTCCTTTTCCCTTTACCTTGCTCCATTTCTCTCCATAGCGATTACCACTTACCACTTAGCTAGTTTAGCTTTGATTCGTCTAGTACATTTGGGTCTCGAGATGGGAAAAGTTAGACTTCCTTCTCTGCAGGAGGTAGGGGCAGGGAAACCTACACTTTTCTCCAGAAATATTCCTCAGCGTCCGATGTCTCCTGTGCCTCCTTACAAAGCCAGAACCGTCGAGACGTTTGGGGTGGCGTAGGGGTTGGCCCTACTACTAGGGACAGATCGCAACTGAGCTGAACAACTCTTGGGCCCCCATTCGGTGGGTTCTGCAGCTCGGGCGGGCCAGCTCTGGGCTCCGATCCCACCGGCCCACCCCCAGTCTCCTCTGTTGCCTATCGCCATGAGTCTGTGCATGCTACTGGAGAAGGGTCCTCCTCTGGTTCACTGCGATCTTCCTAATACTTCTATCAGTGCTTAGGGCAGAGTAGATGCTCACTAAGTCTTTGTAGGATGAAAGAATGAATGAACCCACCGAATGACCCAGTATTTCAGGGTGACCTTGCCTCTCGCCTGCATCTGAATCACAGCTCTTTCTACATTCTTCTCTCCCAACCTGTCGGTTCTCCTTGGCTTGACTTTCTCGATTCTTTTTTGCGTTCCGCCTCCTACTATACCTTTTCCACGTCTCTTCCCCATTCCCAGTCCACAGCCTGAGCGCCGCCTGGACGGCCAGCACGGTTGGCGGGGGGGGGGGGGGGGGTTGGAGCTCGACAACGGCCGTCCTGTTCTGCTCACTGGAGAGCCTACTGTGGGGCACGCGCCATACTCAGTGCGTCGTCACACATTGTATTTGAGCACAAGGACGATACGTGGATGACATCTCCAAACAAAGCCAGCTCCCCTCCACATGCCCTCAGATCAGGCCTCCGACCAAGAAAAGGGGTGCTTTTTCTGCCCTTGGCGCCCTGACTGTTGACCCACCCAACTATCCTTCCTTGGCTTTGCTTCCCATGGTCCCAGCCAAGTGCCTTCACGACAAACTTCCCAGAGTCTAACTCACCCCACTCATTGTAAGGCCCAAGCTCTGGCTCTCCAGGACGCCTCGCCCTGAGCTCACCTCGGGAATGCCCCCCAGGAGGACTGAGGCCCGGATTTCAGCTGCCAGTTGTAGCGAATTCTCCCAGAGCCCCGATTCCCATCTTGTCCTCTGACAATCCAGCCCAAGGGACCCACGTTGCTGTGTAGCACATTCTCTGTATGTTTTGTCTCTAACCGAAGATTTAAAAATCTGTGCCTGGGAATGGAGTGAAAAGCATTTTTGGAAATATTCAAAACATGCATCTCTGTTCCTCAATGAGAACCAAAGCTGAAGATGTGACGCTTATGGGACCTGTCAGTGGAAAAGATTACTTTTCTTAAAATACATTTGTTAAATGATAGGTAAAACAGCAAACGGATGGGAACCTACAACTGGGAGACATCACAGGAAGGGGGAAATATGATTTTTATTATAAACATATGCATTTTATTATTTCTCCCAGTGACAGGGCAGGGAGAGCACCGTATTTTTAGACCTGTCACTTTAAAATATACCTTCTTCTGCTTTGCGGCAGCCTTTCTCTAAACAAGGCCCTCTTGGAGCCTGAACACAGGCAAAGATGAGTATACACGGGAAACAAATGACTGGCTCCCCTGCCCTCACAATCCCGGCCGAGTGGGCCCGCCCTAGAACTTGGCTTGGCCGCGCCTCCGCCCAGGCCCCACTCCAGCCCCGGCCTCAGGCCTTTGGGCCAAGGCGCCACCCCTCTGGAACCGTGGGAAGCACCCGCGATTCCCCCACCTCCCTTCTCTAGTCCTCCCTGGTACCAGGTCCTGTTGGTTCTTTCCCCAGAAGCCTCTTCCGCTGGGAACAAACGAGGGGCTACTGCTTCGTGGGGCCGCCTATGAGCTGTGGACACATTGCCTTTCATCTACTCCACTTCCCCATGAACCAAGCACCGGGCTCAGCCCAGTTTACAGAGAAGGAGACGAGGCGAGGTTTCCCGCTCTGAGTTAGAGGCTCCTAAGTGCTGGATGGAGGATTCGAACCCAGGTGCGTCTGGCTCCGTATTCCAGAATCCTCACTCTGGCTCTCACCACCCTCCCTGAGCAGCCCTTTCTCTCCAGCTTCTCCCCACCAGTTACCCTCCCTCACCTCCCCCTCGTGGACACGCGTGCAGGCCCCGCTCATTCCGGCCTCAGTGTCTCTGCCGGCGCTGGCACTCTCCACCCCGAATGCCTTCCCCCCACCCCCGGCTTCCGCTCCTGCCCAAGCCTTCACCGAGCACGAGCCCTCTCCCACGGTCGGGTCCACTCCTCGAGTCTACCCTCTGTTACATCTTCACATTTTCTCGTGTGGCTCTCCTGCCCACAACGCGCCGACCTACTCCTCCTCTGGTGTGGCCTGGGCGCCGTAGCCGGGCACAGAGCAGGTGCCCCGTGGTTTCGGGCCTGTTTTGACTTGATGCTACTGAGTCCCAGGCTAATGGGGTTTCCCCAAAGCAGAGGGCCGCAGGGAGCGAAGGGACCCTTCGGGAAGCCACCGCTTAGTTCACAGCCCTGCGGCTACCTCCACACCCGAGCTGGCTGTCCAGGGAGCTGGAAAGCACTGGGTCAGGCCTTTCCACCGACTGACCGGTCTGTTCGCGTCCTGAAGTCAAGCAGTCCCTTTCTTCCTTGTGGCATCCAGAACCAAAGGCCTGGCACGAGTGGGAGTGACACGCACTTTATTACCGACTTGTCATCGCCTACATGGGGCTGCTCCGCCGACGAGAAGATGAGTTCTCCAGCCACTTTGCAAATGCCTGAATTATGGGTTTACTCAGTCTCTCACGCTGCCAGGCTCAACATTTTCGTTTACTGCTTTTGTTACCCTTGGCGTGGTTTCCGCGCTGGGGAAGGCAGCATTCTCCCAGGCTCGCGGCTCCCTAGGGACTCCAAAAAATACCTTGCCTTAAACTCCCAGCTCTTCCTTCGTTCATAGGCTTCTCTGCCCCTACCCCCGCCCACCTGCCCATGGCGCCGTCGGGGTCTCAGGCCTGCGGAGAACGGCGCAGTCCACGTCCACGTCTGGGTCCTCGTTTCCAAAACCATTTCCTAGTGAAATATCGTCATTTGGGGAAACGAGTCTGTCAGGAAGTCATTTCAGGCAAAAATCAAATCCACAGCACTCCACACAAATAACAAACAGCCTGCAAAGCCCTTCGGTGGGACTCCAAGGGCTGCCATTTGGGAGGGAGGTCAGGAAGTGAAGCATAAACATCTGATGTTCTAGAAGGCTGGCCTGGGGGCTGTGTACAGATGTGAGAAGCCACAGGCTCTGGGGCCCGGCCTCTGAGTACCTTCTCTTTATTTTATTTTATTTTATTTTATTTTATTTTATTTTTTATTTTATTTTTGGGGGATTGATTTTTGGCCACCAGGACACTGAGTCACCCGGACCTCAATTAACACTGGAAATGCTACTCAAACAAATTGACTATTTATCAGGGTGATGGGCCATTTTCACTGAGTATTTATTTTTTAATTAGCCAAAGTGCTAATTTGCTTAGCATTTCTTGGCATAATGGGTGCTGAGAGGTCTTTGAATCTTCAGATGGTCCCTTCCGTCACTTGCTTTCCAATTCACGCTGGCTCCTTGGGCATTTTGCAGAAATGGATTAACTCTGTGTAGTCCAACACCTTTGTTTCCTGAAACTAGTGTGAAAACAAGCACTTTGACTCCTGGAGTGTCTCAAAAAGAAGATGAGTTAACAATAGTAGACTGTTCTCAAAACACCTTTCATTGAAAGAGCACAGTGTGTTTCACGAATGTTAACTACTTAAATCTCCCCCCACATCTGCATCCTGAACCTGAGCCATCCAGCTAGCTCTCCCTGGATGAAATGTATTCCCATCTAGAGTAAAGTCCCCATGCGGAAGCTATAATTGCTAGAGTTGCAAGTTGATGGACAGTTTTTGGTTAACGTCCAAAAAGTTGCTAACGCCGTAATGAGATCTTCATTGGAGGTCCCACTGGATCAGGATCTCCCTCCCCGCCGCCCCCACCCCCCATCTAATTGGAAAGGTGATGCTTCTAGGCCTGTGTTTCTCGAATGTAACCTATGGTCTGTAAGGTGCCTTCACTTTTCCAGTGGCTGGCTTAAAATGCAAGAACAGGATGTGCTGAGGGTTGGGTGAAGATCCTAGCCAGAGCAAAAAGCAAATGGGAGGTGGAGGCAAAGCCTGGCCGAATTCATTCTGGCTTGACTGCTAAAAATTCCCCAGATGTTAACTAAGAGAACTGGGAGTTCTACTCCACCGCTGCCGCCGCTGGCCTGGGCAAGAAGGGATGTGGCTGGTACGGGAATCCAGCCACTTGGCGTGAGAAGGAAGCTGTGAGACTCCCGGCTGGCTCAGTCAGTAGAACGTGCATCTCTTGATCTCGGGGTCATGAGTTCGAGCCCCACGTTGGGAGTAGAGGTGACTTAATTTAGAAAAAGAGAGAAGGAAGATGTGACCAGGGGGTGGGGAGGGCTCACTTCCTCATTCAATTTATGATACATTAAGAAGTCTTCTGGTCTGCCTTATTTCCCCCTAAAGGCACTTTCCCTGACACCCCTTCTATAGAAAGGCCAGGCTCAAGAAGTTCAACACGAAGTGGATTTCTAGGGTGTTGGCCCAGGGGAGTGATTTGCTTGCTTGTTTGTTTTTACTGTGGCTCTCCTTCCCTTGGGGAAGCTTGAGTTCCTTGGCAGCTGACCTTGGTAGAGTCCTCAATGCTACTCTGCAATCCTATTTTGGTCCTTAGTCATCTGCCCCTCCCATTCGCCACGATGCTGATGACGAATCCGAGACTTGTCACTCTTCAAATCTCCGGCCCCCCTCTGCTTCCCCCACTCTTAACAGCATGCCTTGCAGATGTCCTTACAGAGATACGTGCTTCGGAATAGGAACTTTCTTCTTCCTTCCCCTGTCTTCAGATTTAAGTGTAGGTATGTGTTTCCCAAACTGTCCTTTCTTCATTTCCCTCCAATGTCAGCGAGGGGTGTCCTACCTCATCTCCAGTGTCTTGATGTCAATCCCTCCCCACTTTGAGCCCTTGATACGTGGCTCATCATGTCTACTTTCTGTCTTCAGACTTTCCCTCACTGCTTACTTCCCCCCCAGTCCATAATTATGCTTAAGTCTCAATTTAGGGGAGTCATCTTCTTTCACTTGCCCTTTAAAGGTGGGGTTCCACAGGGCTCTGTCCTCAGCTGGCTCACAATCTCCCTGCTGATCTCATGCACTCCCATTGTTCGAATACCTCCAAAACACCAAATTTCCCTCCGATGATATCCACAGCTCTCTCCCTTCATTTTCTTATGAGCTCCAGGCCCTTGTTTCCAAATGCCTTCCGATGACAGATAGTTCCGCCTAGATATCCCATAGGTCTCTCAGACTTCACTCATCCAAACTGAAAACACCTTTCCTACCTCCCACTCTCAACTGGGTCCTTTTTCTCTTTCCCCTCTCTCGGTTGATAACAACAGCAACCAGACACCCGGGTCCAAAACCTGGAAGTCACCACCGATGACACCCTGATTTTGCACATTACATCGGATATATACCCGTCCATTCCACTTCCTTAATATGGCCGTCTGGGAATCCCATTCCCTCTGTCCATATTTTAGTAGTCAGGAGTCATGTCATGTCAATTCTACCTGCTTAACAATTCCAGTGGCTTTGTTCTTTATTCACCTCCCAATTTACTTGTTTTTATTTGTTTATTTTTTAAGTAGGCTCTACACCCAACATGGGGCTCAAACTCATGACCCCAAGATCAAGAGTCACAAGCTCTACTGACTGAGCCAGAGAGGTACCCCCCCACTATTTCAGTAGCCAGTCACCTAACTGGTCTCCTTGCTCCCTCTAGGCCCCTCGAATCTGTGCCCCCTACTGTAGAAGGAGCAGACCAGTCCTTTCTCTGAACTAACCGGGCACGTTATCTTCCCTCTACTCTAAGTCAGTCCTCAGAATAGCATGTGTTACATGATATAATCATCTGTCGGCGTGTCAGTGAGCCTCCCACTGGATCTAGAGCTGCTTGAGGGTGGGCTCACTCTTTAATCTGACCCACCTTTAATTCAGAGTAAGTAAATGTGATTTTGTTTAGTTGCATCCAATAAAAGACACTGTCGTCATACCTACCAGAATGGCTAATATATATATATATATATATTTTTTTTTTTTTAAGATTTTATTTATTTATTTGACTGAGAGAGATCACAAGTAGGCAGAGAGGCAGGCAGAGAGAGAGGGGGAAGCAGGCTCCCCGCTGAGCAGAAAGCCTGATGTGGGGCTCGATCCCAGGACCCTGAGATCACGACCTGAGCCGAAGGCAGAGGCTTTAACCCACTGAGCCACTCAGGCACCCCCAGAATGGCTAATATTTAAAAGGGCAGATAATACCAAGTGTTGGAACAACTTGAACTCTCTCACACTGACAGGCCAGGTATAAATCAGTACAAACACATTGGAAAACCGATGTGGCCCTATGACAGCTAAGTAGATAGATGGGGAGAGAGAGAGAGCCTGTGAATAAGCCAGATTCACTTTTAGGTATATTCCCAACATAAATGTCTACATACATGTACCCAAAGGACATACCCAAGGGCATTCACACGGCACTATTCATAGTAGCTCCCAGATGGACACAACACAAATGTTAACAAAAGAATACGATACGGCACTGAGAAGGAAAGAACAATTTCTATCAAAAACGCATGGAGAAATCGCACAATGTCGTGTGAAAGAAGCCAAGCCAAGGAATGTATACTGCGGAATGCCATTCGTACAAAGTTAGAAGGCGGGCACAATTCCTCTATGGCATCGGTTGTCCGGTTAGTGACTGCCCCTGGAGGGGACTGCATGACTGGGCGGGGCCCCGAGGGGCTTCTACGAAGCTGGTAATGCTCTGCTTCTGATCTGGGTAAGGGCCACGTCGCTGCGCCCAGAGTATGAAAGTTCATCAAGGATTTGTGTGCTTTCCATGCATATATCATACTTCATTGAAAAGTTTGCTTTAAAAAAACTTGTGTCTTGAACAATAGTAGCCTCATCTTTGCAACTTTTCGAGAGTTCTTCTGGCTTTGAAAATTTTAAGGTATTTCACGTCCAAGTCGTCTCTTGAAAGCCTCTCCTCCGTTTCGAGGCCCGCTTTCCTCTCTTGCGTGGTTTCTTGCTGTTCTCCAGACGAGGCTCTCCGCTCTTCATCTGTCTCTTCCTCTCCGCCCTCGCTCGGTCCTCTCCACCAACACTCACATCTGCTCACACCCTCCTCCCCCACTCGAAATCCTTTAGTGGATCCTCTTCATGGAACAGAAGGCACGGAAACATAGCCACGGATTGGAGGATGGGGGTCTAAGACAAAGAGGCGTCAGTGAGGACCCTTGGCAGCTGGGGGACACAGGGGAGGTGTCCCGAACAAAACTGCGAAAGGCAAGAAGGTGAGTAAGCCGTGGAGGCAAGTGATGGGCTCACGTTAGGCCATACCGAGTTCGAAGTTAGTGGCTAACAACACTGGGGGGAGGGGTCAGGTCTAAAGATCTAATGCAAGATTCCACATACTCGAACAAGTGGGGTAAGCAGGGAAGAGCAGGGAATCGACGGCTCAGGTCAAATGGACACCTACACGAAGGGAGACGGATTCCAAAGAACAACGGGTGACTTCTCATCAGGTGATCGGACTGTGGAGAAAGTTATCCCCTCCGCTGGAGCTGCTCGCACCTGAAAACGCAAATCAGTGCAGCGAGTAATAGCCGTGCTCCGCTAACTCAGTGCGCGCTCCTCGCATGCTCCGTATGCATCTAGCCCTGGTCAGGACGCGCAGCTGGAAGGGCCACCCAAAAGCTGCAGTGACTCCCAGTGTCCTGCTGAGCTATCTGTGTGGCCTGCCTCACCCCCCGCAGACTCCAGGGCTGGGACTCCCTTCCATCAGAGTCGCTAAGAGCCAGGAGCCCGCACGAGAAACCACAGCCCTATCCCGAATCCTCAGCTCCCCCCCAAGTACATACGGCTGAGCCAGAGACGCTCTTCCCTCTACTCTATTATGGCAGCAAGGGCACGGGGCTGAGGCCATTGTGTGGACCTCACCCCCAAAGGTGCCGCCTCCCACCAACCTCTTTTAGAGCAAAACTCTCATTTTTCAATCTGTCTTTAGTAAGTTGGCCAACCCTTTATTCTTGAGCCCACAATAACTCTTTGTTGGTGTTTATTCTATAGTGCCCAAATTGGGTTGGGGGAGAAGCAGGTGATGATACACCCATAGTACATTCCTGTTTGCGTTATAAGAAATATATATATATATATATATCAGTGGTTATATAAATACATTTGGATATATACACATGAAAAGTATGTATGTGTATATATATATATATGAAAAAAATGGGCACCTGGCTAGCTCAGCTGGTAGAGCATGAAACTCTTGATCTCAGAGTTGTGAGTTCAAGCCCCACGTTGGGTGTGGAGCCTACTTAAAATATATATATATTTTAAAGATTTTATTTATTTATTTATTTATTTATTTATTTATTTATTTATTTATCAGAGAGAGAGAGCAGAAGCAGGCAGAGCAGCAGGCAGAGGGAGAGGAAGAAGCAGGTCCCCCGCTGAGCAGGGATCCCGACATGGGGCTCGATCCCAGGACCCTGAGATCAAGACCCGAGCCGAAGGCAGACACTTAACTGAGTCACCCAGGTGCCCCTACTTAAAAAGAAAAAAAAAAAAAAATATATATATATATATATTTCATTTCTAAAAGATACTGTTAACATTTTGGTTTATTTCCTTCCATTTTTTCACATATAATATATGTATATATAATATATTGTATATATAGTACCGTGTGTAGGAGACACTAAGGTGGAAAAACATGGCCCCTGCTCTGCAGGAGATTCGGTCTGAGTGCAAGTCATACAATCAAAGTGCAAAGTGTGGGGCACCTGGCTGGCTCAGTCAGCGGAGCATGCAACTCTATCTCAGGGATGTGGGTTCGAGCCCCACGTTGGGTGTAGAGATTCCTCACAAATAAAATCTTTAAAAAAAAGTGGAAAGTGTTATAATCCACAAACTGCTTTGGGATGGCAGAAGGAACATTAAAGCCTGCTGAAAAATAAGGGAAGACTTCACAAAGGAGCTGAGACATAGGTGGACAATAATGAAAGGGAATATAAAGAACAGAGATCGGTTGTATCAGGGTGGAAAGATTAGGAGTCATTTACCTTTCCACTTTCAAATTCTTTATAATACTAAATGCATTCATAATAAAAAAAAATCGAAGCTGTAAAAATAAAACCTTTTATATCTGGCCACCGTGGAAAAGCTGTGTGCAAAATAATGAACAAATATATTGTAAAAATAAAGAAAATACAGTTTGAAAGAAAATGTAGAAGGTTCTCTGGTCATCTTCCTCCTCCTCACTTCACATAGCCATGGGCCAGGCAGCTCTCCTGAGTGGGCAGCGACATTTCCTGGCCCCCCGCACATAACGCTAATATGATGTCTACCCCAAACGGTGGCCAACTTATCTCCTTCACTAGGATTAGTAATAGTCCGGAGTCTTCAGTTTGGGGTTTTTGTTTTGTTTTGTACCTGAAGCTAGGAAGTGGCCATTCCAGCAGAACTCCTCAGATTTCCAGGGGGCAATACCAGTTTCATGGGCTGAACGTTTGCCCCACGAAAAGACGTGTCCGTGTCCTAACCTCCAGATACTGTGATTACGACCTGACTTGGAAAAAGGGTCTTGGCTGACATAATTAAGCTAAGGATCTTGAAATGAAATCATCTGAGATTTAGGATGGGCCTAAGAGAAAGGCAGAGGAAGAATTGGGCTGGGACACATAGAAAGAAAGCTGTGCGAAGATGGACTAGGAGATTGGAATCCCGCAGCCAGAAGACGAGGAATGCCTAGAGCCCCCAGGAGCTGGAAGAGGCAAGGAAACTATGATGGTTAATTCTAAGTGTCAGCTTGGCTGGACCACAGGATACCCGGATACTTGCTCAAACGTGATTAGTCCGAGCTCTTCTGTGAGGGTGCGTTTCTGATGACATTAACATCAAATCAGAGGGCTTTGGGTAAAGCAGATTGCCCTCCGTAAGGGAGGCGGGCTTCACCCAGCAGCGGAAAGCCAGAGTAAAACAAAAAGATGACCCCGCCCTCCCCCCCCAGCAAACTGACTTTCAACTTGACCGAGACCTTAGCTCAGGCCTTCAGCCTCCAACTGGAACATTGGTTCTCCTGGGTCTCCAACCTGCCAGCCCAGCCTGCAGGTTTTGCACTTGTGAGCCTTCATGTTCCTTAATGGTAAATTTCTCTCTCTCTCCGTAGAATATATATATCCTGTCGGTTCTGTTTCTCTGGAGGAGCCTGACTAACCCCCAACGATAGTTCTCTAACGGCTCCAGAAGGGGCTAGCTCGGCAGACACCTTGATTTCAGACTCCTGGCTTCTGGAACTGAGAGAATGCACTCGAATTGTCTTGAGCCTTCCCCTTGGTGGTAACCTCTTATCGTAGCCCTAAGAAACTCAGAGAGTCTCCATGGCCTCTGACTTTTCAAGGATCTGGGCCAAGTGGCCTTTGGACCACGTTCAGAAACAGGGACTTCCATGGGCATTTTTGTTTTATTTTAAAGATTTTATTTATTAGAGAAAGAGAGCACATGAGCAGGGGGGAGGGACAGAGGGAGAGAGAGAAGCAGGCTCCCCGCTGAGCAGGGAGCCCCACTTGGGGCTCGATCCCAGGACCCTGAGATCATGACCAGAGCTGAAGGCTGATGCTTTACCGACTGAGCCACCCAAGCGCCCCTTCCATGGGCATTTTTACGTCCAACATAGGAGTCAGGGACGTGTGCAAGAGGAAGGCACGATGTCATGGAAATACCCGAACAGACCTGGATTCAAATCCTGACTCTAGCACTTACCCCCTGGTGGGGGGGGGGCAGAGCGTAAGAGCCTCGCTCAACCTCCATGAAGCTATTTCCTCATCTAAGCAATGAGGGGCCCTATGAGGAATAGACATCATGCAGGTCACCTGCCTGGCCTACAGTACTAATAATAAATTGTGCCTCTTCTCCCCCCAACCCCTCCTTCTCTCCTATGTGAGCTCCATAGACGATCCCGTCTGGCCTGACATCCCTTGACTCCAGGCAGAATGCCTGATCCATTTCTCCCAGCTTGTGGAGTGAGCACCCTGTTCTTGTCTCCGGACAAGGCACCCTCTTACCGCCCCCTCCTCCCCCCAAATCCTATTCGTCCTGAGAGCACAGCTCACGTTCCCTGCCCCGGGAGGAGGTCTTGCAATGCCGAGGTCAGCCAGGGTCCTCCCTCCCTCCCTCCTCTGAACTTCTAGAACATTCTCTGAACAGGTCCTCTGGCTCTTAGTGGCGCCTACATTTTGCTCCCTGTCTTCCTGTCCGTGTAGCCGGTTCCCAGCACGCAGTCGGGCAGTTTGGGACCTGGAAACCATTTCCCATAGAAACAACGTCATGGTGATTGTCGGACTAGCGAGAAGAGTACTCAATACTCCATTGGGCTTGGAGCTTCTGGAAAGCAGGCCTCCCCTCCATTCCAAGGATGATAATTATGATCCGTTCTGCATCAGGAGAAGCCAGATAGACGGTGCCCCTGTGTTCTGGCGGCGCCCTCTCGCCTAGCCGCCTCCAGCCTCGGCTTCCCTTGGGGTCCCGGCAAGGCGGCCTGCCCGGGGCCCTGGGGCCCTCGGGGAGTCTGACTCACGGTGAGAGAAGGGCCTTCAGAGAGTCACCAGGGCCCGTGCCCTGCGGTCACGCGGGTCCGGGACCCGACCGCCCACCCAGGCGGGGGGCTGAAGACATGAAGGGAGAGGCCAGCGGCCCCGCCGGGCACCGGGCACAGAGCCGAAGCGGCCCGACAGGTGCGGAGTGCTTCCCCAGAAGCACCAGGGAGGGTGGCAGGGAGGCGGCGGCCTCCTTGCCCTTGTCTGTGGCCTGGTGGCAGTGGCAGCACGCTGTAGGGGGACTGGAGCAGCCGGCCTGGCCCACGTGGGCGCCGAGGCGAGCCTGGGCATCTCTGCCGGGACAGGGCTGCCTTTTCTGCCCCAACTCGAGCCTGGACAACCACTTGCCCTTTGACTGAGATGAGGCTCAGAGAAGGGAAGGCCCCTGCCTGTGCTGCTCAGGGTTGGGGCTCTTCCGCGCCCCCACGGGGAGACCAAGAGCAGCTCAGCGCTCCGCCTGGGGCTCAGAGACAGGATGGCCGTCTGGACCTGGGTTAGTCCATTTAACTCCATTTAGTGTCTGCTCCCCAACCCTCAGACTAGCATTATCAGCCTCACCTGGGAGCTATTAGAAATGCAGACTCCCAGGAGCGCTTGCCTGGCTCAGTCCGGTAGGGCACGCGACTCTTGATCTAAGGGTCTTGAGTTCAAGCCCTACATTGGGCATCGAGCTTACTTTAAAAATAGATAAATAAAAATTGGAAAGTCTTGCAAAAACAAAACAATCTCACTATTAAAAAAAGAGAAAAAAGAAAGAAATGCAGACTCCCAGCCCCCACCCCCACACCTCCTCATTCCGAATCTGCATTTTAATGAGATCCCCAGGTGATTGGTATGTGTATTCCAGCTGGAGAAGCCCTGCCTGCGTTGTTAAAGGCAGACAGGCAGGAAACCTCCATTTGCAATTGGATGATCTCGGACAGCAACGGTGGTTCCGGCGGCCATGGTCAAAGCAGAAAAGCTTCCGAGGCCAGGCCGGGGTCAATCAAGGCCAAATTCGCTGCAGCCCAGCGCAAACCCCGCCCCCCCCCAACACTCACGAGGTGGAGTTTCCAGCGGGGGCCCCACAAGGCCTTCTGTGATGGGTGCCGGTAACCAGGGTAACCAGCGACTGCTGGGTATTGTTGTATGTGTTTATCTCATCATCAACTAGACCGTAAGGTTTAAAAGGCCAGGAATCATACTGTATGAGTGTATACATTATGGGAGAAAAATGGCATATAATTAGCACAAGCTTTGAAGTAGGTGGACCTGCCTTCCGGGCCCAGAATTTCCACTAACTTACTGTCTGGTCTCAGCCATGGCACACAGTTTTTGGGAGCCTCAGTGTGGTCATCTGAATCACTAGTAGTAGTAAAAACCGACCTCCCAGGATTGTTGGAGGATGAAATGAGTAAGCGTCAGAAATGTACCTTTTAGGGGCGCCTGGCTGGCTCAGTCGGTATGGCCTGTGACTCTTGATATCGGGGTCGTGGGTTCGAGCCCCATGTTGGGCGTAGACATTACTTTAAAAAAAAAATGTACCTGGTAGGGCACCTGGGTGGCTCGGTGGGTTAAGCATCTGCCTTTGGCCCAGGTCATGATCTCAGGGTCCTGGACTGAGCCCCGGGTCCGGCTCCCTGCTCAGTGGGGAGCCTGCTTCTATCTCTTCTTGTCCCTCCCCCACCCACTCCTGCTCTCTCTGCCAAATAAATAAAATCTAAAAAAAATAATAGGTAAAAAATGTACCTGATAAATAAGAGGCACTCAATGAAACAGTTACACCTTTCCCTATGAATCTCCTTACCCCCTGTGCCTAGCTCCAGGTCATCACGTTTCAAATGCTAAATAAAAATAGAGCAGGTAAATAAAAAGATGCTAGGTAAATAAAAATAGGCTAGGTGATGGATCCCCTAGATAGTCCTTAATAAACTGCATTTTAAATAAACAACTCTTACTGGTAAAAAAAAATCTTTTGAGAAGAATTTTGGCGTAATGCAATTTAAATGAAAAAAAAAAAAACAAGGAAAGTTCCTTTAGGGACTGAGGAGATTAGGACTGAAGGGAGTTGAGCTAGTTTTAGCAGGAGATGCGTATAGGGTTATGAAGGTGGTCTAGGTGAGAGGTTATAACTGCTTGGACTCAGGTCATGACAGGATGTGTAGGGAAATGACTGATTTCAGAATATATTTTCAAGATAGCCATGATACGGCATATTAACATTCTTGTGTACATTAAATTAGAAAACGGATGTAAACGTTTTCTCATATTTTGGGTATCAGGATGATAGACAACTATAAAAGACTAGAAAAAAATCATGCAAATAAAAGGGTTATAGGCTAAGGTTAATCTAGAAAGTTCTTTAAATTTCTGCTCAAAATTAAAGACACAGTAGTCAGTACATTTATTTTTATTATTAATCTTTTTATTGATAAAATGAAATATGTTGAAAATCTGCAAAAAAAAAAAATAATAACTTACAGCGCACCTGGGTGGTTCTGTTGGTGAAGCGTCTGCCTTCGGCTCAGGTCATGATCCCGGGGTTCTGGGTTCGAGCCCTGCTTAGGGCTCCCTGCTCTGCAGGGAAACCGCTTCTCCCGCTCCCTCTGCCCCTCCCCCCACCTCGTGCTCTCTCTTGCTTGCGCTCCCTCTCTCAAGTCAATGAATAAAATCTGGAAAAAAATAACCAACTTACCGTTTTCCAAACTGTTTTTCCAAATATCAACGCAGATCATCCTTGTTATGGACAGTTTTGGAAAACACAGGAAAGTATAATAAAGAGCTAGCTCTCTCCTTGCAGATCCGAGGCCGGGGCTCCGGTGCATTCAAGACTCCGCTCCAGCCCCGGCCCCCGAGGAAGGCCCTGCTGCTGGAGGCGTCATGGACGTTAATACTGCTTTACAAGAGGTGCGGGTGACCGCCCTCGTCCAGGATGGCCCTAGCCCCGGGAATTCACAAAAGCTGCCAGAGCCTTCCCCAAGGCCAAGCCCACCTTTGTGTGCTTGCATCCAACTGTGACGAGCCTGTGTATGTCAAGTTGGGGGAGGCCCTTTGTGCTGAACACCAAATCAACCTAATTAAGGTTGATGACAACAAGAGTCGAGGGGAGAGAGGAGGCCTCGGTGGAAGGGACACAGGGGAGAGCTCCCCGCAAAGGGCTGGCTTGCAGCTGTGTTAGAGTGAAGGACGAGGGCAAAGAGTCTCGGGCCAGGGATGCCATTGAGGAGTACTTCAAATG
This sequence comes from Potos flavus, assembly GCA_028534135.1. Classification (NCBI taxonomy): domain Eukaryota; kingdom Metazoa; phylum Chordata; class Mammalia; order Carnivora; family Procyonidae; genus Potos; species Potos flavus. The sequence goes on from CM052901.1 coordinate 15,566,875, forward strand.
CAAGAAACGAACAAATGAAAAAGTTGGCTCTTGTTCCTCAAAGGAAAAACAAAAAAATCTAGAATTTGCTAAAATACCACCGGGCAGCCACATACCACGATGCGAACATTTTGGAATATTTCCTTCCATGATTTCTCTCTCTCTCTCTCTTATTTATATAATACAAATATTATTATCTCTTTTATATTGATAGAAGAGAAATAAAGAGAGATGGGAGGGAACACCTGGCCGGCTCAGTCGGTGAAGGGAGCGACTCTCAAGGGTTGTGAGTTCCAGCCCCACCTTGGGGGTAGAGATTACTTAAAAAAATAAAATCTTTTTTAAAAAGAGAGAGAATCTGAATATGAAGATCAAAATAATTACCTGTTATTACTGTTGTTTTATACAAAAGTTTGTTGGTCTCAGAAGACAATGGGCCAGCTGGGTTTCCTTCCTCCCTGAGCACTGAGCCCTCTGGAAACCCAGGCCTCAACACCAGCCACACTAAGACATTTCCCTGGTTCCTTGGTTCCCTGAGATCTCCACATGATATGTGCTACATAACCGTGCTTTCGAAGAGAATACACCAAATAGAAAGTGGGGGGTTAAGAACACGTCTGAATTGGTGACCCATCCGACACAATCCATGTTTAAACCCAATGGCATTTTCTAGCGAAATAACGAGAACTTGAAATAAGGGGCTAGGAGACAAGTGCCTTTGAAAACTTAACTCTGGGGGCACCTGACTGGCTCAGTCGGTGGAGCGTGTGACTCTTGATCTCAGGATCGTGAGTTCGAGCCCCACGTTGGGTGGAGAGCTTGCTTTAAAAAAATAATTAAATACAATTTCCAAAAAAAAAAAAAGAAAGAAAAGAAAGAAAATTTAACTCTGCCTTTGTCTAGTACAAACCCTCTAAGCCCACACGGTTTCTACTTTAATTGGGACAGAAAGAGGAGGTACTTGAAATTGAGGAGGAGACACATTCTTTCATTGATCCAGGGGAGAGGAAAGCATGTCTCTTGACCATCGGTCTTTCTCCACCCAGGCCTGACCGCAGGCTTTCATGGCCTGGATAAATGCTGTTTCTCTTCTGTCCTTTGTTCAAATCTTGTTCTTGATCCTGAAGGCCCTAGGTTTGAAGTAGGAAGGCACGGTTTCGAATCCTCCTTTTTGCCACTTGTAATATACATCTGTGGCCTTGGCTGTGACAGGGAACCCCTCAGACCCTCAGTTTCTACATCTGTAAAATGAGAATAATGATACTACCGCTCTCCTTGGGTTATTATTCATTGAGATAGCCTCCAAACCGTGGGCACAGAGAAAGTATTCAAAAAATGAGAGCGTGCAGGATTCCCTCCCCATTGTACCTGATAGACTCTGTAATCCAAAATTCACGTCCCTTCCATCCCTTCACCAAATCCTTGATGCTGATTTCATGCCCGGAGCCCAGGCTCTTTTGCTTTTAACTGGTCCAAACTGCTGCTTCTATATCCATCTTTCTCGAACCTGCGACTTGGGCCGCATCTAGGGGGTTGGCCCCGCCATTTTTCCCTCCCAAACTCATCCCCCACTGCCCGGTCCCTTCCTCCCCACGAAGTACTTTCATCCATTTCTTCCACTCACCACGTCTCCCTGAACATGACGACGGGACAACTTCCCAGGCTGTATTCACTTAAGCCATCTTTCTTCATTCAAATCCCACTCACTTCAAAAAGGCTTGCTTAAAACACAGACAAAACTAGTAATCAAACTCAAGGGGGATAAAGGTGTTCCTCTCGCTGTAACTCACAGCATAGTTACCTTGGAAGGAAAAAACAACCAACGTTTTTACAGAGGTGAGAGCCCGCGCTGGGACCCATGCACTGAGAGGATGCTCACCCGCCATTAGGTAAGAGCCTACATTGGTTCAGCCCCTTGGAACGCATCCGGGCAAGAGTGATGGAACCATGAACATGCTCTTACTCATTAACCTTATATTTCAATTTCTACAAGGTGACTTTAAGGAAACAGTAAGAAATTTGGGTGAAGGGATGCCTGGGTGGCTCAGTCGGTTAAGTGTCTGCCTTGGGCTCAGGTCATGATCCCAGAGTTCTGGGATGGAGTCCTGCATTGGGCTCCTTGCTCAGCAGGGAGCCTGCTTTGCTTCTCCCTCTCCCTTTGCCCCTCTCCCCCTGCTCTGCTCTCTCTCTCTCTCTCTCTCTGACAAATAAATAAATAAAACCTAAAAAAAAAAAAAAAGAAATTTGGGTGAAAAGACAAGACCTTATGCTCATACGCATTCCTGGTAGTGTTAGTTACAATAGAAGAACATCGGGGACCACCCGAGGGGCCAACAACAAAATTTTAACATACATCCTACTGAATCCCCTGGGTGTAGTTTGCAGTTACTAAAATAATGACCATGAAGCATCTACCTAGAAAAGTGTACGGTGTGAAAAGCAAGGTACAGAAAGTGTGAGTGTGTGTGTGAATATAGAGCTAAGGAAATGAAAGCTTTGGGAAAGGACTCAAAGAACACAACAGAACTAACACACAGCAAAATACTACCAGCCTCTGCGTTTGGGAGTCGTAATTATAAATGGGGAAGGGTTTTTCTTTTGCTCTACTTTTCAAAGGTTCTCTAATGTGGTTACGATACTGTTATAAATATATGTAAATTATATATGTTACATTTATAAATATGTATCTGAAGCCTCCCTGGAATTAAGGAATTCCGAACAAGGAGTTCCCTTCCCAAAGAAGGACCACCAGGCAGCAGCCCTCTCCCCGGGCCACGTCAGTCAAACCGCCAACAGACCAACCCCCCCAAGGGACCCTATTTTGGGATCTGCTAATCCCAAGGCCCGCGCCGGGAAGATGGGCCGGGTCTGCGCCCTCCCGACGTGGGAAACCCTCGCTACATCCCGGGCCGGCCCCGAAACACCTGGAGGGACGGAAATGGGTGGCCGCGCTGGGTCCCAGGGCCGCGTCCCCTCCGCCGCGCTCCGCCACCGCCCCGGGGGAAGGGAAGTGGAAGCGGAGTCCGGGAAGCCAGAAAGTGTGGCGACGCACTTCAGGAGATGCCCAATTGGGGCAAATACTTCGCGGGAAGCAAGTTTTAGTGGCAATTTGGAAAACTGAAAGCAGCAATTCAGGTGTGTGTGCCCCTGCAGTGATTGCGAATGAGGGCTGTTGCTAAGCCACGGACTGGAGTTTGGAGACAAAGGAACGGGCCGGGGGCCGGGGTGTTTGAGCGCTGCAAGGGACTTCTAGAAGTCACAGTGCTGCCTACTGTGGGCCAGACGCTTTAAAAACACTATCCCTTTAATCCTCAGCGTACCTCAGTCAGGAAAGTGTTATTGTCCTTGATTTTACGGGGGGCAAGGGGGTAACTGAGGCTCAGAGACCGTCTGTCTGTCCGGGGTTCCACACCGGCCACTGGCAGAACCAGGGGGCCTGGGCTCCGGGACCCTCTCCTCTAGGCCCAGGCCAGTCCCTTCCTTTTGAAGATGAGAAAACTGAAAGCCATCGAGGGTAAGTGATTATACGTTGTTGCACAGCTCATCAGAAAGACGCCAGGACTTGGAAGTCCTCTCCTATGATCCCCGGCCCCACGCTCTTTCCGCCACGCACCCCCCCCCCCCCCCGCCTGCCCCCAGGCCTCTGACCTACCTGCTTCTAGCAGCTTCCCCTGATCGGGAAGCCAGGGTCGGTGCCTCTCTGGGTCCTTTGCGATTTGGGACTCACTGTTATTAACGTCACTATTATTTTTATTTCATTGGATTGTTCACTTCTGTATGTCCTCCCAGGCTGTGAGTATTTGTGGAAAAACATTATCGGTAAAGTAAAGAACATGTAACTGAATGCATAAAAGCTGTTTGCCCTGGGGCTTTATGTTCGAAACTGAAGTCTGCACGACCATTGAGCGTATTATCTGGATGATATCTAATACCACCACTTTAGAGTGTGAGAATGAACTCTTTTCTTAAAAGAAAAAAATCCGAAAAGAATATTGACCTTCCTAATGTTTCCCAGCACAAAGAAATCCATCTACTGTAGATTCCAAGACAGACCAGACCAATATGTTGACATGCTGGGCTCAGATTTCATTCCTGAAAATCTGGAACCTTATGCTGTATAAATAACATGATCTTTTCCTTCGTTCGAATCAAGAGAGAAAACAATTGCTGGCAGATCTCAGAGTTTGCCCTCCCCCTAACTGTCCCCACAAGTCCTAGCTTGCTACCCACAAGTCATGACTCGCATATTTTCATTTGAAGAGTTTTGAAATGTTCTGGAAATCATAGGGGGAAAGAGAACCAAATCCTTCTGAGAAATAGAGTAAGGGGACTTTTTTTGATAAAGAAAAAAAGAACAGAAAGGCGAAATGTTTTGCATATATGAGCGTATATGGAAATAGTTAATGGGATTCGATAGTAAACTTTCTAGCATAGCCTTGTCAGATATAGAAGTGCTGTTAGATCTGTCCTCATTTTTCAGAGGTAGGAATATGCCGAAGGCGAGAAGGAACTGGCTAACTTGGATTTCTGGTCATGTGCTCACTTCTCTGGGCAAATCAGAAAATCTAAATACCTAAAGTGTTTGTGTTACCAGAGTTCTTGTTAGAAGTCATTATAATTCTAAACATGTTTAGAGGTCTTAGAGTAGTGTCACACTCACTGCTGTTGAAATTATGGTCAAACCCTCTGATATATTTCTCCATTATTTAAATAATGTTTTTTGTGTTTTTGTGTGTGTTTTTTTTTTTTTAGAGAGAGAGTGTGTGTGTGGAGAGGGGAAGGGGCAGAGGGGGAGAGAGAGAGAGAATCTTAAGCAGCCTCCATGCCCAATGCCCGCTCCATCTCACAAGCCAGAGATCATGACCAGAGCTGAAATCAAGAGTCAGGCGCTTAACCAGCTGAGCCACCCAGGTGCCCTTCTGGGGTTTTTTGTTTGTTTGTTTGTTTTTGTTTTTTAATTTAAAAAGCAGAAGAGTTAAGGGCAGTGGCCATGCCTTATTCTTCCTTTATATTTCTGTGCCTGGCACCTTGTGTCAATTGTATAAACCAGTTAAATAAATGGAAATGAGCCTATTGGCTAATTCCTAGGCTATTTCCTGCGGTACATGCTCAGAGACAATGGAATGTACTGTAGAGACGGACAGAACTGGGTTGGAAGCTGAGTGACCTTGAGTGAGTGACTCCAGTAAGTGTCTTGGGAGTAGAAGCAGAGCCTGACACTCCACTGGCATTTTCTGCCCAGACTTACTCCCCTCTAGTCCACTCTGGCCAGTGTGTCTTTCAGTAGGTTCTTGTTCTCATCGGGATCAAGTCCAAACTCCACACAGGGTCCTCTGTGGCCTGCCGTGCCAACCCCGTCAGCCAGGTGTCCCCCAGTCCTACCCACCTCTGCCCTGTGCCCGAGCCTTAGGTTTTCGGTCTTTGCTCGCCCCCCACCCCCCAAGGCCAGAAGTTAGATGGCTCCGTGCCTCTCCCTTGAACACCCATCTCTAACCCCTTCTTGGCTACTGAACTTCTACTCATCTGGTTTTCTAAGGATTTATTTATCTATTTGAGAGAGAGAAAGAGCGAGCACACACATATGGGAGGGGGGCAGGTAGGGAGGGAGAGTCTCAAGCCGACTCCACCCCGAGCTTGGAGCCTGACGCAGGGCTCTGTCTCACGACCCTAAGATCACGACCGGAGCCGAAAACCCAGAGTCTGACGCTTAACCCTCTGCGCCCCCCAGGCGTCCCCCTTCTACTCATCTTTTATCTAGTTCTCAAGGCATGTCCTCCAGGAACCTTCTCTCATTTCGGCATGCAGAGTGCGCGTTCCCTCTTCTCTGCTCCCCCCGCACCCTGTAGGTGTCTGTATATAGCACCCAGCATACTGGATGCAGTAGGAGAAGTCTGTGCCCCC
>CM052901.1:15573254-15591378 GCA_028534135.1 Potos flavus
CCCCCCCACCTCCTCCTGCCCCTCCCTTTGGCTTCTATCACTTCTAACAGGCATTTTGCTGTCAAAGACTCAATGCCACAGAAGGTAATCTGGGCACGTGTTGTAGAGGTAATTCTCTCCCCTCTACTGCCGGAGATGACTGAGCCCCCCCCCCCGGCCCCCTCCCCCACCCCCATCTGCTCCAGCCTGGCTTTTGAGCCCACCAGCCCGCCAGCCAGCCCCAGTCACCAGTGAATGCCACTTAACACAACTTAAGCTGAGGCTTCTAACTAGCCTGTTGACCAGGTCCCCAAGGTCAGACGGTCCACTACTTCGATGGAGGCTCTGCCCTGTGTTGAGGATTGTTCCAGCCGCTGTGAGCGACAGGGAACAAAAGAAGTGAAAGCCAGGGGCCCTTGTCCCCAGACGGGTTTACAGGCCTAATTAGTGATCTCCAAGTGACTCTCTTGAGAAAAGATTTAAGGACACTTACAAAACAACATACGAGTGGGTATAATAGGGAGAGAAGTGAGCCGAGGGGAGAGTCTAAGTTCCTTGAGGGGAGGGCCCTGCCTTTGTGTCCCTCCAGGGAGGGCCTCTCCACTTCCTTATTAACCTTTTGTCTGGAGCCTTTAAAAGGAACTTTAGGCTGGCCAGCCTCCTCTTTCTCTCTGGTTTCAGGCTCCAGGATCAAGTTGACAACTGTGGGGACTTCATTGACTTTAGATGGGGGTATTTCAATATCTTGCTGAGATGACTGAATAGGCCTTTGAGGTCCACCCATTTGGAGCTCAGCATTCCGGCCAGGATAGGAATGATAAAGCTTTCCTCTTGAGGGTCTTCCCTTATCCTTTCCTGTTTTATAATAATAAAAGTAATAATAATCATAACAGCAGCTGCTCACTATCGAAGCCCTAGTCTATGCTGGGCACTTTGCATATGTTATTTCCTACTCTCCGTCTTTTATTCGTTCAGAAGCATCCGTCTGCTGAAAGAAGTAGGCATTCATCCACTCTGCTTAGCAGCGCTGAAAACTTACCCAGAGGCCTGGGTCCAGCCTGGGGTTCTGCAGGAAGGTGAAAAACAAATCTGAAGAGGACACAGGAAAAAAGAAAAAGAAAAACCCACCGAAGGAATAAAAGGTTTTGAACGGAATAGGTGAGATCCTATTATATAAATCGTGACATCACAGCCACATGTCCCTGTAGCAAAATACGGGCGAAAATGCTGGGCGTTGGGATATTTACTGAAAGTAGGATTGAGAGCAATTGAGAAAATGAGATCCATCCTTCACATGTTTTGAAATGGATTTTTGAAAGTTGGTGTGGCTCATCAAGGTAAAGAAGGAAGGCAGCTGGGATGATGCCTGGCTGGCTCAGTCGGTGGAGCATGGGACTCTTGACCTCGGGGGTTGTGAGTTCGAGCCCCACGTTGGGGGTAGGGTTTACTTAAAAAAAATAAATATCCCCCCAAATTGAAGGGTGCTAATATTTGTCATTTGTATTTTGTGTTCAAGATACTTTTAATCTTGGGGCACCTGGGTGGTGCAGACAGTAGAGCGTCCGAGTCTTGGTTTCGGTTCAGGTCATGATCTCGGGGGCGTGAGATGGAGCCCCGCATCGGGCTCTGCGCTCAGCGGGGAGTCTGCTTGAGGTTCTCTCTCTCTCTCTCTCTGCCTCTGGCCCTCCTGCTCCTGTGCGCACGCAATCTCTCTCTAAAATAAATTTTAAAAAATTCTTTTCTAAAAAGATACTTTTAATCTTCACAACCACCCTTTGAGGAAGACACTATTTTTATTCCCAGTTTCCAGATTAGGAAACAAGCCTGGAAAAATGAAATAATTTTCCCGAGATCACATATGAACCAAGTGGCAAAAGATGCAAACAAGTTTACCCAATTCCAAGTCTAGGATTCTTTCCACTACATCATAGTGCCCTCTAGCAATGAATGAGTTAAGCCAGACCATGGGACAGCAGGGGACAAACCCTAACTGTGTCCAGCTTCAGGCAGAGCGCCGAGTTGCTCTTGGTCTCCAAGAGCCCCAACCCTGAGGAGCACAGGCAGGGGCCTTCCCTTCTCTTTCCCTTCTCTGAGCCTCATCTCAGTCAAAGGGCAAGTGGTTGTCCAGGCTCGAGTTGGGGCAGAAAAGGCAGCCCTGTCCCGGCAGAGATGCCCAGGCTCGCCTCGGCCCCCACGTGGGCCAGGCCAGCTGCTCCAGTCCCCCTACAGCGTGCTGCCACTGCCACCAGGCCACAGACAAGGGCAAGGAGGCCGCCGCCTCCCTGCCGCCCTCCCTGGTGCTTCTGGGGAAGCACTCCGCACCTGTCGGGCCGCTTCGGCTCTGTGCCTGGTGCCCGGCGGGGCCGCTGGCCTCTCCCTTCATGTCTTCAGCCCCCCGCCTGGGTGGGCGGTCGGGTCCCGGACCCGTGTGACCGCAGGGCACGGGCCCTGGTGACTCTCTGAAGGCCCTTCTCTCACCGTGAGTCAGACTCCCCGAGGGCCCCAGGGCCCCGGGCAGGCCGCCTTGCCGGGACCCCAAGGGAAGCCGAGGCTGGAGGCGGCTAGGCGAGAGGGCGCCACCAGAACACAGGGGCACCGTCTATCTGGCTTCTCCTGATGCAGAACGGATCATAATTATCATCCTTGGAATGGAGGGGAGGCCTGCTTTCCAGAAGCTCCAAGCCCAATGGAGTACTTTAGCTTCTCAGTCAGTCTCTCACACACACAGGCACGCACACACACTTTAAAGAGCAGGCCAAAAAGTGTTATAAATAAAATTCTAGAACATGAGTGGGAGGAATAAACAGGAAAATTTCACTGTAAAAGATGAAAATGCACTAACTTCTTGGGGGATGGCATCACTCAGCCAACCCACAGCGATGCCATTAATCAGAGGCCGGGCCGCGTGTACCGTTGCTTTGCTCGGGTTCCTTCCTTGTCGATACGGGTTAGAGACCGTGCCAACCCTATTGGTTCTCCGGGTGAGGCTAGCAGGAAGAGAAAGGAGACGGCCTTCTTGGGGACGGTAAGAGAGCATTCCCCCATGGCTCACACTTCCGTCGCCAAGCATTCTTTCCGTCCCGCCGGACAGGGCCCCGAGCTGCTAGCCGCACAGGGGTGGCTCCCTTGCTCTTCCCTCCGTCTGTTTCCACTCTTCCCCAAGCTGACTGTCCCCCACTGTCCCCCCTCTGCACGTCTCCCAATTTTCATCCTCTAGACCTTTGTTCAAGGCATTCTGTTTATCTAACAGGCCCGCCTAGCCCTTTGAGATCTTCGGTGTGGCTATCTCCCCTCGCCTGGACCCGCCCCCAGAAGGCGCAGTGACCTCACCCCTCACCGATCATGAGGACCCCCCCAGTTATCTGGAGCCAACACGCCCTGCCTGCCTTGGGAGTTAGTGCTGCGGTCCCTGCCGACAGTGGATGCTTCTGGATTACAGGCTAGCCCTGTGGCTTAGTCCCTGTTCGTAATCTGAGCCTGACATGTGACCTTTTCCAGAACTGTAAAAAGCAGAGTTGTCCAGGAGGTGGTCCTTGTTTTGATGACTTTAATTGAAGAAGCGTAATTCGCTAGATGGCTGTGTAGATGACTCATAACTCCGGTGACATTTCCTCCATCAGCTCATTCTCCTCTTGATCCCCCCCCCCCCATTTTTGGCTTAGTGTTTGTGATGTCTAATAATTCCTATTTTTCGGGCCAAGGTAGTATTTTCTAGAATAATATTCACAGTTCTAGAACTGCTTTCGATTCTTATATTCTACAAACTCAAGAGATGCACACACAGAAGTTGCTAGGAAGGAGAGAGACTTTTGCGTTGGCCTCTACAAATTAGAAATAAAAGAGCCCTTGGGAAAGGATCGGTTCTGAACGGCTCAGAAGAACTCTTAGAGAATCTGCTAAATAATATTTTTGTCTGCTGTTTGTAAATGTGACTCGCTTTGAAACCATCTGTCATGCAGTCCTTTGCAGAGAGCTGAGAAGTATTTAAATCTGCGAAAATGAGTATATTTTTGTATATACCAAAGCAGGATTTTAATGGGTCCCTGCTGCATGCTGTCCAGTGCATTCTTTGAAACATGATTTTACCCAATTGTCAAGTAACATTTAAAACGGAATTCAAAGAAGGGCTGTGGCAGTGAATGGAGAGGGTGTGGTTTGTAGCTGTGTTTCTTCACAGAAAGAGCCGAGAGGCTGCAAGGCAGGTGGGGGAACAGGGTTTCTTCACGGGTTGAGGGGCCGGGTTGGAGTTTTTGCTGCTTGTCCTCCTGCTTAGGGAAGCAGCCCTTCCCCAGGTTGGGGGGGAAGGGCGGTAGGGGGCGGGGAGGGAAGCGGGGCCAAAAAGGCTTCCTCATGTTGAATGGAGAAAGTAGATTCAAAGAAAAACTTTCTCCAAACAACTGTGAGGCAAATCATTGGTGTTTCACACGTGCTGTTGTGGGTCATGAGTTGTCTCTTGGGGGCTATGTCTTGCCTGCACGTTAAAATTTTAAGTTGCAGGGTGCCCGGCTGGCTCAGTCAGTACAGCACACGACTCTTGATCTTGGGGTCATGAGTTCGAGTCCCACGTTGCGGGGGGGGGGGAATACTGTTTACTTAATAAAAATTTTTTTTAGATAAAATTGTAAGTTTCTTGAGGGCCAGGATCTTGACTAGGGCAAAAATCAAGTGTCAGAGCTGGAAGGAACTCCAGAGCCCCAACTGCACAGGTGAGAAAATTGGAGTCAAGAATAACAGCCAAGTTAGGACTCAGTTGGAGGACTGATTCACAGCCCAATGACTTCTCACTGTGCCATTCTCCAAGCTCTGCCAAAGACAGACTACTCGACCACTGCCCCACCAAAGGCAAGAGGATAGAACCTTCTCTTAACAATACCCAGCCACAATCCGTGATAAAAAATAGTATGTCAAGGGGCACCTGGGTGGCATAGTTGGTTAAGTGTCCGATTCTTGGTTTCAGCTCGGGTGGTGATCTCAGGGTCGTGAGACTGATCCTTGCATCAGGCTCTGCACTCAGCATGGAGTCTGCTTGAGATTCTCTCTCCCTCTCCCGCTTGTGTGTGCACAAGCTGTGTCTCTCTAAAATAAGTAAATAAATCTTTAAAAAAAATAGTGTGTCAATACCCCAAAGAATCGGAAATCAGAGGATGAATGGATTAACAAATTATAGTATATATACACACAGTGAATAGCCTTGTAACTAATAATTTATGCATCTCCTTGGTTATTTCCTTAGGATAAATTCCCGGGCGTGCAAAAAATGGAAACACAAATGTCCACCAAGCAATAAATGGATAAATAAAATGTGTGTATCCATATGAGAGAATATTATTCAGTCATAAAAAGGAATGAGGTATTGATGCCTGCTACAACGTGGATGAACCCCAAAGGCATTGTGCAAAGTGAAATGAGCCACACAGGGACCAATATTGTATGATTCCACTGTATGAAATGTCCAGAATAGACAAATTTATAGAGACCCGAAGTAGGTTAGAGGTTGTGAGGGGCTGCTGGGCCAGGGGGTGGGTGGATGAGGGGGAGTGATTGCTTAATGGGTATAGAGTTTCTTTTTGTGGTGATGCAGATTTTTTGGACCTAAGTAGAGGTGGTAGTTGTACAACCTTGAATGTTTTTATTCATAGTACCTAACATATTGACTAAAACCAGCAATTTTTCAAGATCGTATCATTTGTATACACTTATTAAAGGGAGACAAATTAATATGAATCCATAGTCTAAAGGAAATAAAGTTAGGAGTATAGAAATTAGATTTGATTATTTAAAATCAGAAATTGGACTTCTGAAAACAAGTTTTTCTTTCTTTTCTTTGACTTCTTTTTTAAGTAGGCTTCTTGCCCAGCACAGACCCCAATGTGGGACTTGAACTCATGACCCTGAGATCAAGACTTGAGCTGAAATCAAGAGTCGGATGCTCGACTGACTGAGCCATCCAGGTGCCCCAACTTTTTTTTTAAATGTCAGGTCTTCACCCAACATGAGGCTTGAACTCACGACCCTGAGATCAAGAGTCACGTGCTCCACCAACTGAGCCAGCCAGGCACCGCTACAAGTTTCTCTTGATACGTTTTTTTTGTTTTTGTTTTTGCTTTGTTTTTTTTTTAGCTGCCTCCTTCCCTCGACCCTGAGAAGTCAAGGGAAGAAAGGCAGGGTTCTCTTAGAGGTGGTGGAAGTGAGTGGGCATAAGCCCCTTCCTTGGTTCTACCCACTTTTGTCATCTTCCCCCTTCCCCCCCTTCCGCCGCCCTCCCCAACCCTGCATGCTGGAATACGGCACTGGGTACTCTGAGAATTAAGAACATGTCGGTTTGAATTATCCAAAGTCAGGCTGGGTAGGAGAAGTGTGCATATGTGAGCACGAGCAGGGAGGGACATGGGAAAATCCGCCCCCACCCCCATGCTGTGTGTGCAGCCTGGATTCAGCTAGATGCTCGGAATGTCTGTGCGGGTTCCTAGTTTCCTTGCTCATTTGAATTCATTATTGTTATAGCAACAGTTCTGTAGACATCACCCATCAGTGGTTAGAAAATGACAAATGTCAAACTATGTCTGACCCTGACTGTCTTCAGCTCTTTTTATCTGTGGTATCTCTTTGGAATAAAAATGCCTACTCCCTGCTGGGTCTTCTTAAAAATGCACATTGTCTCTTCACATAAAGGCAGGGATGATGGTGCTATGGAAAAAGAAGAAGAAAAAGAAGAGGAGGAGGAGAAGAAAAAAGAAAAGGAATGCCATCTGACTTTTCAGGTTTAAAGTGCAAGTCTCACTACCTGTAGGGCTCGATTGGCATTTCATTAAGGACTTTCTTATGTCGCTTAAAACGTTCTGTCGCTTTCTAACCAGGCCTGGGGTTTGTGGCTGGGTTTTCTGATCCTCGTGGCAGGGCGAGGAGAGGGGGCAGGGGGCGGGGAGGGGGGAGACAAGGCTTCATGATGTTCAGGGCCAGAACCTATGTTTTGCCTCTGACCGTCTTTCACGGGCTTGAAATTTCAAAGGCAAAAGGAAAGGTCAAGTTTGAGGTGGATCGACTAGGCAAATGTCAAGGTCCCTTCCAGATCTCACATTCGGGTAGCCTCTGCTTGCACAGTGCTGGGCTGCCGGCCTCTCCTCTATCCTTTTGCTCGTGCAGTTTTCTCATTGGCTGCTTGAGATATGGGCGAGCCATACGATTTTGAAAAATGAATGTTTCAGAAGTACCTTCGCGCATATTGGTGGTTTTATTGAATCAAAAGGATATGAAGAAATAATTTTCTTTCCATGAATGCTCCATTTATGTCCGGTGGGCAAATTAGAGAAGGGACTCTCCCAATTATATTGAAATGCATGTTTTACATCTGAAGCTGTAGGTCAAATCGTAGGCCACAAGCTAGAGTAGTGAATATCTATGGCAACTGTTTTTGCCATCATCAGGAAATGCACCCACTGCAAAGTGGGTTTTTTTTTTTCAGTAATTAGAAATGCTCTTTAGAAATAGACTATAGATAACAGCTTAGGGATAGAGAACTAACTGGCTTTCCATACAGAGTTTGGTCTTTGTTCTCCTATGAGCGTGAGATGTGAGTTGTCATTTTTTATAGAAGCTATATACTTCGTGAAACTTTTGGCCCAGTAGTAAAGTATGAGAACATATCAGTACTAGCGACATGAGAATGTCCATTTTACTCTTTGGGCCTCAGTTATCTCACTGGGAAAATGGGCACAAGAAACACCTTTCCTGTAGTGAGAGAACTCTAGCGGATAAAAATGACTCAATCTCTCTGTGTTCAATAACTCCTATCATTCAGCGCTAACTGTGGAGACCAATACGGATATAATTGTAATAATAATAATTATTAGACCAAAGGCCACCTGGGTGGTACAGTCCATTAAGTGTCTGGTTCTTGGTTTCGGCTCAGGTCGTGATCTCAGGGCCGCTAGATTGAGCCCCACATCAGGCTTCATGCTCACCGGGGAGTCCGCTTAAGTTTCTCTCTCCCTCTCCCTCTGCCCCTCATCACACCCCCCCAAATGAATAAATCGTCAAAATTATTAGACTAGGGGTGCCTGGGTGGCTCAGTCGGTTAAGCATCTGCCTTCATTTTTTTTTAAAGATTATATTTATTTGACAGAGAGAGAGACAGTGAGAGGGGACACAAGCAGGAGGAGGGAGAAGCAGGCTTCTTGCTGAGCAGGGAGCCCGATGCGGGCCTTGATCCCAGGACCCTGGAATCATGACCTGAGCCGAAGGCAGACGCTTACTGACTGAGCCACCCAGGCGCCCTGAAGGAAGCATCTTCCTTCACCTCAGGTCATGATCCCGGGGTCCTGGGGTGGAGCCCCATGTTCAGGCTCCCTGCTCAGTGGGGGAGTCTGCTTCTCCCTCTCCCTTTGTGTGCCTGCGCACACGTTCGCTCTCTCAAATAAATAAATCTAAAAAAATTATTAGACAAATACGCTATCGTACTAAATATCATTTCAATGCTGGCAGGGCTGGGTCTAAGCAAATTGTGAAGTGGGTGGAATGTATAATGAGAGTATTAGCTAATATTTACTCTATTGAGCCCAAACTTCTAGGCCCCATGAGAGAAGGGATACTGTTTTATTCATAGCTGTGCTCCCAAAGCCTTAAACAGTGTTGATCCCAATAAATACTTGTTGAGTGAAGGAATGAGTGGATGGCTAGCAAAGGAGTGCTTTGTACTGGGCAGGGTGCTAAGTGCTTTCTGATTACGTCTGTGTAGTTTCTACTCCATGCCTTGTGCTGAAGGCATAGAAAGCGCTCTGGGCCAAGAGCGCTTTTCATTTGTTTTCTCTTGTAATCCTGGGGAGTGGGGTATGTGTGACACTTGAGCAAAAAAGCGAGGCTCAGGGAGGGTAAGTTACTTACCTAAGGACACGTAGTCAGTAAATGGCAGAGCCAGGACTCAACTCTTGGTGGGGGCAGCACCCCGGCTTCGCCTCTTTTACTGCCTTTCTCTTTGTGTCTTTTATGCATTGGTTTTCTGCTCTTCACCCGGAATCCCTGGATGAAGAAATGCTGGGCCCTCACCACTTGGTGGAGGAGATGGCCGCGGCCGCTTTCAGTCCATTCTGTGCCCCCTCTCCTCCCCAGATCATTCTTTCTAAGGCACCCCTTCTGTTTTTTCAGTCTCTGTTTATACATCATCAGTGCTGATGGGATCAAGATAGCACTGTCATCCCGGAGTAAAGTGTCCCCGTTATAGGGCACCTTGTGTCGTGATAGTCTCCCCGATGAACCTGGACTCAGCCCAAATCGGGTCTTCACTGGCCTCCACTGGCCCCTACATCCCCACTCCTCTGCCTGGCAATTCCTCCCTGTCCTTCTGGGTCCAAAGGCAGTCCTACCTTCTCCAATCTTTTACGCATTAGCCTTGCACTGTCTTCGAAGTTTTCCTGGGTCTGTTTTGGGCTTGGGGCACAGTGAGAAGTGACTGTAATTGAACTTAGACTCAGAGGGCCTCAATTTAAGGCTCTGAACCAGTTACTTCACTCATAAATTACGGAAAATAATACATATTTCACAGATAATACACGTGGAAGCAATTCCTAAACTCTGTAGTGCTAAACAAATATCGGTTATTATTGCGAGATTGGCTTCCCACAGAAGACTTTTTGGGCAAGGGGTGGGAAGCTTGCAAGTGATGCCATCAGAGTGATTTTGTGACAGTCCCCAGGTGGATGGATGGAGAGAGAGAGGTCGGAGGCCAGGAGACCTGTGAGGAGGTTGGCTGTACAGTCCGGGCAAGAGATAATGGAACCTGGACGGATGTTGATGGCCATGGAGTGAAAAGGAAGACTCGAATTGTCCAGGTGATTACCGAAGAAAAAGGGAGTACAGTGGGGACCACAGGCACAAACAGGAAGTAAGGTGGCTAGGTACCCGTTGCCTATATTTAAAATTGTAAACACAGATGAGCTCTCTGAGGGAGAAGGAAAGGTAAGGCAAACTTCAAGCATTAGAGAAAGAATACTGAAGGGAAGTATGAAATTAGGACACAGGAACAGACTACACACATCAACTCTTTCCAAGGGACTGATCCTTCAATTACTGGTACTTCTGTAAATTTCCCAAGGGATCAAGAGGAGGCTGACAACCATAGAACAAAGAGCGACTTGGGATGACCGTCCTGGGGGACAGGCATTGCCTTGTGTTACCTTTCTGCGCGCACATATAGATCCCACCTCCCCAAGCAGACAGCTCTTCAAATGCCTCCGGTCTTCCAGGTTTCTAGAGCCTTCTCAGAACCAACCTTGGTACATGGCAAGTGGTCAGCGGGTATTACTCGCTTGGTAGCTTGAAAAGGAGAGTCACGGGGTTGAGGGGGTGGGGGAGAAGGTTACTTGGTGAAATCTAGGCTGAAGATGAGCTGAGTTTATCTGGCAAACTTTTATGACTCCTTAAAGAGGTCCCTAACATCTAAAAATCAGGAGATTTCAAATACATTTCTAGGTCTTTTATTCCTGTGGGAGACTGGCCCAACAGGTGAACCTGTACTCTTGCAGGCATTCAAATAAAAAAAAAGCCCGAGAGAGTGCTTGGAGGCTGGGGGTGGAAGAATCCTCAGAGAAAACATGACCAACGCATGGTCGCATGGTCGTGCCAGTGCTGAACTATTTGGGAATTGATCTGGAAAGCGATGGGGTACCATGGGGGGAGGGGCAGGGCTCAGCAGCAGAGGGCACCGTTCAGGTGGTGGCGTCGGAGGCTCGCTCTGATGGCTGGGGGAAATATGGGTTGGGTAAAGCAAGAGGCTAGAGGGCTGTAGGACAGCACCTATCCTAGGAAAGGAAGTCACGTTCTACTCGCCATCCCTGTATTTGGCAAGCAAGCTAGCTCCCCAGGAGGCCAGGAGAAGTGCCCCCAGAGCTGAGAGAGCGGACCTGACTCCACTCGATCCTGGCTGGAGGACAGCAGCGAGGAGTGCGTAGTTGTTCTCTCTGCACACCAGCGAATGTACCCTAGTGCCTCATCAGGAGAAATGCCTCGCCCGGGAAAAGCAGGTACACCGTAAATTTATTCTATCTAAGCGAGCCTTTGTGTGGGGGGCTGACCCAGTGCATTCGACTGTAAACTCCTTGTGGCACGTATGTCTTCCCTCCCTCTGGGATGGGCAGCATCTGGCACCTAGTAGGTGCTCAGTGAACATTTAGTCGTCTGAAATAGGGACGCTCCCGCGGGATCTGGGCAGTTGCACATTCACAGCTAACCCTAAATGAGACCCAGAGGACTGTGTTCTCTAACCAAAAAAAAAAATCACATGGGATTTGGTCAGAGGCCTTATAATTTTCAGTCTTGATTCAGCTACTCAAGATTTCTGTGGCCGTGAACAAGCCACGTAACCTTGCCGAGACGCAGCTTGCTCCTCTATTTTTATTTATTTTTACTTTGTATTTTATTTTATTTTAAAGGTTTTATTTATTTGTGAGGGAGAGAGCGAGCGGGAAAGAGAACAGAAGCAGCTGGGGAGAGGGAGAAGCAGGCTCCCGGCTGAGCAAGGAGCCTGATGCTTGATCCCAGGACCTTGGGATCATGACCTGAGCTGAAGGCAGAGGCTTAACCTACTGAGCCACCCAGGCGCCCCTATTTTTATTTTTTAAAAAGATTTTATTTATTTATTTGCGAGGGAGAGAGTGACAGAGAGCACAAGCAGGGGGAGGGGCAGAGGGAGAGAGAGAAGACTCCCTGCCTGAGCAGGGAGCCTGACCGTGGGGCTCCATCCCAGGACTGAGCCGAAGGCAGACGAGATGCTTAACCAACTGAGCCACCCAGGCGCCCCTGCTCATCTATTTAAAAAAAAAATTTAAAAACACTAAAATTTTCTAAGAGTAGAGGAGTGAACCTGAAGGCACTTTGCAAACAGTAAAGTACTATATGACCCAATGTAGCCTATCTATAAAATGGAATACTATCCAGCCACAGAAAGGAAAGAAGTCCTACTTTGTGCTCCCACATGGATGAATCTTGAAGACCTGATGCTAAATGAAAGAAGCCAGACACAGGTCACATATGGCAAGATTCCATTTATACCAAAGGTCCAGAATAGGCAAATCTGTAGATACATACAGCGGATTGATGAGTGGTTTCCGGGGGCTGGGGGGTGGGGAGAAGGGAATAGACTTTCCTTAGTGGGTACAGGGTTTCCTTTTGGGATGATAATATTCTGGAGCTACACAGTGGTGATGGTGGCACACCTTTGTGAGTGTGCTAAATGCCACTCAGCTGTATACTTTAAAATAGTGAAAATGGTAAGTTTTATGTTTGCGTACAGTAAAAAATACAATAAAAATACAATAAAAAATCTCCCCAGAAGTGCTATATGAGAGTTAATCACCTTGAGAAGCTGTTGATTCTTAAGTTCTACCTGCAGTACCCAATCTATCTTTTGGCATTCAGAGAACTTACAGAGTAGAGGCATCTCCACTAACGAGCCTCTTTATAAGAGAAAAGCTGGAGTGGGGGTGGGGGAGGAAAGGAGGAGCTAGGGGCCATCTGAAAAGGGAAGCTGGATGGTATTTGTTTCGTAGATTGCCAGTTGTTCACCCTGTTTGTATTTAAATGAAAGGAGGCTTTGAAGTGGGAGCCGCCTCTGAGCAGGGCTTGGGGTTCCTGTCTTGTGTGGTAAAGTTCAGACTTGTCCAGATCCGTTTCTAGCCAGGGGTTACTGTTTCTGGTGGAAAAGGCTCAAGTTTTGGTTAATAATACATGAGCAGGAAAAGCAGGAGTAAATCGAGGGGGTGGGGGCGCAAGGAATGAGTTCCCCCTGGACTTGGGAAAAGCAGCTTTCGGATTTGGGCTCCATGGTTTTTGGGAGGATCTTTTTTTCACTTACGGTCACTGGATTTCATTTTGTTATTACTGTTGGTTGCATCTCAGATTGTATCATCTTTGGTAAAGAACATCTTTAAGTAAATGCATCAATCAGTGAAAGTTAGAAGTGCTGGGCTAAGCCCCAGCCATAATTTGAATGGTATCAGTTTGAGAAAAAGGTGGACTATTTGAAAGTCTCTTGAAAATGGCAGGAAAGTCACCTGGAGGGGAGTTTGCATATTTAGAAAAACTCCTCTGCTAGTTGCAGGGTTAAATGTTCTGGCAACCCACAGAAATTGTAAGTTTCACTAACAGGTCACAATCTGTTTACCTTGATGATCTCCAAGAGTTGACAAAATGTAGAAGAGTGTGCAGTGGGCATTCAAAACAACCGCTGACCTAAGTCTCAACAAACCCTATGAGGGTGATAATTGTAATGATGGTTCATATCTTCACCCTATGTAATTTTATGGGAATTGAGAGTCTAGCCAAATAATAAGTTCCAGCCCCTTTTATCTGCCCAGTTCCCAGCACACTCCCGAGGTGTCTGAGGCACTTCTCACCCTAACCTCTTAAAGCAGATTGTAACAATAACAAGGGTAATGACAAGTTCCCAATCTGCACAGTTCCCTTCATTAAAGGAGCCCTGGGAGCTTCAAAAACACTCATTAATGGAATCTGACAAAGCTGGGAAGGTGGGAAGACTCTCCCATTTCCAGTTTTCTGGTGGTTAAGTGGAGACTGGGTCCCAGAGTGGTGTGCGTCTCTCTCAAGAGGCTCGAGGGCAGAAGGGTTTTGGGGGTCTTGGGCTACCTTTACTCCACGTGACCTGGGTGTGTAGCCCGGGGTTCTGGACCCACACCCCAGCTGCATGCTATTAGCAAGTCGCTCCCTTTCTCTGTGCCTCAGTTTCCTTACATTTACGAGGATTTGGGCCAGGTTTCCAAAGTCTCGGGGGTCATCCGTGAATGTCCCATTGCCTCGCTCTTGGGGTGGGGGTGGGCTCTCCCACTTCAAGGTTTGGTTAGACTTGTAGCAGAACCGGGCGGGGCTGGGGGAAGGCGGGGGAGGAGAATGCCTGCCAGGGTTCCAAACAAGTCGGTGCTCATGGAGCACCGTTGGATAGGAAGCAGGTCTGAGAGGGCCAGGTGAGGGTCTAGCGCCAGCTGGGAGTCCGAAGTCCCCTAGTGCCTGCAGCGAAACAATGCGAGTCATGCCAGCGCCTTCCCCTCCTGGCGCAGCAGCAGGGCGGTTAGGGGAGTCCTCCGGGCTGCGGGGCGGCTGGGAGGGCAGGTATCGAGGCGGGAGGGCTCCGCCCCCCTTTGGCCCACGGTCAGCGAGTCAGGTGGCCGCGCGCAGAAAGCCTGTGACTCGGCCGTGGGCTTCGGGACAAGTGCCCAGGCGCGCGGTCCCCCCAGGACTTGGACCCCTCGCCCGGGAGAAGTTAGCCCTCCCTCTTCGAGTGGGGGGCGGCGGGCATCTCCTGCCTCCCGGGGGAGGGGAGGAGGGGCGGAGGGAGGAGCCCCGCGGGGCGTGTCGCGCGAGGGAGCGCCGCGCGCCCGGTGCGGCCCCCTAGGAAGTGGATTTGGCCGCTCCGGATCCCAGCCCGCTTCCAGGTTTTCTCCCGTCCCGGCCCTGCGTGCTCCCGCCCGTCTCCGGCCCCCCCCCCGGCCGCCCGCCCCCTCCCCCTGAGTGCCGCCCGCTGGGCCAAGTTTGCCGAGCCTCGCCGCGCACGCCGGCCAGTCAATCAGCGGCAGAGCTGAGGAGGGCACAGCGGCGCGGCCGAGGGCCCAGTGAGCCGAGCGGAGCCGAGCCGAGCCAGGAGAGCGGACCCGCGCCGGGCAGCCCCGAGTCGCGCGCAGCGAGCGCCCGCCGCCGCCCACGCCCTCCGCGGCCCCGGCGGCTCCTGCCACCTTCCCCTCCTTCCCCGCGCCTCTGTCCCGCGGCCGGCCGGCGCGCCCCGTCCGCCGCCCCGCGGAGCCCGGAGCCCACCGGCCCGCGCCTCCGCTCCCGTGGGCCGCGCACCACCTCCACGCCCTCCGCCTCCTCCCCCCGCCCCGGGCCGGGCGCCTGGCACCGGGGACCGTTGCCTGACGCGCGAGGCCCAGCTCCACTTTTCGCCCCTCGTCTCCTCCTCTCGCTGCTCCCCCAACTCCTACCCCAACTCCCTCGCCCCCTCGCTCTGCTCGCGAGACCCCGGCCCCGCGCCCCTCGGCCCGCGCCCGCCACTCTCCCCCGGTCCCAGAGGTGGGAGCGCGTCGGCCCCGGCCCGCACCATGGCCCGGTTCGGCTTGCCCGCGCTGCTCTGCGCCCTGGCTGTGCTCTGCGCCGCGCTGCTGGCTGCCGAGCCCAAGTCGAAAAGTTGCTCGGAAGTGCGACGGCTCTACGTGTCCAAAGGCTTCAACAAGAACGATGCCCCCACGCACGAGATCAACGGTAGGTGGGGGCCCCCGGGAGGCGTGCGCGGAGGCAGGCAGGCGCCCCGGGGAAAGGGCCGCGGAGCCCACCGCGCGGCCGCAGGTAGCCTGGGGCGGGCGGGGTGAGGAAGCCACGGGCAGGCGGGAGAGAGCGCGAGAGCGAGCCCCGGCGCAGCGCAGCCCCCCGGGACTGCGAGTGGAGGGGCGCCGCCGCCGGGCCGGGTGCCACCCCGCATCTGCTCGCGCCCCGCCGCGTCTTCCCGGTCCCGGGGAGTCCCGAGGACTCTGGCCCGCAAAGTGCGTGTCACCGGCTCCCTCGCCTGTTCCGGGTTGAACTCCTTGCTGGGCTCCCCGCTTTGTTGTGTGGGTGACGAGAGTCCGGGAGGGGGTGAGGGTCGCCGGTGGGGTGTGTGTGGGGGTGCAACCTACAGCTTGCCAGCTTCCCGGGGACGCCAAACGTGGAACTCGAATGGAGGTTTCATTGATGTTCTTTTAGAAACCCTCTCCCCGCCTCTCCTCCACCGCTGACGCGGATTAGGAGTTTTAGTAGCTACAGCGGCTTTAGAAGTCGCCTTTAAAAAGCAAACGACTCTCCACCCCTCCAAACCCTGACTTTTGGGAACTCTCCTGCTTTCCGGAAGGTGCTGGACGGGAAGGGTACTTCCACCCCCCTCCCCCTTTCTTTTTTCTCACCTCATTTTCAGGGTTAATTGCACATTCAATTACAAACCTTTGAAAGGACTGACTACAGGAAACCTGAATCGCAGTTTGGAGATGGTTATGCAAATGGAGAAGCCTTAGCCTGTGAAAAAGTTCACCGGATTTGGGCGCTGGGGGATGCGTGGGGTATTGGCGAAAGCCCTTCTCGGAGCGCTGGGGGAGGCTGCTTTTCGGCGGGTGCCCTTCGCCCCTCCCCGCGAAGCTGGCGGCGGCGGCCGGTCCCCTGCGGGTCGCGGTCTCTCATTCGCGGAGGGCAACTGTTGCGCGCAGCCGGGCCGGCCGCACTGGGGCCAGCGGCGGCGCAGGTAGCCGGTTCGCCCTGAGGGTTCGAAAGAACCACAGATCTAGCTGGCGGCTGGCCAGCGTAACCTAACGGAGGAGAGAGCGGTTCGAGCCCCCGGGGGGCCAAGCCTCCATTCCGAACCTTTCATGGAAGTGAGGAGAGCGCGCCTTTGCCTCGCGGTACTGGTCACCCGGGTGGGGCGGGCAGGGGGCCGGCAGCCAGCAAAGGAAATACTGTAATTTTAACCAGGCGCTTCCAGAGGCTTAGGAAGACGTGGGGGTCATTTTTTGGAAGGGCTATTAATAACCTTGGAGATTAAGTGCAGTCATCAATTACATATAAATTACAAAGGTAATTGAGGGAAGTCGCTGGGCACTTTCCCAGTGTATTCGGCATCCATCTAGAAATAGAACTCAAGAAGTTGCCGGAGCAGCCCAGGAGCCCACTGCACCTTGGCAGTTATCAAATGACTCGCACACGACTGATTAGAGACTGTTTGCCCTTGAGCTGCCTGTCTTTTTGGGAACTCAAGTATGTCCTCACAGCGGCACGATTTTATTGGTCGTGGAGCCCTGAAAAGCCCTCTTTCTTTCCCCGCTCCCTCCCGCCCCGCCAGAAGAAGTGAAGTGAACCAGCAGCCACTGATGCTTGGGGGCTCCACAGGTCAGACCTGGGGTCTTTGTGCCCTGCACGGTTTGGGCCTGGGCCCAGCAGAGCTGATTGGCGTGAAGGTTGCAGTTGTCATTCCCACATTTTGAAGGGATAGAGGTAGCGATGCACTTAATGGGAATGTGACAAGTTTTCATCTGCTCCCGCAAACTGTATGTGCCTTTGAGAGGGACTGGAGGCATTCGGGGAGTGGGTTGTGAAATTGCCCTCGCCGCTTTCTCCAACTTGGCTCTGGGCAGGCTCCTCGTGGCCGGACGCCTTCCCAGCCAGCATCTCAGGAAAAAGGAAGTTGGAAGGGAGCTCAAGGACTCGGCTAGGTGTTCCCTTTGAGCGCCCTGGTCGCCAGCAAACACCTGAGCGGTAGTTTTGCATATGTCTATCTGGATATTTCCCCCCAAAGATGGGAGAGTTATTAGTGACCAGCAGCAGGAAATGGAAGCTAATGTGCTCACACCCAAAACATTTTATTCTTTTTGTCTTGTCCTTCATCTCCCTCCCAGGGCTGCTGCTTTTATTTCCCCTTTTGAATGACCTACTGGACTGCATTCTCCTGAGGAACAAAGGAAGTGCCTTTTTAGCTGGAATCCTTGGAAGACCACCAAGGACTTTAGCTCATGCAGTGCAATTTCGCACCACTTTCAACAATAACAAAAATGCATGACTGAATGGCTCAAAAATGTGGAGTGTTAGAGGCATTCATTTGAGTCTAGGACACTGTCACAACACAGACAGACCCAAGTAAATACCTTTAGATGGCCAGTATAGAAACGGGGGGTAATCTTTACCATCACCCTGGCCTGTCCAGATGCGTACATTAGCCTTGTCTTCCCTGAGCTTTGCTCAGATAATTTTGGTCATTTTGGGGAGTGTAGTCCATACAGTGACTTGTGTCCAACCCATGTCTGAATGAGTTGCCAGGCACTTTGCCTGGCCAGGGGTGTGTGTGTGTGTGTGTGGTGTGGGAATGATCCAGGTGTGTGTGTGTGTATGGTGTGGGAATGATCCGGGTGTGTGTGTGTGTGGTGTGGGAATGATCCAGGGGTGTGTGGGTGTGGGTGTGTGTGGTGTGAGAATGATCCGGGGTGTGTGTGTGTGTGTGGTGGGAATGATCCAGGGGTGTGTGTGTGTGTGTGTGGTGTGGAATGATCCAGGGGTGTGTGTGTGTGTGTGGTGTGGGAATGATCCGGGTGTGTGTGTGTGTGTGTGTATGTGTGTGGTGTGGGAATGATCCAGG